>OZ038447.1:8283720-8351220 GCA_964036265.1 Daptonema setosum
TATATGTTTGGCTTATTCAGGCGGGGAACCTCTGCCCAAATGCTGGGGTAACGACAGCCACTGACACTTAGCAAATCTTACATATCATTCATGTTATAGAATGGTGAGTAGATAATAAAACTGACGTTCAAATAAGATCCTATTAGGCGCGAGCCGTAACTGGGGGAAGGGAGCACTCAGTCGCTTCGCTCCTTCGCTCCTCTAACATTAACAAATATATTTTTGACGTTCGGCGCTGTTATTTGACTGATTTCCTGACTGTCAACCGAAAACGTACTTCAGAAGCAGTGCATCATTCACTTTCTCCAAACATCAGCAGAATGATTACGTGACTGATTTGATTTTTAGAGAATGATAAAGAACTAAATAGTCTAAACGAACCGATTCAAATGATTGCAGGTTTCCTATATCAAATGGGATTCCACGATTTTGCTGGTGCTTCAGTGGTGCATCTGTCGGGTGGTGCCAGCGCTCTGGTGGCTGCCGTCATGCTCGGACCCAGAAAGGTATTTACCATTCTCAAATCATTAGGAGACTGAAGTTAAAAGGGCGCCATTCATGTTAACTCAATAAAACTATTCCAAGAATAAACTAACAACAAACGCAATGGAACCAGCCAACCTACTTATTTTACCAATGCAGAAATTTCACTCTGATTGGTCTTCGAAAGCACGAGAAATGAGGATGCTAAAGTCATGTATGAATTACGTGCAATACTCGTATGTTGTCCGGTGTAAGTTGTCATAGAAGTACGATTATTTTGAACGACCCTGATCAATTCACATATGTACATTACATCAAATATCAATAACATCATATTTATGATCTTGCTCTACATTTCATTGTTCATTTGATTTTTTACAGGGTCGTTTCGTCAAACGATACCGGCACAGATTCATCATGCACTCGCCCGTCACGGCACTCAGTGGCACCTTCATTCTTTGGTGGGCATGGCTGAGTTTCAGGTAGATATAATCTTTTCATGAACAGGGTGGGCCAAAAATCACATCTCAGACTCGTGAAGAGCAGCTTTGATGAAGCAAAATATCACAGATACGAAATCAATGAGATTTTTACCAGTCATGATTTTGTGCTCGTATCTACACGTTATGTGCGTTGCGAATTTTTTTACCTGATTTCCTCTACTGTATCACCAAGTTCATAGAAGGTTCTTATTAATAAGGTTATCAAACGATAAGCTACCCTAACTCGGCAGAAAAAGTCCTACCCAAATTTTGGAAAACAACGTCCTACCCGGCAAATTATGTTTCTGAGCCAATCTGAGTTTCAGTTGTGGTTCGACGTACAGCGTGGATCAGAAGGGCTGGAATCTGGCGGCCAAGGTGGGCGTCAACACGTTGAATGGTTCCATTGGCGGTGGCATCACGGGCACCTTTCTCAGTTTGATATATACCAGAGGTGGGTTCGTTGTTGTTGTTGTTGTTGTTGTTGTTGTTGTTGTTGTTGTTGTTGTTGTTGTTGTTGTTGTTGTTGTTGTTGTTGTTGTTGTTGTTGTTGTTGTTGTTGTTGTTGTTGTTGTTGTTGTTGTTGTTGTTGTTGTTGTTGTTGTTGTTGTTGTTGTTGTTGTTGTTGTTGTTGTTGATGTTGTTGTTGTTATTGTTGTTGTTGTTGTTGTTGTTGTTGTTGTTGTTGTTGTTGTCGTCGTTGTTGTTGTTTGTTGTTGTTGTTGTTGTCGTTGTTGTTGTTGTTGTTGTTGTTGTTGTTGTTGTTGTTGTTGTTGTTGTTGTTGTTGTTGTTGTTGTTGTTGTTGTTGTTGTTGTTGTTATGTTGTTTTAATCAGCGATAATTTCAGGTCGTCACTACCGGATAGACTTTCTTATCAACGGTGTGCTGGCAGGTTCACAATCAGCCATTACGGATAATTGAAAACTTTTTTTGCTTTATTATGAACGTAAAACTCCGAATTTTGAAAGGTTGAAATTCTTCTGAATCTCTAAATTGACTTAAGATCTCTGCGGATTCTGACTCTCGAACAAGATTCAGTTAATTGACTCGATACAGTAAATTTGTTTGGTCACCAGTTGCTGCGGCTAAATAAACGCTCTGCACTGATTGGTTACATAGCTAATTCAACTAATCAGCTACGCGTCACGTACCACATATTTTGTTCACCAATGTTCAGGTCTTGTATCGGTGACAGCCGGAGCGGCGGTATTCAGTCCAACGGAGTGTTTGCTCATCGGTGGTATTGGAGCAGCACTAACCAACATGATGGTACCCATACTGGATGCTTGTCGGGTCGATGATCCTGTTGGAGCCATCCCAGTACATGGCGGAGGTTGCTTACTCACTCACTCACTCACTCACTCACTCACTCACTCACTCACTCACTCACTCACTCACTCACTCACTCACTCACTCACTCACTCACTCACTCACTCACTCACTCACTCACTCACTCACACACACACTCACTCACTCACTCACTCACTCACTCACTCGTCAATCACCTCACTCACCCACTCACTCACTCACTCACTCACTCACTCACTCACTCACTCACTCACTCACTCACTCACTCACTCACTCTCTCACCCACTCACTCACTCACCCACTCACTCACTCACCCACTCACTCACTCACCCACTCACTCACTCACTCACTCACCCACTCACTCTCTCACCCACTCACTTTTTATTTATTTTTATTTATTTATTCGTTCGTGTAAGTATAATAACAGACACTGGTTGAGAGCAAGCATCAAAAATAGATGACAAGGACAGCCAACAACCTAGATGATCTGAAAATAGTAAATGTGTGTAAATGTTCACAAATCCAAAATTTTAACGATATGAGATGAATCAGGTATTCCACGTTTGAAAAGTTGACCAATAAAATCATGTACGAAACTACTTTTAGAGACAAATTTTTTAAATGCAGTTTTACTTAAATCAATAACTTCTTGAGGTAATAAGTTAAAGGCTAATGCAGTGATGGTAAATGGAGAACGAGAGAGATTACTGTACTTGTATTGAGGAATAATAATAGAATGAGTGTGATTGGACCGGGAAGATCGACGCGAATCAGACGAACGGGTTAAGCTGAACAGGGAGTTAGGGCAGTAGCGGGTTCCATGAACATATGAGTTAATGAGTGTTAATCTTCTAGTAAAGACAGTGTGCCAAAGCGGTAGTAAATTCAGGGGAGTATACAAATCGGAGTAAGATATGTCATACGAGAAATTTCCAGTAATAAGTTTACAGATAAATTTTTGGCAACGTTCGAGATAAAAACGATCAGCAATATTCACGGGGTATGATACTTCTATAGCATATAATAGAACTGACTGTGTTACAGTTTTATAAATATTGATCAGTTGTTTTCTGTTGACTGAGCGGCGTAATACACGGAAATAATAACAAAACGATTTTTTGGCACGAGAAACAGTGACATTTGTGTGATGGGAGAAGTTGAGATTGTTGTCCAGATGAATTCCTAAATATTTTACAATATTGGATAATTGGAGTTTGTGGCCAGACAAAGAGATATCAGGGGAAATTACAGTATTGGTACCATGTCTACGAAAAATTTGAAATTGTGTTTTATTGGGATTTATTTGAAGGAGATTTTGGGTGGAGATATGGTTAGCAATCAAATCAATATCATGTTGTATTTGAGAAACGTTGCAATTCGAATTCAATCAATCAATCATTCACTCGCTCACTCACTCACTCATTCACTCGCTCACTCACTCACTTACTCACTCACGCAGGCTCAATTATTGGTGTTCTTGCTGTTGGGTTCTTCGGCCGCGACATCTTTGGCAAACTATCCGTCCATGAAGGATTCTTTATCAGCGGTCGATTGGAACTGTTGATGATTCAAATGTTTGGCTGTATTGTCATTGTCTTATGGTCGTTTGTGGGAACGTTCCTTCTATTCGGAGCCATACACGTGATTATGGGTTGGTTTGGTTGTTGTTGTTGTTCTTGGTGTCTTTGTTGATGTTGTTGCTGTTTTTGTTGTTCCGTTGTTGTTGTATCTGTTGTAATAATGGTTGTTGTTGTTGTTATTGTTGTTGTTGTTGTTGTTGTTGTTGTTGTGGTTGTTGTTGTTGTTGTTGTTGTTGTTGTTGTTGTTCACCGCTAAATTTTGCTTTTCAGGTGCTCGTGTATCCGAACACGAAGAAAAACTTGGTGCCGATCAAGTGGAACACGGCATTGAGGTTGACTGACTGACTGACTGACTGACTGACTGACTGACTGATTGATTGACTGACTGACTGACTGAATGTAGGTTTGACTGACTGACCGACTGGACGACTGACTGACTAGCTGAAGCACTTTAGGCTCCGGTCACGTTCAGCTCGAAATTGGAAGAAGCCATCTTCAACAGGATGAAAGCCCGTAAACATCAAACACTGCAAACGCCCGAACAGAGTGAACTCATAAAAGAGATTGATTACGAGTTGGAAGTGGTTGGTTATATAATCTTTATATTTGAACTGATGTAAAAGCTATTCTATTTTATGTACATACATATGTATGTATGTTATGCAATGTAAAAATCCCTGTTGTGCAAAAACACAAAAGAAAAACATGTAAAAAAGACAGAGAGCGTCACACCTTTGAGTCCAGTCACTCACTGATCCGTGATTATTACCATTTCAGATGATCGACCGACTGATGGACCTGAATGCTCGAGACCAGAATGGTTTCATGGACTTGCCGAAACATATTACGAAGAGAAGTTCCTTTTCATAACCATCAATCGATTTACTGTACAGTTTGATAACTCATTATGCATTCATGTTTTAACGGCTCAGGATCAGTTTTCCGGTGCCATAATCAAGCTGTCATCGAAAATTATTCCAGCTGGCATTTCGGCATTTCGAAGTCTTTGTTTTACTAGAAGTCATGTTTTTGAAATCGAAACCGTATTCGAACAGCAGACAGAATTTGTCAACTTCTGAAGTTAGCTATTTGTAAACCTTTTATTATGTGATCTCTGCACATTTTGTGTGATGGATTCATGATTTTTTTAGCAATAATTGACCGTAACTCTATTTGTAATATTCGCGGTTCGTAAAGTAACGTTTTGTACTCCGTTATTTGTGTATTTTTTTAATTCCCTTTTCCTATGATGCTGATAAATTGAAATTTAACTCAATAAAGTTTCCCAAATTATCTAGGAGATTACCAGGCGTGCGTGAACTGCAGTCTTTCATGATTTCAAACGGTTTTCAAATGTGGTCTGAAAAATATTTGTTCATTGTAGAAACCCATTTCAGACTGTGAATGCGTTACATTTGCAAACTTGAATAAATACATACTATGGACTGGTATGTACATTCCACAATTTTAAATTCTGTATTTTTGCAAACATTAATACGGTCATCCTTCAACTTGCAAATTTACTCGTCCGCCGGTTGATGAAGTTCACGTGGGCCTCCAGCGTTGGCTAAGAACAACCGACCATACTAACAAACTTTACACTAATTAAATCGTTTAATATGTCAAACATTAGACTCTGAAATCAATTCACTCGCACACACTCAACTAATTTGCCTCGTCGCTTCATAATTGTCGGATGAATTCGATAAATACCCGGATTTGAAGGTTTATTCATTGACTATAACTTACTGACTGACTGATGTACTGCCTAGCTATCTGAACGACCGGTGCAGGAACTGATAAACTTTCTATTTTAATTCAGTTATTTTTACCTCCCTTACTCTCTCACTCACTTACATACTCACTCCTCCGGTCATGAAATTATTTTTAGCGCTATTTCTTCGTCCTCAAATCTGACCCGAAGTTCGCCAAGTACCTGGCCAGCAGTCAGCATTTCCCAGCCATCAACGCTGAATACATCGGTGACGTGCAGAGAGTACGCAAAATATGATTCTTCTGGCTTCACCGTAATAGAAAGAATAAAAAATTTCATGATCAGGAAAAGTTTGAAGACCTAGAATGTTGTGCTCACTATAGAATAGTTTACTTTGAAAATCTTGTTTTACGTGATTTCTATAGTTATACATGAGTTTGAAGCAATCGTTCACATAAGTCTAATTGTAATAATGTGTAATGCATGTTAATAAAATTCCCATTCTTCCATATTGTTGATTCAAAATGAATAGGGTGATTCAAAATGAATAGGGTGAGATGAAATATACGAAAGGTGTATTTTTCTGGTAACATAACCGAATCGCGATAATGGGTTGCGCTGAATTTATCTTCAAATGTACTTAAAAATTCCCCATAGGGTGACAAAAATGTTACTACAAAACTACAAGAAAACAAATTATCGCAAAAACGAAATTATCACTATCGGCATTTGTACAATTAAGGTGTAACAAAAATGTGGTTATGGTGGTCATCAATCTGTTCTCATACTTGACTGGACTGATGTGAACCCTCTTCTGTAAAATCTTTGCATGTCATAACCGTACGTCCAATACGAAGATTCCTATTGTGAAGTTTCACCACTACCATAAACCACATAAAATTGATGTAAATCTCTTATTACATAAGAAAAATTGTTGATAACGACTACAAAGGAAATAAACAGTGAAACATAACAAACGGAGGGTAACGACAACAGAAGAAACACGATGCGTAGGTAATGGTGACAGTAAGCACGCACATACAGATATACGGTAAATGTAAATTATTTGTAACTGATATACAAATAGACATCAATTAATAATCAGTTAAATATCAAAATAAAATAACCTATGAATAATGAAACCAACGACGATCAAAATGAAATTTCAAAAGATAAAGGTGATCCTTTATAGCACGCCACTTCGACAGAGACAATGGACATAAATAACCTATGGTTGCCCAGAATTTCACACTTGAATGATCGAAATACTCTACGATCACGTTTCAGAGGGAAACGTTTTTTAATTACTCCGAAAGTTGAGAAAAGCATGCGATGTATTGCTTGAACATAAATAAACAGGGGTGGCCAAAAGTCTCGTAACACTTTTTGGCTACCAGTTACGAAAAAAATTTCCTCTGTGTGATTATATATCAACTTTGTTTCTGGCTCAAAATTGACCGAAAAATCCGATTCTGATGTTAGTTTTTTGAAAAAATTAACACAGATTGTTAAAATCGAGAATAAAGTCGAAAATCTGTGAAAAAAGAGAATTTTTCGTAAATAATGACTTTGATTTTCATTCAATAAGAAAAAAATCAGTATTAACTAAATAAACAAGTGGCTGTGTCTTCTACCAACCGAGGAAACACGTATTTAACGTTCATTAAAAGCGAAACATAAAGAACGGGCTTGGAAAACATGTAGCAAAGAAATTCGGTTTACATCCTCTAAGACGTGTGCCAGTATCTGAAACGTATGGTTTATCATCAGCAATCGTAAGTTAACATTTATTTCACTTAAACACTACTAGTTCATTTATAAAAAAATGAAAATAGAAAGAACTGGAAGCTTTTTAAAGTTTTTTTGCCCGAACATGGCAATGGCTCATTTTCAAGTTAAGCATGTCTTGAGAGTCGATTAACAAGTGGGGACTGTTCATTGCTACTTCAAATATTTGAGCAAAAAATCTTAGAAAAGCGAATAACTCAAAGTATTTCTTCTTTTTGATAAGAAAACCTGTAATTTATTACTGAAAAAGTGAAATCTGACGATAAACAATGGGTTCCAGTTACTGGCACACGTGTTAGATCATGTAAACAATAATTTCTTGGTTACATGTTTTCCTGGCCCGTCCTTTATGTTTCGCTTGTAATAAAAGTTAAATACGTGTTTCCTCAGTTGGTGGTAGACGAATTAATATGTCTACTTAGTTATTACTAAATAAATTGTTCCCATTCAATGACGTTCAGGGTCATTATTTACGAAAAATGTCCTTTTTTCAAAGATTTTTGACTTTATTCTTGATTTTAATTCTCTGTGTTCGATATATCTGAAAACTAACATCATAATCGAATTTTTCGGTTAATTTTGAGCCAGGATCAATGCTAAAATGAGATCACATAAAGGAAATTTTTTTTCGTAACTGGCCGTCGAAGTGTTACGAGACTTTTGGCCACCCCTGTATATATGTATGTATGTATGTATACTGACCATGACCCTGTTGTTATCAGTGTAATATCATACTCTCAAAATAAAACGATAATGTTTCTATTTCTCATATGGAATAAAAATCTCCTGAATGTACAAATTTTACCACATAGTTTTGAGAAAATATTGGATAAAATCGGACATCATATGAAAATATAATCATGTATGTAATCGTAGAGGACAGAGGTCGTATAACCCTCCGACAGTTGACGTGATAAAGCATCATGAAAATCAGTACGTTCCATGAAAATCAAGATCTCGCATCAACAGTAAGGTAAAATAAAACGGTCAAATATTACCGCTCAAATGGGGCAGCAGGTAAATATCCATATAGAAGTCCACAAGTCCATATGACATTCAACGTTGTCACTATTTGTGGTGGTAAATAGGTGAATAATACGAAGACGTGATTCGGACACTACCAGATTCAACGCAGTCTAACGGTTCATGTCAAGCACAGTCTTTTTGTAAACCAAGCCCAAGTCATTTATGTTTTAAAATCTTGAAAGCACATTGTATGAATTGTTCTCACACGTAACAATAATGAAAAATAAGTGTAAGTGAATAATAATTCAAAGTAATTTTGGGTATTCCATTCAGTTCGAATTCGAACACGACCAAACTACTTTGAAGTATTGACCACTCATCACTACATTCCTGATATACGTTACCAGATAGCACAAAATGTGCACAATTGCAGGGCGCCGAACACAAGCTTAGAGCTGATTCTGCTAAAATTAAATATTCCAGGTTATCGGAATTGCGTGATCGGTTTGAGTATTCGAAATTTTGAATCGGAGTACCATGACTTGCTACACCAGAATATACTAACGTTTCATATACTGTGATTTCAGCTGTTTCTTTCAAGTATAAAATCACGGAAACACACAATTTCATTAGATTTTGAGGTACGTAGTTGGTAGAAATACATTCTTTAGTAGCATGACATCCGAACGAACTATACAAGTACATATCGTTTGGGAACCAAGGCAATATTGCCTATTTATTCGCAATAGAAATAAGTATAAACGAGGACTTGATCTTCGTTTAGTATAAAAAGATTCACATTCTCTCCACAATAGTCCACTACTACGCCCATAGCAAAATACTATGAGCGAACACCAAGCAATCCGATTGACTATTTGGAAACGTATGAATCTTTCCTCCATCAAGACCTTCAGAGAGTGAAAGAAGGATAACTTAATTAGCAATAACAGAATAAACTAATCACCATCAGATGTAGGTGTAAACATTGTTAATAGTACGATTCATTAAATAAATAAATTTGGGCAATCGACGAAACGGTACTTGGGTTACGGTATGCTTCAGCGTCGGGTACTCAATTCTGGAGACATCCACTCTACTTTCGGGTTTCCTGTCACTTTTTCTGATCCAAACTAAAAATATACGACAACGAAATGCTCACGGATTAACCCGAAGTACAATTTCGTCAATTACTCATATCGACTTGTTGACTGAACTCTATCACCAGATCAGGAAACTTAGTGGCAATTAGTCGAACACAGTCGGCGTCGCTGAAGATCTGTTTTAGCATGCGCCATTGGAACTGACGGTCGGTCTGCGTTTGTACGTTGCGTCGTTGCGGGGTTAACGATCGGCTATTCGGTTGTAATGATCTGAAGAAAAAGATGGTATAAATATAATGTAAATAAAACTTGGCTTGGGTTGGGTTTAATAAAACTTATTTACTGTGGCTTCTTCAATACTGTCACTAAGTCTAATGAGCACACTGCCACACTAATACCATATCAGAATTGTGTTTTTGCTAGTGACCGGAGAGGTTGCGTAAACAGCTGAACAATGGCAGAATTCACAAGAGCAATGAGCCAGAATCTGTGTCTCAAGTCAGGTTTCGAACCACGGCTACGTTTTCGAGGCTGGCGCCCTACGCACTAGGTTAGACAGGTGACAAGATCACAAATTATCATCAGAAATATGCATAAAATTCGGCTTTTTATGAAGTATAATTATCTAACTTATTTGCTCGTCCACCGTTGACAGCCAAGTGCCGATGCCCATTGTAGGCACCCGTGTCGTCAACGTCCTCATCGCTGTCTGCAACGCAAAATCAATGAGTAAGAGTGAGTGAGTGACTGAGTGAGTGAGTGAGTGACTGAGTGAGTGAGTGAGTGAGTGAGTGAGTGAAACGCTCTGATTAATGTTATTTTATATTATTTTTATTGGTTCAGTCACTTAGTAGTTTTTTTATATCTGAATCAATGATGAATCTACAGCACGTTCATTCTAGTATCAAACAAAAATTCTGTTTGTTGCGTTTGGCTTATAAAATAACAGTTGTATGGTCTATACTGATATGATAAGAGTTTGATGGTTTTAAATGAGTGGCTGAAACCTCAGAGCTGATGGAGAGCAAAATGGAACGTTGATGCCACAAACAACAAAAACAAAAACAACAACAACAACAAACACAACAACAACAACAACAATAAGAACAACAAAACCAACAACGAAAACCCACACCAACCAGAATATATGAGAGTGTCTGAATCTGAAATTATGGGTGTCGTCTTTTCGGCTTGATACCGAGAACTGGATGGAATCGAAGTCTGACTTTCTTCGGCTTCCGTATTCGGTACCACCGACATGTACGACTCCGGTTTTAAGATCTCCACGTTGAGCACTTTGAAACGACCATCCAACTGGTGAACACCGCGAATGTGCACTCTGTAGAAACAAAATTGCACTTTATTTAAAAATTTCCAAGATTTCTCCAATAATGAAGGAACACTAATATTACACTATCAGAATGATGTGTGGTGGAGATCGGAGATACTGAAACGGTGGTTTTCAATATTGCACTGTAAGATATCTTCCACATATGATTGCCGCTTGGCGAGAACGCAATTGCATCCCTTATACGACCAGTTATGCACTCTAACCTGTCATTGGTGAACAGTAGTTCTGACAATTGTGGACCCGTCTTGCTCCATGATTTGCACAGACGCGTGGCCGGGACCTGAAATTAAACAGTCATAACATTATACATGAAAATAACTAACAATCACAGATAATAACTAACAATCACATTGAAAACAAATGTTTTTATACATATATAAAATATATAGATACATAACAACAAAAAATGTGAAAACACCAACTTTAACATTGCCGTACTTCGAAGATTTGACAGTAGCAGCGACTACGCCCACCTGCACCACAACACCGGAGTCTGAAAGAAAATTCAACTGAGATAAAAGCGGAACAAATAT
Source organism: Daptonema setosum (assembly GCA_964036265.1). Classification (NCBI taxonomy): domain Eukaryota; kingdom Metazoa; phylum Nematoda; class Chromadorea; order Monhysterida; family Xyalidae; genus Daptonema; species Daptonema setosum. The sequence continues at coordinate 8,295,027 of OZ038447.1, forward strand.
TAGAACCAAGTATATCGCGAACCAGCTAGCATAAAATTTCAACAACTGGCCAATCAGCATGAGAACGCTATGTGTTTTTCTTTATCCTGGTTGCTAACTGCAAAGTGTTCTGGTAAAGTTCAATATATTCACACTGGATATATTCAACCGCCAATATCCCAACCATAATGGCACATGGCGAGCGACACGACGAAGTTGGCGCCCCATCGACATTCATCGGTGGCGTGTTCAGTGCTCAGCACAAATACTACTGGTTGGCCACACTCGTACACTTCAGACATATGCGAACACTATAAACAAATAAAGTGTTATGTTCTAATTATTAAAGTAAGAGGTTATTTATTTTCCCCACCAACTTACTTAATCAAATACTTTTTCTGCATGCATAGAAACCAAAATGTTCGCCACTCAACTAAATGTTTACAGTTCGAACAATACATACCCCTTCGTTTGTGAGTGCATAATTTTCATGACAAAGATGGCCCTAATCTAATGAATATTCCAATCACACAGCGTTGAACCCTAGACAGTCATGAGAGTAAAAGTTTCAGTCTAACTTCCCTTTGTCAAAGGAGGAAACTCGATCCTACATAATTTGATCTTCCAAGATCTCATATAAGATCATATGTGACTTCGTCAACGCTGCCGAACCTTAACAAACGACGATTTCCGTGGTGCATTGACGAGTCCGAACTCTTTGGACTGACTGTCAATCAGAACGGCATCAGGTTCCACCCGGACCACAATACCCTGTTTGGCACCGCGTTCCGTGCTGAACTCGGTCAGGGAAGGATCCAAGGTGGCGGATGGTGTTGCTGATACGGTCGACGGTGACGATGTACCCGGCAATCGTGGTGGCGGTTGAGAAGTGTCTGCAAGCACGTTGATTCAATATTACATTCAAGAACGAGGAGAAACCAGTAGCGGCAGAGAGGAACGGAAAAGTGGACGTTTTCTTGGCGGTTTCAAAAAGTAGAATTGGTTTCCCCAAGGTTTAGATAACATTACCTCGAAACTGCTGATTCCTCTTCTCTTTGGAGGATTAGCTTTCACGATCACGAGTAACAAGCAATAAGTCTGCATTTCAAATGGTCAACCAACCGGGAACATGTGATGGGCGTGATAAGCCAAATCCTCTGCCCGAACCGCCAAATGACGACGCATTTATATGAAATATCGATGACTGAGAGCTGCCTGAAATTGGAATCAGCTATTATCTTAAGCGAACTTTCAAAGCATTACAGCATTAACTAAAATTTTATCGGTAGATTTTCAACATTATTCCGTGTTCGATTCGATGAGCACAGTAAATTGCGGTTCAGTGGCTAAGATCAAATGAGGGCAACGTGCTTTCTTATTTAATCTCCAATGGAAAGGCTTACATAATATAATGCCTAGTGATTCATAAATAATTGTGAATGCTATAATAAGGCCTGAGTTATATGAACTTTTTTCACAATAAAAATTGGAGCCCCAACCGGTCAGTGAATGGGCTTGTGCCGTCGTTAGTGAGCCGGAACCACGAGAACCGGATGCCGAACAAAATATACCGGAATCAGCGGGACTGGCCGCCTCAACGCGCTCACCGACCCGCAGTGCATCTGCAAAACCATTCCATATTATAACTCACTCACTCACTCACTCAATTGATAACAAGACCAAATTGGAAGGCCGCCGTTTCTCTAGCTGAGTAAGACTGGAAGCTTTTCAGGCGTGAAAAACGTAGTCCGCGTCTGATGAGACTCAACGGAACAGAGAAATATCTAAAAACCGCAAACCGCAAACCCCTATTCCAGCAGGTATCTAATCAAATAGGAATACTCTACTAATTTGTTTCCAGAAGATTAATGGAACATAAACATTAGTCAAACCAACTTATTTGCGGTTCTCTAATTCGGAAGCCAAAGTCTTCCGTCGACTTGTTATCGACTATGCCCATACCCACAAATGAAGTAGCAACTTGCGTTTCCAGCATCTGAAAATGTTGAAAATATGAACAGCTCCGTTATATAACATAATAGGCATGTATATTCGATTAGACATGTTAGGCATGTCGTCAGTCAGTCAGTGGCGCAGTCAGTCAGTCTCAATCAATCAGTAAAACAAATCAATCAATCAATCAGTCCGTCAGTCAGTCAATCAATCAGATCAGTCATTCAATCATTACGTCAATCAGTGAATATCTGTGTTAAGTACCAGAAAATCATACATATCCACCGTAAAGTAATTTACGCAAGAGTAAAATTCACGTTCTTATTGGAGTTTGTGAGTTACAATACACCCAATGTCGAACATCTCACACGCTGCCACAGCAGACCGACCACTTATCCACTACACCATCGGTACAACCATGAATATTATAAATAATCCGTAATCAATCTTTTGCAATAGAGATTCGAAAACGCTTCTGTAAAACATTAGCCAACCTTCTTTCGTTCCTGTGCCTCTTCACGTGCCTGATCATCGACAACGGCAGTGACGTTGAGCGCCTTGTACTGGGACGACTGGAACATGCCCTTGCTGCCGACGGGTACGGCCACGAAGTGCACCCTGTTCAAGTTGACATTAAAGGTGAGTGAGTGAGTGAGTGAGTGTTTGAGAGAAAGTAAGTGAGTGAGTATGTGTGTAAGTGTGTGAGAGAAAGTGAGTGAATGTGTGAGTGAGTGAATGAGTGAGTGGATGAGTGAAAGTGAATACGTTCAAAAAAAATGTTAAATTGTAAAGTTCAACAACCAACAGTTGATTTAATTTCAACAGGCTAGTCAATCGTTTTTTATCGGCTTTGGTTCGGGCCGCGGCCGAAGCCGAAAATGTAACCATCCGATTTTCGACCGCGATCTTGCCACCACCCGCATGCAGTTCCACGATTCGTCCGATGCCTTAAATAAAATATAATAACAATTTTCAGTATTATTTTAATTATTTTAAGGTATACTGCATACAAGATCAAAAAAGTACGACATAAATTATGGTAAAAACATTCTATGGTTTTTCCTTCATGTCGGAAACTCAGCATAATCACCACACCATGCTGTATCGAATTGAATTTCTTAACATAAATTTCATTCGAAAACTCAATTAGTGTGTGCCACCACTGACTGATTGATTGATTGACTGACTCACCCTTGAATTCATCCTCTACCGGGCACACATGAATGGCAACCAGACCAGCGGCACGTTGCTCCCTTACAAACAGCACCTCGTCGTTGAGCACATAGCGCATGCACAGGTCGGGAGTCTGAAAGCATGTGTGAGCGAGTGAGTGAGTAAGTGAGTGAGTTAGTGCGTGAGTGAGTGAGTGAGTGAGTTGTGAGTGAGTTAGTGAGTGAGTGAGCAGGTCGGGTGTCTGAATTCAATCGCTAATTATAACACCGACATGAAACGTAAGTCAATTCATCGGTTCTTTGTTGACTGTGTTCAATGGTTGTCGTAAATATGATAGTTTCAAATAATGAGTGATGAGCATTTATAGCTCGTTCAAGGTATCTTGTTACTCAAAACAGTTTTGGCACCCAATTTGAATTCAAATCTGTCTTGGGCGCGCGTTAGAATTTACGGTTAAATTTTTTACAATACACTTGCCAACATGCATTTGATGCAACATGGGCTACGGGTCCGTAGATTTTTTTTGATATTATGATACCTTGACTGAGCTATAACTCTGTTCCGTAACAAAAATTATAATCACCACCGTACCTGCAACGAATCGGTGTCAGTGGTGAATGGTATGTCGCCGTACTTGTCATGGTTAATGACACCCTTCGACTGTTGTACCTGGACCACACGTCCTCTCAGCAAGCCGGGTGCCATCAAATGGTATACCGATAGGCGAATCACGCATAAAGACCCTGATCAATGGCGAAGGACCAACCACACTGGATCGGAATCGCGTGATTATCGTAATTTCTGGAAAAGTAACTTTCAAGCGTTAGTTCCGAATGATACAAATTAGGTTCTGAAGAAAGTCATTCGTAGAGTTATTTTTAAATTACATACAATGGTCGAAAGTTGTGAAGAAAGTAACTTAGTTTATTTTTGAATTACAATGTTTGAAGAAAAGCAATGTTTTCTTACGTTACGGTATCATTAATTGCGCATGAAGAAGCTACTGACGGGAGACCGAGGCAAACATTATGGATCGTAATATTTACATATCTGGTTAGAAAAGAGATGGAAAAGCAGCTATAACAAGTCTAATTCTGAGTGTTCGGTTTGTTGAATGTGGAGTGATACCGAGTTCATTCTGTAGTTGCATAGGTTACCGACTCATTGGAAGTGAGATAATACTGGCTAACTCCAAACCCGAGGAAAATCTCAACAACAGAAGACACGGCGTGGAATATTTACGAAAGTTCATCCACAGCGCTATTCAACACTATGTAACGTGAACCCTGTTCAAGTTCAATACTGGTGGAGTGAAGTGATCAGCCACGACCGACTGGTATTATATAACCTACGCAGTCGTGTAGCTCAATCCAGGATGCATAAAACCAGCGACACCCTTCACAGGCAACCAACAACATCACTAGCGGACGAGAGAAGAACGCAAAAGTGGAATTTCCCCTCTTTGGCGTTTTCAAGAGGTAGAATCGTTTTCAAGGGGTAGAATTTGTTCCTTCAGTTTCAGGTGTAGGTGAAATGGCCTCAAAACTGCCAATTCCTCCCTCTTTGACGAAATTCCCCTCCCTTGAAAGGTTTAGCTCGTTCGCCAGTGCAGGCACCCAACAATATTGCAATGTAATGAATGACAGGGGCAGCCTCCAAAGCAACCCGTCCATCACATCGGTAATACGGTAGGAATACGGTAGGCACCGGCGGACGAGCTGGTCCGTCATATGGAGGGAAAATTCTTCAAAGGGAAACTAGCAGTTATTGAGCAAACTAAATTTACAGTGATCCCATTGACTCACTTCAATAGTTGTTTGTGTTAAAGGATGAATTCTAGCCTGCAGAGATACATTAGGGCTCACTTACCGCGCACTAAAGTATATTTACCGTAGCTGGCCAAGATTTTTGGTCGTGCATGTGAAATTCATCAGTTACTATAAAACACAGCTATAAACTTGAAAAAAAAACAGAAAGAACGTCACTACTTATCAGTTGTCACCATAAGGTGGAGCTTGTTGTTTTATCGGTTCGTTATGTACGTTGGCAATGATAAAAACTGAGCCTTTCAGTGAAAATATCACACTGCTAATTACTACAGAAGTTTCACGAGACCAAGCAAATTAAATACTTTAGAGCGGGAATGAAGATTTGAGTTTGTTCCATCAAATCAATGTCGAGTCACCAAAATTCCATGCCATTCAATACCAGGAGTAATAGCATGAAATTCCGATAGTTCCATAGCGGGATTGACGATTTTGGATTTTTCTCAATTATGAAGGTAACAAAGTAAAATATTTTCATCGGGGTTTTTTATTAAAAAAATACCCGTATTCCGTCTTAGCGCATTCAATCCAGTGCATTCAAATCGGTGCATTTCCATTTATTCATTTCATTTTTTATCAATCATTTCACAAATATAGAAACAACAAATTTATACTTCCAGTTAATCCATGAGTGATAATTGACAAATAACTCAGAATCAATGTTGTTGTAGCAAATTAATAAATAAATGATTAGAGTGAAACGCCTTTGTGATAAGATAGCAATAGCAAACAAGGCTTGAGCGCGAATTTCACAAAAAAAATCACAAACAAAGTGTGAGATCTAAAACAGGCTAAATGTGAGTAGACAATCGCTGATATTTTCAGTTGTGATAGCCAGTAGCACAAAACTTTTTTCCGGCTGAAAATATGTAAATTACTCCGGGGCCGGAACGAAATAATTATATAGAATGATTGTGGCTTCATTGAGAAAAAGCAAAAAATTGCGTTTTTTTATCACAAAATCCAAGTACTTTTAGCTGCAACCTGCAAACCTAACTCGTTTTCTACAATAAACTTTCCGGTCCGGAGTAAAATTGTAACGACTATAAAAATCATAACGACCTGAAAATCCCAAATTGAAATACCAGAATTTGTTGGGGCTTGTTTGTTTGATCAGGAGTCAGGAGTGGACCAATGACGAAAGAGCCAGATAATCGAGAAATAACATCATGAAAACAGAATTTTTAACTACAATTATGTTGCTGGAAACCGCATGAACATGTCTATCAAGTTTAAATTTTTTGAGTTTTACCTGGCTCCATCGCGACTGATCGAACAACATTCATAAACCCATGAAGGCAATAACCACAAATTAAATCAGGCACATTCGGCCAGGTGAATAAGTGAATCAGATATTTTTCGGCCGGCACGAAACATATTATAGCATAACCAAATAATCTAACATAAACATAGGAAATCGAAAACTCCTGAACAGGATTTGAGAAACTATCGTGCCCCAATTTAGGGAGCACGCAACTTAGGAATGCATGAATCTGCATAAGATTATGAAAAATAACTTACAATTTATATAGGTCAACATAAGTAACTTGTAAAGAGAATGGAAGAATTAATAACAAATAAAAAACCGTGTAAGTGAAAATCAGAACAAGTGGATGCGGAATAGTAAACGACGAATGCAACAAAATGACAAAAAAACTATTGCTGTAGTTTGAAAAAATATTCGAATTCGGTGTGCACAATATTGCAACAGATGCATATCCAAGGATGAAACTATCAAGCCATTTAACAAAATAGAACGGACCAGTAAATGGGACGTCAGAAAATGCCAATCACTAACTACATACCTTGCTTCAGTAGTTCAGTAACATATAAGCATCAGTAAAAGGTTTAGCACCCAAATAACCCCGTTCCGCATTGCGGTACGCGGAGAAGAAGCACAAAAAACGAAATCAACAATGACATAATTGACATACTTTTCAAATGATTTCACAACGACAGCCAATGGAACACGACACGAAAATGACTCAGCACTATATGAAGGAGTGATAGTTCAAACCGAGTGAATCACAATCACACATTCACAGTAAAAGTGCATAGTAATAAACAACAACAAACTGTCATATGAATCATATCATAACAGACAACAAACACGATTGAATGCCAAAACCATCATAACCAAACACATCTGCAACCAACTAAAGAACTCCCGAACCCGAAGAAAATCTCATCGCGTAAACAATGATGTGATTGAAAGTCAAATGCTGAAATTGAAACAGCGACCAACCAAAAAAGCTCTTCGCGTATTTCATAAAAAAAACTTAACTTGTTTAAATTTTACAGAGATTGAAAAACATCATGAAGGGTATTTTACATTTATAAAATAAATCGCCATATTGGTCAGAGGTCACATGACCACCATGAATCATGAAGATTTATGAGCAAATACTGTGTACTAAGCCAGGTTCTCAATAAGTACCACCCACCCAGTATATTGACAACCAACCAAAAACAGATCACAATAGCGTGAAAGAAATCAATATCCACATGTTGACAATACTAGCGGATAAAGTCAGTAATATACTCGTTGAGAAAAAAAAACTAAGTTACGATCGTGAAGCAAACATTTTTTTTGGTTCACCTTTAATCACGATTTTTGACGTGGTGGTTTTTATATTGACAGAAAAGGTTAATAATCATCTTGTTTCCGTGCATGTGGAAATTTTCTGAAATGGAATTATTCAGCACCGAGTAAGCGGATGTACTGTAACTGATTGCACTGAGTGGTGAAAAGGACTTAAATTTCAAAATAAAAAGATACTTTCAAAATCATGTGACTTTAATTCATGTTATTTCATTTGAAAGGAAAAAACGCGAAAAAACATCAGCAGCGCCAATCAGGTTATAATGAGAATTAGCATCCCAAGCTCATCAATGAAGTTGCTGTTTATCAAATTTGCAAATAAAACTCAATCACACCAAAATTTGATTAAGGGCGTGGATATTGATATCAAACATTGATAATAGATATTGCTATTAGATATTGGAAATAAATATCAATATTGATCAGAGGTCATAACCGGTTAAAATCGCATTCGTTACGAATGTAGACGATCCAGCAGTTTGCGTTTGTTATCCAGCGTGAGGCGCGATTTGATGTTCTTCATTGAAACATCTGCTTTGAAGGGGATTATCGGTGACGAGCTGGCCGTCATTGTGCCTTCTTCCTCGTTCCAGTGCACGTGTTTGCGTGGGGATCGGAAAAAAAGCAAACGTAAATTTTTTTAGGGTTATCTCATTTGGAAAAAGACTTTTCCGAGGTACAATCATTTAGAATGAAGCTTACCAGATGCAAATCAGTTAAAAAAATGCACTTACATTAAAAACCAAAACAATTCTGAAAATTAGTAGCGTCAGACGTGTTAACGCGCATCCTTACCACGTTCGCTCAAATGAAGTACTAGCTTTCTGGATATTCAAGTCAGCCAACTTAGACCACCCAGAACGTTTCACATAGAGACACCCAATAATCATTGTGGAAGAATAGCTTATCTTATAGCCTATAATTTATACTCGACCACATAAACTACGTCTTACACAATGAACATTCCACAAAATCAAAGTTTTCATTAAAACTATTCAAACATCCAGCAAATAACCTTTTTTGTTTTATAAATGAACGCTACTCAATTTCTTATCTTAGTTTTCCTAATAAATAACATAACCAACTTTCTCTGCGGTGAACGTTGTTTGGCATTGGTTGTCAGTTGCGGTGAGTCCTCCTTTACAGTTACCGTAACCGACTGATCATCATCACCGTAATCCACCACATTGTCTAGCTGTGAAGAGTCGACGATTTTCAGACTTGATGCCAACGATCCACTGCCACCCGGGTTGCTGGACATGTTCATCGATTCAGATAGAAGCGCATCCAGATCGCAGTCTGAAGATACCGGGGAAGGTTGAGTCAGACTTGAAGTTGACAAATAACTTGGAAAATAATTGGGAAATTGACGGGAAAATCAGGAAGTCAAATGGCAAAAGTCGTCCAATATGAAGGTCATTCTAATGAGTAATTTTCCAATGCTTAGCTGAAATTTTTCTATTTACTAAACGACAGAAATTGGCTACTACCAGAAACCAACACGAATGGGTGGATATCGTTTAACAAACGCTTACGTGTCTAGTCAGGGAGCAGCTTTTTAAAATAGCTATGGTATCTTTCAAGGCAATATACAAACTAACAAATACAAAGGGAAGCATTATTCTATGTTTTTAGTTTTCCCGTTCAATCAAAAAAATTATTGTGAATAAAACAAACCCACTTCCCATTCATGTCGTGTATTACCATCCCAACATTGGTCATATCATAACATTTGGATTACGGTATATTATATTTGCCTGAACAACTTACTGTACTTCATAACGTATGTATGTATGTACATATTTGTAGACAGATAACTTTCGTCTGGCTTACCCGGCCAACAGCCAGACATGTCTATACATGTTATAAAATAATATATTTTCTAGTCTGGAATACTAGCGGACGAGAATTATAGAAAACAGTAGAATTTCCCCCTCCCTCATTCATGGTAATAAGACAGAATATGTTCAAAGAAAAGGTGTCGTTAAAATGATCTTGGAACCGCTAACTCGTCCTTATTTGAAGTCTTCCGTCTTGGAGAGTTTTGCCCTTTCGCCCGTGTTGTGGATGTCTAACCAAAACATGTTTACTTAGTTGCCATGGACGTTGTTAGCAGCTGGCTGGCTGCACTAAAAACTAGCCCTGCGCAGGCAATATAGCCAGCAATGTGTACAGCCCGCGAAACATTCTCGCTATACGTTTTATGCACGGAGGAGTGTACATACAGCATACGTAAGCTTGAAGCAGGGAAATAAGTAGATTGTCAGATATGAAGAAGTGTTGCTAGAGCTAAAGAATTATGTGGTATATTATATTTTTCTTGTAGTTTACTTCGGTTAATGTTGGGCAAGTGATTGCTCTCCCACTACTACTCTTTCAGTGTATGTGTAAAGTCCCTGTGAAAACTCGAACACATTTATGACATTTTCCGACAACCATGTCGCAGTTTAAAGTTTTTCCCGTGTACCGATGACCGCCGAAGTTTACAAGATGATATTTTCCGTCACCGTTATTGATTCCATTTTTTATTATTATTATTGATTCCTGTTTAGTCGTTCCGTTCCTTTTTTAGTCCTGTAGTTTTCTCGTTTTCGTTTTCCCCATGTTACCCTTTGTCTCGTTGCCGATAATCTCTGATTAGCCTTGTTGTTTTTCGTTTATTTTCATACCTTACGTGATGCCTTTGCTTTTGAAGATTCATTCTAATTTCTGACTGTTTTTCGTGCGTTGCAGGTGAGAAAGAGTAAAGACGCGTTTTTGTCGAGACGTCGACATCGGAAGTATTTGTAATCAAGATCTTCAGTAAAAATCACCAAAAACCACAATAATTATTCTCACTTCTTCGCCTATCATCAAAGGCTGTAAATAAACAAAAAGCAAATAAAGACGATCGAATATTCCGGCGGGTAGCCGACGCGCAATCAAAGACATAAAGATCAGGGAAGTTTCCATCAGTTGTGCTCCCAACGGTTAGTCCTTCAGAAGTTCGCTTGACTGTTTTTGAGTTCCGTTTTGACTGCCTTAAGTAAGTAAGTAAGCTGTAGATCTTTGATACTGTTCTGAGAGCTCAATTCCTCAAAACGGTATCATTGCCTAAGCACCGTCAGTTCAGACCGGACCTTCTTATCGTTTTGAAGAATCCGAGTCAATACCGAGTGGGACTCGAGTAATTGACGGCTGGACGCTACCCCAGCTTGATCTGAAGATACTGGAGTGAGATTTCTGTCACTAGGGACCGAAATCAATCTCAGGTGTAAAGTGGTCGCTGGGCATTAGGGCCCGGTTACAGACCCACCCCGTCGGTACCTACCTTGACGGCAGAGCTGGTCTGGGAGACAGCTATATAGATTGACATTGAGCCTAACGAACTCAATCAATCTACATACAACTCATACGGACGGAGCGGTTAACGTTTCTCAAATACTGATCCGAAACAACATTGATTAAAGATCGGACGACATCAGTGACCATACCTTATCAAAGACTGAGATCGAATACTCAGAAGGAACAGTCATTGCATTGGAAACTTGGATTTATGAACCTTTCACGCTAAATTGCTGTGTTGCTAATCCTAACACCACCATCATTCATTTTGAGAAACACCGACGCTTCTATTGATTGACATCTCAATTATTGTTCACTTTCATTTGTGAACCGAACAGTGCAATTCAGTGACGTACATTTCAGTACCTCGACCCGGTCGATTTTCGAGCGTACACGTGTGGCCACCATTCTGGACTTCTGGGACCCACGTAACCCGACTTTCGGACGAACTGCATCGAGTCAGGTGAGCTGACCGTGAGTTTTTACCCCGTGTCATTACAACTGGAGGTCCACGCCGAGACCCGAAATTTTTTTTTTCGGCTTCACTATAAACATTTATTATTAAATAACCATCATAGTGATTGACTGAACTCGGATTACTTGCAAGTATTCGATTAACCAAAAACACCTGAATGTTCAATCATATTCATAAGACTCAGAACCAGTTCTAGTCCAGTTGATTCCCATTGAGATAAATTGCTATCATCGGATTATAACGGTGACTGACCGAATTTCAACCATTTCAAACAAGAATTTAGATACCGTAAAACAAACATCTGTATATAATCGGGCCAATTAACTAATAAACTTCCGAAATTTCAGCCTGAAACACCCGCGTTGTGCTTCCAAAACACCGCGCACAGCAAACTGCCTATCGAACAACTCAATCGGAACCAGGTTAATTTGAAATCCACCATTTACAGTTGAATTAAATATTTTGAATTTCAATTTTGAAACTTGAAAAATTTGAACTTTTGAAATTGAAATTTATTTTAGAAATCTAATCCGTAATATAAATTTTGATTTAAAGTCTCACCTACCCAAAATTTCGCAACCAAATATTACGGCATTCCCGTAATTAATATACCAAACACAATCACATTGAAAGATTAAAACACCCCACACTCATCATGTCATCTCAATTCCAGCATGAGCAACAACAACAACAAACGACCGCGCTCGCCGCCTGAACAATACCAATCCAAACGTGGTCGACCCGCAAATCGTGGCTCGCAGTCTTACCGTGGCACGCAGTCTCACCGTGGTCGTCCCGCACATCGTGGTCAATCGAACAACAACTCGATCAACTTGAAGTTAGAACACCTTCAGTTTTGTTGTTATTATTGAACCTACTCGTTGTCACCGCAACAAACAAAGTACACAATAAATCGCCTAAACCGTGATTTATTTTTACGAAATATACAAATAAATTGATTTGGAATCAATTTATAATAATTGTATATTTTCTACCACATTTACACAACCGTATCATTTCTTAAAACGATGATACAACCCAACGGAAATTAACAGTACCACAAACACAGAGACATCGTTACTACTGTCTACTACTACAGTACTAACATAATCGACTAAAACAGAATAAACAGTTTTATTTCAAACGCTCAAATACCGTCAACACTATAATCAAAGTCACTCAAGATAAATAAATTCGTTGCATAATTCGTTGCATGAATTAATACCTATCTCGGAAATCACATAACAGAATTACAACCCCAGTTCACCAACATAAGATTTTTTCGAAATTTTTATAGTTGGCAAATTACACATCAGACATAAAATATACATTTAATCTGAATTAAAGCACAAGCTCTACCACACATAAATCACACAAGTAAAAATAAAATCACACAGTCGGTAACAAATAGACTTACAACAAAGTATCTCCAAATTCTAATACAACAAATATTTTTGGAAATTAAAACAAATAAACTTAAAACAAAAATATCTCAATTCCAATACAATAAATATTTTTTGGAAACTATAACAAATAACTGATAGCCATCAACACAAAAAAAAAAACACAAATTCCAACACCATAAACAAATATAAAAAAGTTTTTTCCGGAAATTGTAACAAATAGCATCAACCATTATTCACAAAGACAGACGGTCACCTCTGATGCGCACCGGTCGCACCAGATCACAAACAACACAAGCGATGCCTAACGATCAAGAGATCACAGACAATCGTTTAGATGCCATCGAACAAGATGTTCAGGCAATCAAACAGGGTATGCAAGAAATCCAAATGGCCATTCAAAACCTGAACCAACAACCTCCTCAACGACCAACGCCAGACATAAACGTTGATCATGACACATCACAGTTGAATCAGCACGACGTAGCACACATCCAGCCGAACACCCCGTTTGGAATTCAACGGGCCACACTACAGACACCCGTGCCACAGCAAGATGACGACCATCATTCATCCAACATGCCCTCAACAACACCTTACACATACGGCATGGGAATGTACGCACAACAACCGTATAAAACCAGCAGCAAACTGGAAAAACTTGCCATGGATCGACTAGGTAGTGCAGCTGCCATACAACAAGTCGACCAAAACTCACTGTGTCTCGCCAAGAAACTAGATGTGTACGATGTCAACAATCCCGAACCGTTTGTTGCGTGGCTGCAGAAGTTTGATCTCGCATTGCTACTGGCCGGTAAAACTCCAGAACAAAAAACAGTCGTGCTCAGCTGCTACCTAAAAGGCCGAGCCCTGGCCGTGTACAATTCGCTACCATACGACATACTGCTGGATTACAACAAAGTGCGACAAACATTAACATCCCGTTTGTCCCCTCAGCTATCAAACACCAATACATGGCTGACGGCACTCAGTACACGACAAGGCAACAATGAATCGGTGACTCACTATCTACACCGTTTGATCAACGAAACACACGGTCAGTCAGACAGTCCGGATAACGACATCATGCTATCCGTAGCTTTCCAACGTGGTCTACGCCAAGAGATACGTGATCACGTGTTCGATATGCCTGACTCTGACTTCAACACGCTACTGGCACGCGCCAAAGAAGTCGAACAACGAATCACAAGCAGAAACACTTTGCGCAATAACACGCCTTACCACTCGAACAACTTCTACCGACAGCCGTTACCGAACTACACGGGCGCACAGTCATACTACAACGCTTCAAGACAACAAAACCAGCGTTTCTATGCACCCAAGGTCGAACCGTACCACCAAAACCAACCACAAACTCCAATCCAACAACAATGGAAACCACCTCCACAACAAGCAAATCAGCCGTTGGGTCAACAAATCAATCGTTTTCCCACCAATACACAACAACAATTCAGTGGCATCTGCAACCGTTGTGGCAAGAGAGGCCATCGCGAACGCGAGTGCACAGTCAGACCAGGCCGACGCCCCCAGTCCGCCATAAACGAACTGTCACACGTTGACGAAACCAACGAACACTCGCAGATTGACGAACAATACGAACAAAACCAAGAAGAACACCAATACGAAGAACAAGACGATCAAGTCGAATATTGTCCGGTCGATGAACCGGAATGCAACCGTTTGGCGGCTGACAACACCACTGAGCCACAGCCATTGATTTTTTATGCTCCACGGTTAACCATCAAAGTGGAAGGAATACCCATCACTGGGAAGTTTGACTCGGGAAGCGACGCATGCATCATCGCCCGTGATTTGTTGTCATCGATTGAGAAACAACTCGGTCGAACCTTGCCCGTTGGACCTTACAAAGGATCCATTTCTGATTACAATGGCAAGAAACTCAACACATCAAAGTGTGTATACCTGAAAGTCGAAGACGACACGTACAAGAATACGCTGGGTTTCCTGATTGACGAGAACAAAACCGGAAAAATACTATTCGGCGCAAAGCTGATGCACGACTTGTGCGCAAATGTCATGAAGACACTGCCCCACAAAATCGATTTCTCCCAACCAGAATACCCGAAAGTCCGACTGCAGAAAGTCGAAAGAAACTACAGCACGCGGTCAGCGGTGGCCAAGTTGTACGCGCAACACGGGAATGGACAGTGGGTTGCAGATGAAAAAGGCGAAACAGGCCCCTGTTTTTTTCCAAACAACACATATTTACCATCAGCCGTCGTCAATGCACAACAGGGACATTTCAACGTACCCATCAACGATTTTGAAACGTCTTTTCAATTGAATGAAGGCGAAATAGTCGGTGAATTGATCGAAACAAAACTCCCACTGGGATGGTCTGGAATGTATGATGACGAACTGGCAGACAAACCCACGCAACCAGATAAACCATTCGAGTCTTCGTTCGACCCTTTGCGACTGCAACACCTGAAAACACTGCTGGAACCCGCAGTGAAAGATCAACCGGGTTTCAACAAAGACAAATTCATAAGCTGGCTTCTACAACGCGCCCACCAGTTCGCTCTGGATGACAGTGAATTGGGCACGTGTCTCATATCTGAACACGTTATCGACACGGGCAACACCCAACCATTCCAAGACCCGCCACGTCGATATTCATACAATCAACAAAAATTCATCCTCAAGAAAGTGGATGATTGGCTGGCTGCAGGCATCATCGAGCAGTCCAACAGTCCCTACTGCTCACAAGTATTACTCGTTCCCAAGCCACACGCCAAGGAAGGCGAAGAACAATGGCGGTTGTGTGTGGATCTGCGAACGTTGAACAAGTTGACCATTAACGATGCCACACCGATTCCACCGTGCCGCACGATAATTGCAAAACTGGGCGCCATCAAAGCCAAATTCTACACAAAGCTCGACCTGAAATCTGGTTATCTGCAGATGCTGTTGTCACAGGCATCCCGACCGAAGACAGCATTCGCGACACCAGCCGGTTTGTACCATTTCACCAGAATATGCTACGGTCTGACCACAGCCACACAGTCTTTTGTGCGCACCATGGGAAAAATTCTCAAACCATTCCAAAATGACGATCGTGTTCAGTCGTATGTGGACGATGTAGTAATTGCAACGGCAACTATTGAAGAGATGCACGAACTATTGGAAAAGGTCTTCAACGCGCTGGAAAAAGCAGATATTCGTATGGGGGCCTCAAAATGCGAATTTTTCAGCAGCCAAATCGCCTTCTTAGGCCAACTAATAAGTTCAGAAGGCACCGAGGTGGACCCCGCCAAGGTGACCGCCATACAGCAATACCCACAACCACAGTCGGTCAAACAACTACAGTGCTTTTTAGGCATGGTTAACTTTCTACGAACAAACACACCACAGTTGGCCGAACTGGCAACACCGTTGTACAACTTGCTGAAAAACAAGGCAAATAACAACAGCAACAAAATTGAGTGGAATGACGAAGCATCATGGGCATTCCAGGCAATCAAAGAGGTCGTATCGTCAGCACCCACTTTGATTCTGCCAGACCCATCAAAACCGTTCGTCATTCAAACTGATGCCTCCAATTTCGGTCTGGGTGCTGTCTTGCTACAGGAACATTCGGACACGAAATTGCATCCCATCGCATATGCAAGCCGAAAACTAACCGACGCACAACAGAATTACTCAGCCACGTTGAAGGAATGTCTAGCCGTCGCTTGGGCACTCCAGCACTTTAGTGAATACGTGGCCGGACATCACGTGACTTTGTATACAGATCACGCTGCTCTGCTGGCGCTCCGAAGCAAAAAAGACTTGCCCGACACACTGGCTCGATGGGCTCTACGAATAGACGTTTTCAAACCCGACATACGACACCGCCCGGGTCGATTAAACATCATTGCCGACATGTTAAGCCGTCGTGATGAGCCAGCAAACCCTCGCCGTTCAATTAAAGAACATATCAAACAGCTGACCGATCTTCATCAGAAATATTCTGTTGCCTTGGAGGCGGGAGAAATACCGGTTGTGTCAGTAAATGAGATAATGCAGGAATCCAACGATGAAATTCGCACAGCACAAATGGCTGATCCTAAATGGGCTGCGTTAATAACGTATCTGGAGAGTCGAACCCTTCCGGAAAACGAACAGATAGCACGTGACACAGCATCTCAGTGCTCGTCATACGAAGTGATCAACGGCGTCCTCTACAGAGCTCCAGAACGATCGTACGACGCCCGCGTTGTAATCCCACGAACACTGCAAACCCAAATCATGCACGAGTTCCACTCTGCCCCGATAATGGGACACCTACGCATCCGCAAAACGTACGACAGAATCCGAGAACGATTTTGGTGGCCCATGATGTTGGCAGACATCAACTATAGCCTGGCACAGTGCCGTATGTGCGCGAGCCGATCAGGAACCGGCAGAAAACAGAAACCATTCCTGCATTGCATCACGAAAGCTCCATACCCAATGTACCGCGTTGGAATGGATGTATGCCAGCTCCCACTCACCTCTGAGGGTCACAAGTACGTCCTCGTACTGATAGACTATCACAGCAAGTTCACGCAAACATTTGCCATCAAAGACAAAACTGCGCTAACAATCGCGCAGTGTTATGTTCAATACTGCTGCAGATTCGGAACTCCAGAACAAACTGTCAGCGATAACGGTCGGGAATTCATCAACGAAATGATGAAAGAGATAAACAGACTGTTTGGCATAAAAAATTGTCGAACAACCACATACACGCCACAGTCTGATGGTGAAACGGAAAGAATGCATCGAGAACTTCAGAAAATGCTCTCCAAACTCACCAACAACTCTTCCTCTGACTGGCATAAGTACCTGCCACTGGTAACCTATGCGTACAATTCGGCAGTTCATTCATCGACTGGGCACGCACCGTTCATGGCCATGTTCGGACGTTTACCCAACTTTCCATCTGAAAACTTGGTCAACACGTTGGCACCTCCGCGCTACCAACAACTGGCCGACGACATCGATTATCCCACAGAGCTGGTAATGAAGATGCAGGAAATCTGGAAAGAAGTGGGCAAAAACATAGAGAAAGCTCAGAAAGCATACAAAGCCCAACACGACAAACACTCTCGCGAGCCCAACATTGCTCCAGGAGACCGAGTAATGTGCATACGACCTCAGCTACTCACCACTGACAAACGAAAGCTGGCCAGACCGTACCACGGCCCTTTCCTGGTCAAATCTGTCACAGACACGAACGTTGGAATCGTACCAGCCGATCGACCTGATGATCCAATCGAAACTGTTCACATGAACAAGGTCACGAAAGTACCCGAGGCCATGAGAAACGAACCATATCTAGGCGGACACAAAAAGACTGACCGCGTAGAGCCAGAACCGCAGGCTCGTTCCGATAATTAGTATGAACATACCCACACATAAACACACTAAAAACTAACAAAGTTTATTACTCATTGTCACACAAAATTATAGCGGATCACACTATACTAACACAAAAAATAAACTCAAAAACAAAACAAAAATGTTTGATCTCAAAATCATGTTCCACGATACGACTAGTAAAAGGCACACTCCCTCAGCACATCAAATCATACAAAAAATTTTCGTTAAAATTAAAACTTCGACACAAGTTTTAATCATAGCCCGCTTTATGTAGTATTAATTCACTCCGACAAACCATCGTCGCAAGCCTGTTACACGGCACACTAAAACACGTTTTATTCCAAAACCATACTTCTCTATCTTCAGTATACTCAAAATACACTCAAAAGTTTGTAGCTATACCCTAATAATCGCATAATAACTCAAATATTTTACTTAAACTTTAAGTGAAAATATTTCACGCAAAAAACCACAAATCATCTTTTCAAACAGGTATTTTGAACATGACACCATCAAAATACATGAACAAATTCTCAAATTGTTCAAACCTAACTAATCTCTATACATACAACAACAAAGAAACGAAACACTGAGTTTCGTTTTGCCTTCATGATTTTAGCATTAAAAGGTCACTACCTTTTATTTTGTTTTATTTCAACAGTCGATGTATGCTCTACATAAACTCACCTTTAGAAGTTTAGTCATATTCGAACTTTCAAAAACAAACACTACACTAACTTTCAGCTCAACCCATGTATTTCACTCAGTGAGTCAATTTTCCTACTCAACATTTTCAGTCAGGTGGTGTCCTGCCAACAGATGTTTCTAAGCCTGATCGAGAAACAACAGAAGGTGTGCGGAAAGTGCCGAATCAAGGGCCATAGCACAGAAGAATGCTACAGTCGGGGCAAACGCACGTACTCTAACCGCAAGTCGCACTCAAAACGACGCCACAACACACCTCCACCACCAACGTGTAAGCCGTACACACCGCCGAAAACAAACGACAGTAACCCGTCCGATGACGAGGATGACCACCCACCAACAACAAATGATAACACTTCACAAGTAACGGGCCAAATGCAAGCAGTAGCATTAGCCACATAAATATTCACATGTGAGACACATTCATATTTACTCATAAGTAAGGCACCCTAATCATAACCTTTCCAGGCACAGCATCAACAATCCTAAAAATACCAAAGTTGATCATAATTAATAAATATATATTTTTTCAGACCGCACGCCAGCGACAGAGTCGACATCGACACTCCCACGCTACAATTTCCCACCAATCAGTTATCTTTGGACTATGCACTTACCGATCCCATCATACTCGAGTTATTGTATTACAGAAACGCGGTTGACAAACCGGCTGCAAAGGAAATTCCCAGCGAAGTATGGGAATTCATGTTAAAACACGAAAACTATAACGTTAACAGATTAAAATCTCAACTTTTATTAAATTCGCTCGAACCCATCGTTGACGCGCACCAGATTTTCATGGTAATCAAACAAACACAAATAACGAGCGTTCTTTCCGCACTCTCTACAAGTATTTTCGCTTCCGGATTTAATGAACTGCTTGTAACTGTTATCTCGGTTCCACTCGCTCAATCATATGATTCGATACCGAAAACCGATTTCCCCAAGAACAAGTATCCGTTGGGATACAGACCAGCCATCACTTCCACCCGTACCAATATGGCTATGTTTTTAATTTGCTCATCAGTAACTGACTGCCTGTGTATCTTTGACTTGTTCGCTCTCTCCGGCATGCCCAGCAAACTGTACTCGTTCATTTTTGAATCGCCATGGAGTAGCATTAAAATGGCCTCTAAAGCACAATATCACGATTTACAGTCATCTTTCAGCAACTGCAGTTCTACGCTGGTGGACGTCGACGTGATGAACACGGTCAAACGTGGTCTCACCATCCCGTCCAAGTGCAAACTCGACAGAATCGCTTTACTGTCAGCCATCAGCCAAACTGACCTGGCAATTAAGCAGCCAGTGACAGTTGAGACGTTAGTCGGACCACTGGAACCAACCGTCACGCGTTATCTAACATTACAGGCTGCGTCTTTTCGAGATTGCGTAATCATTAGCAAATACATGACATCTGAATCCAAGGCACGCATTTTTTCATGGCAACCACCTTTGCAATACACAGCCAAATCGCTTTTGAAATCGGTCAGCGCTGATTGCGAGCTTTACGTTACAAAAGTGAAGGTGTTGGCCCACCAGATGGCCGTCAGCGAGAATAAAAATCTGTCAACTAGCTTACTGGATCTGCTCACCTCAGCTAAACGCTATTTCATTGCGTCAGATCGCTCCCCCAAAGCCTATCTAACAGCGCGAGCATTCCGTGACAAGTTATTGTTTGACTGTAAGTACCCGTGGGAACTGTCCGATGCCGACGGGGATGCCAAAACTCAGGCAGAGTTCGATTCAATATGTCTGCGAAACAACCTGTCCATAAATTTGGACGACGCACCTGCTTTATCACACGATTTTCTCATTAACTATGATGCTATGAACTGTGCATTCTCAACCAGTGTTGCCAAACTATCGCAACAATATACATTGATCCGCCCCACTGATTTGTTGAAAAATACAATCGATAGCAAACCGCTACTGGCAGGCGATCAGTTGGTTGAAATCACACAGCTCATAACCACAAGTTTGTTGTTCAACGCTCAGTTGGACCAGGTGCGTCTGCCAAGTTGGGCAGCCGAGTCATCCGATGACCGTAGTATCGAAGTCACTTTCCCAATTCACGGTTTCAAACAGAACATAATCAACATGAAGCCCGCTAGTCAACTACTCGCCAAATGCGACGCAGCGGTCGAAGTCATGTCTGATCTACCAACGGCAAAAACTGTCACAGACACGGCAACTGACATTCTAATGCACGCTTGCTCGGTACTCACGTTGGCCAAAACACATCTAGGCAATAACCCTGACCCAACACTGCTCAACACCATGCAACTCATGCACAATCGTATTGAGAATGCCACTTTCAAAATGAGTTCCATCGGTTCAAAGTTAGACAAAATGTTGAGCGAAAAATCGGGTATGGAGGTCGATGATATGAATAACACCAATAACTTTGATGAGTAAGGGAATACGTCTCACGTGTGAATACTTATATTTCATATTACCGAATATTACTCAGGTCGTATCTGCTCAGGCATCAGCAAATGATGTTCTTACATGATTTTACGAGCATCCACAAATATCCGCTTTAAAAATTGCACTTATATTTTTATTATGTCATAAAATGTCGTGATTTCCACTATTGCGAACACACACGCATTCATTCCAGTCGTTCCATAATACGTACTTTATTTTAGTCTTGTTATTTCCTTACATTGCTTGAAACACTGGTATTTTTACTTATAGAGTGATAATCGTTATTGATTTCTTTCAACGGGAACATTTTTGCCACCACGCGGCTTGCAATCTCGCATGCACCAGGGTTTATCCCTGACAAACCCTCTTTCGATGGGGGGAGTGGTGTAAAGTCCCTGTGAAAACTCGAACACATTTATGACATTTTCCGACAACCATGTCGCAGTTTAAAGTTTTTCCCGTGTACCGATGACCGCCGAAGTTTACAAGATGATATTTTCCGTCACCGTTATTGATTCCATTTTTTATTATTATTATTGATTCCTGTTTAGTCGTTCCGTTCCTTTTTTAGTCCTGTAGTTTTCTCGTTTTCGTTTTCCCCATGTTACCCTTTGTCTCGTTGCCGATAATCTCTGATTAGCCTTGTTGTTTTTCGTTTATTTTCATACCTTACGTGATGCCTTTGCTTTTGAAGATTCATTCTAATTTCTGACTGTTTTTCGTGCGTTGCAGGTGAGAAAGAGTAAAGACGCGTTTTTGTCGAGACGTCGACATCGGAAGTATTTGTAATCAAGATCTTCAGTAAAAATCACCAAAAACCACAATAATTATTCTCACTTCTTCGCCTATCATCAAAGGCTGTAAATAAACAAAAAGCAAATAAAGACGATCGAATATTCCGGCGGGTAGCCGACGCGCAATCAAAGACATAAAGATCAGGGAAGTTTCCATCAGTTGTGCTCCCAACGGTTAGTCCTTCAGAAGTTCGCTTGACTGTTTTTGAGTTCCGTTTTGACTGCCTTAAGTAAGTAAGTAAGCTGTAGATCTTTGATACTGTTCTGAGAGCTCAATTCCTCAAAACGGTATCATTGCCTAAGCACCGTCAGTTCAGACCGGACCTTCTTATCGTTTTGAAGAATCCGAGTCAATACCGAGTGGGACTCGAGTAATTGACGGCTGGACGCTACCCCAGCTTGATCTGAAGATACTGGAGTGAGATTTCTGTCACTAGGGACCGAAATCAATCTCAGGTGTAAAGTGGTCGCTGGGCATTAGGGCCCGGTTACAGACCCACCCCGTCGGTACCTACCTTGACGGCAGAGCTGGTCTGGGAGACAGCTATATAGATTGACATTGAGCCTAACGAACTCAATCAATCTACATACAACTCATACGGACGGAGCGGTTAACGTTTCTCAAATACTGATCCGAAACAACATTGATTAAAGATCGGACGACATCAGTGACCATACCTTATCAAAGACTGAGATCGAATACTCAGAAGGAACAGTCATTGCATTGGAAACTTGGATTTATGAACCTTTCACGCTAAATTGCTGTGTTGCTAATCCTAACACCACCATCATTCATTTTGAGAAACACCGACGCTTCTATTGATTGACATCTCAATTATTGTTCACTTTCATTTGTGAACCGAACAGTGCAATTCAGTGACGTACATTTCAGTACCTCGACCCGGTCGATTTTCGAGCGTACACGTGTGGCCACCATTCTGGACTTCTGGGACCCACGTAACCCGACTTTCGGACGAACTGCATCGAGTCAGGTGAGCTGACCGTGAGTTTTTACCCCGTGTCATTACATATGCGTTTGCCCTCGACGACTCGTAACATTATTGATTGGTCTTGCGCAATGGCGGAAAACAAAAGCCGGTTTAATTTCGAATTTTCAAGAATATGAACTGGGATTTTTTGTATACCATCTCTGTTCTAAGTAACTGTATGATATTAATTCGAGTTCAGCTGTCTTTGCTAGCCTATTTATAACCCCGTTAGTTTTCAAATGAAATTCCTCCCCGATATCAACCCAATATACATTGAACAGAGACGCGGGGAAAGCGAGCACGCGTTAGTTTGAATTTATTTGCCTGCGCAGGGTCAGGGGGCCGACGTAACATTAAATGCGGAGACAGAATATATTCGATGCAACACTAAACGAGTTAACGGCATATTGCACTTATTGATAAGAACACAGGCGTGTACGGGAGATGAAAAAAGCTGTAAAAAACAGAAACACATTTTATGAGAAAACTTGACAAAAAAACACACTGAAACGCAGTGTATTCATTACACTCACCAAAATACATGCAGACGTACTATTGGTATACCTTTATCATTTTTTGTTTCTCAGTCTCAAGCTCAAGCGTCAACCACGAATACACGAGACGGAGAGAAAAACTGAAATATACCCACCCACCCCTCGGCGATTTCATAGTAATATTCGAGTAATAAGATGTCGTTACGTACATTGTAGCTCACTGTACTAAAACTGTCAATTGTCACTTTACAACATAACGATTCAATCGTCTACCAATGACTCTAACCTTCATCATCAGACTCCGGCAGTTGTCCATCCTCTTGATCCTGGCCATTATCAACCGAGGCAGCGGATTGTACAACATGAGCCATCGGATCTTGACTCTCTGACTGCACTTGGTCAGGGGACGTTGTTTCCTCTACCGAAGCAGAAGCTGACACAAAAAATAGAACTATTAGATCAACTGAATTGACATTGAAATCGTAGGTTATATAAAAACAGCAGTATTCTTGTGTTTTCAATCAGATCACGGTTCCACGGTAACATTTATTTATTTGATGAATATTGAAAAATTGAAGCGATTTTCACCGTAATTTTTTTTCAGGATTTCGTTAAACGCAAAGGTTTAGAAAAACTATAATAAATACTGGTTGGTTTTTCTTTCTGCTGCATTAATTAATCAATAGTCATATAAAAATCGCTCGTGTTAACATTTGCCGCATTAAAACATTAACGAACCCGGTGTGTGGGCGGTGTTCACGGTTTGCATAACATTTCTCAGTTGGGATAATAACGTACTGTCGACCTGGACGGGGTTGGCCGTCGGCTCCTTCAATGGTGAGATAAAATCGGTGGGCTTATGCAGTAGCTGACCGAGCAGTTTGTTGATCGGCGCTGGTAATGGTGAGGCATCTGAAATTAAGTTACGAAATCATGTAAAATACGCTATAGAAGTAGAAGATAGACATCTTCTGGTTGTCGGTTGTCGGTTGTTAACCGCATTCTGAAAATGATTACTGTAAATCATTCCAAATGTGTGTTCTCCCTAATGTTTCAAATTTCTGAGATTTCGTGTTTTTTCCCATTTTTAAAATCAGAGTTGTTGTTGGTGAAGAATTCGGAAGAAAAGAATTCGGAAGTATTTTGGCTCGGCACCCGAGTGTGCAACCAAAAGTGGTTTTTTGGATAGACGTTTGGCTGGCTCGTCTGGATACCCGGTTCAGTTTGTGAAGAAGTCGTAAGCATCGACTTCTGGTGATTTTGTTGGTTGATTTTGAAGAGTGTTTTGAGAGTGAAAGTTTGAGACTATTGGTTGAGTTTATAGTGAGTTTAGAAGATCTTGAGATTGGGTTTATGGAGTAGAATATAAACCCACGTTATTGTGTCATCTATTCAGATCTTTTATTATACCGTGTTTCATTCCAACTATTGGTATTGCGTTGAATCATTTCATGAAAACATTTAGACAATAAAAAGTTTATAGTTAATTCGGTTATCTTGGTAGTTAATTTCGGTATCTACATTAGCCATCTGTGTCACAGGCTTCCTTGATAAATCGCAAGGAAATCTATTGGCGCTCCTGGGGAAAATTAGTAATCACCCCTTAGTAGAATTAATTTAGTTTGTAGAATTTTATTTTTTTTTCAGCGTTCTAATTTACATGCTTAGTTGTTGTTTATAATTTAGGAATTCAATTAGTTTGCTTGATAGTTTTTAGGTTGCTTGCTTATTATCAGTTGGACGTTTATTGTTGCTTGAAATAGTTTTGTTTCTCGTTGACTGTGTCTGTGTGTGTTCAAGATGGTGAAGACTAGAAAAAATAGATCGGGCACGGATGGGAATGTGGATAAGGCATTCATGGAAAGCCAACTGAATACTCTCGTTAAAAACTCAAACCATAGTGGTATCTTCGCAATGGCAGGTGCAATTAAGATTCTCAAACAGTGTCACGCACCATTGTCATATATTGTCTTTCCACGAATGCCGAAGAGTCAATCGGTCATTGAGACAGTCGATTGGCTCAAGTCGGCTATCGAATTAATCTTTAAAAATGTTACAGTTTTGCCATGGTCGCTCGAAGAAGACACACAAGAGGTGGATGGAGCGGCGGCGGGCAGAGATGTACGAACAGCCGAGCAGTCAACCAGTCGAACAACACCGCAGTCAAGCAGCGCAGAAGTCACGCAGTCGTCTCAAAAGAAGAAACACAGCTCGAGTGATAGCGTTCCTGTTAGCCAGAATAAATTAGTGAGTGATGTGCCGTGTTTGGCTCGACCCGAGCGTGTTGTTGCGAGCCCATTGCTCAATACACAGGCGGATGGTGGTCATTTGCGACAGAAGGGAATTCATTCCCCTTCGGGTAGGTCGCCGGTGTTCGTACGTCAGGGAGAGGCTTGGTTAGCTGATCCCGGAGGCACGTACAGCCAGAGGCAGCTGTCTGAGGGCCCATTGCCTGAAGACAATGCCGGTAATCTGGGAACACCGTATTATTTTACAAATCAGTCAGGAGTAGTTAGCATGTGTATTACTGAAGGTGCATTCCCACGCACGGTCCAGTCAGAATTCGATGCAGACACGCAGTCGCGTGTGGGCCATCGTGTGTATTATGATGAAGGCACGCAACGTGCGGTACATTATGTAGAGGGAGGTGTGAACGCACAGTCGCGTGGTGATCACCGGACCGCCATGTACAGTTTACCGAATAGTGAACGGGTACAGCAGCCTATTAACGGGTCTGGTCAGAAACCCAATAATGTTTTTCACGGAGGCACTTTCTCTCAACCTCAAATGATTGAAGGTGGTGCACAAGCACAACCTCGTGTGGTAATGGCTGGTACGGAATCTGATAATTTGTTGAATAATGCCAGTACTCCAGTAGACCCGAATGACTCTACTACGAGTACGGAGGTGATTAATGCTGTAGGTGGTCTGTGGTCCAAGCTGATTGCTAGAAATGAGAGTTCTGATCGTCGTGCTATGGAACAAATTTTGAGATCTGGCACATTTGAAACTTTTGATGGGACTAACGATCAGGAATTCGGACGTTGGCTTCGGGGAGTCAGGAATCGGTTGTCATCCGCTGACGTTCCGGATTATGTGAAAGTGGATCATGTAGTACAGTGTCTATCTGGTTCAGCTAGACGTGAGTTTCTCGAGCAGATGCCTGATCCGTCGTATGATCAGTCGGTCAGTTACTTGTCTGAAAAGTACACGAGTTCGTTTCGTCGAAGTAAACGGATGTCGGATTTTCAATCGTGTAGACAGCGATCAAATGAGTCCGCTAAGGACTTTGCTAGGCGTCTGAAGGCACTCTGTCCGATGGATTCGACAGACTGTGCTGATTATCTGCGTGAGGGTGCTTTGATTGGTAGATTGAAGGAGGGTCTGAGATCGGTTGAGTATCGTAGGATAGCCGCACGCGCGGATCAAGACCCATCTGTCACTTTTGATGATGTGGTTTCGAAAATCGGTCTGGAAGAAGATTTGGATCGGGAATTTTCGGTGAATAAGAATCAGGGCCGATTTGATAGAGGAGGCTATGGTCGACAGGATAATTTTGCGATGTCGCAGTTCTGTACTCTGTGTCGTCGTAAAACTGATCATGTGGCTTCATCATGCCCACAAGCTCGTGGTGGAGGTAATCAAGCGGCGTCTGGTAGTTTTCAATCGAATAAAGCGGCTCAGGGATTTCATTCTGGCGCGGGTTACTCGCGACCAGTTAACAACTCCAATAATCCTAATTACGCTCGAACCAGTAACGGTTATGGTAACTCTTCTCGTGGTTACGGTAACAATTACAATAATAACTACAGTAACGGTAATGCCAATTTCGGTAGTAGGAAGAGTAATGGTAACGGTGGTGGTAATGGAAATGCTTTGCGATGTTTCAAATGTCAAGCATTTGGTCATGTAGCTCGATTCTGTAATGACGATTCATCGAAGAATAATGTTTCAAATCAAGCCAAACATCAGGAACCGTTTCGTGTGAATCAGTTGTCTTCAAGTAAAACTAGTTCACAGTCCGGCACATGTGCCAAGAATAAATCGGTCAAATCAGATACCATTGATCCGAAGGCATTTGCCGAAATGCAAACTAGCATGCAGGGTCTCATGAATAAAATGGAACATCTAGTTCAGGTGGTTCATAGCAAGTCCGAGGCACCCAAATCTGAGTCAGAAAGTTTTTCAGTTGGAGTGGTACGTGTACCTTTGAAAGCGGTCACGGATCAATTGAAAACTCGTTCTGATTTGTATATCAACGGAGTCCGTTTGAACCCGAAAGATTATTGCCCAGATACCGGAGCGGCAACAAATCTGATTGACAGTCTGTTTCTCAATTCATTGAATCCGGCACCTAAACTGCTGCCGTATACAAGTCAGGTGTTGAACGTTGATCATGCCGAGATCAAATGTATTGGTTCAGTAGATTTGTATGTGACTTTGGGAGAGATCACAAAGAAACAGCGATTCCATGTCAAGACTGATCTGGGCTATAAAGTCCTTCTCGGTATGCCTGCCATGGCACTATGGGAAGTGAAGTTGATCGGTCCAAACGGCATTAACCTCACACCAACGTCCTCTGAAAACGATAAGGCGGTGAGATTAATTAGGAAGAAATTGCCGATCAAGGAGGGTGATAAGGAAGCACTCTTTGTGTTTGGGGATGGCACGGGCACCCCAACTATGGGCGCTTTGTTGCCATTGGACACCGCTGACGTCAATGATGAGGTTAAGTTGGATTTCGATCCGCGTTGTGTTTCGGTGGATGATAAGTCAAAGCCAGACACCCCTCATAAACTGTCAGATATGATTGGAGACGATTTTGGGGAGCATTCGAAACAGAGCTTGTCTTCCATTTTGATGTTTCATGCTGAAGTCTTCAGTGCGTATAAACCGCCTGGTGAAGTACAGAACATCGATGACATTGGAAAACTGGAGGTGCAGCATCGGATAAATACTGGTTCGGCACTGCCGTTCCGTATGAATGAACGTAGACTTCCGATTGCTCAAAAGGAAGCTGTTCAACAGATGATTGGTGACTTGCTTAAGCAGAAAGTCATTACACCTTCGTGTAGTCCGTACTCATCGTGCATCGTGTTGGTCAAGAAAGCGAATGGTGAATGGCGTTTTTGTATAGATTTTCGTAGATTGAATGCTGACACTATTAAAGATCGATTTCCACTACCGAGAATCGATGATTTGATTGATTCTTTGAGCGGGTCCAAGGTATTTTCGTCACTCGATCTAACCAGTGGGTACTATCAGATAACGGTTCATCCCGATGACCGTGCCAAGACTGCTTTCTCGGCAGGTGGACGGCTCTATGAGTTCTTGAGGATGCCGTTTGGTTTAGTGAATGCACCGGCGTCGTTTTCTCGTGCTATGATGACGATCCTTGCCGATTTTGTGGGTCAAATTTGTCAAGTTTACCTTGACGATATCATCATTTATTCGCAGTCTGTTGAGGAACATGTGCATCATGTCGATCTGATTCTCGATACTTTGAAAAGGCATGGGGTTAAGCTGAATCCACGAAAGTGTGTGTTCCTCAAATCCGAGATTAAGTATCTGGGTTTCTGGATCTCAGCAGCAGGTTTGAAGGCAGACCCAAGTAAAGTAAAAGCTATCGTGGAGTTCCCGAAACCGACTTGTCGTCGTGAAATGAGTCGTTTCTTGGGAATGGTGGCGTTCATTCGTCGTTTCTATCAGAACGTTGCGATCAGATTGAGCCCGATGTATAAGCTGTTGTCGCGTTTGAAACGTCCGTCCGATCCGATCCCGTGGTCAGATGAGTTGGAAGAATTGTTCCAGGAACTGAAAAGTTACCTCAGTAATCCACCAGTGTTGGCTCTGCCAGTGTCAGGTAGACCATATAGGCTAACTACAGATGCGTGTTCGGAAGGGTTCGGTGCTGTACTGCAGCAAGAACTAATCACAGGCTTAGCCATCATTGCCTACGCATCTCGTAAGACTAATGGTCCAGAGAGCCGATATTGTGCGTCGGAGTTGGAGTTGAGAGCGTTGGTTTACGCAGTCCAGATTTTCCGTCCGTACATTCTCGGCGAAAAAGTGACATGTGTGACGGATCATCGTCCGATCGTGTCTCTGTTGAAGAATAAAGAGCCTAGTTCGCGGCTATTCCGCTGGATATTACTGTTGCAGGAGTACAACTTGCAACTGGTGTATGAGCCAGGGAAGACAAACTACATGGCGGACTGTCTGAGTCGGGCACCTGTTGTACGTGTACTCAGTATTGCGAAAGCTGATAAGGAGTGCATCCTACAGTTTCATCACGCAACGGCGTTGTCGGCGGCTCACTCAGGGGTCGTGGCCATGTACCACAGAATGAGACCGTTTTATCTGGCTCGTTGGCCGAAATTGATGGAGGATATTCGGGCGTATGTCTCAGAGTGCAATGTGTGTGCACAACGTAACACTAGGTACGAGAGACTTCCATTTGTCTCACGCGCTCCACCCGATCAACCACGAAAGGTGTGGTCTGCCGATTTCACGGAAATGCGCAGTTCAGCAAGAGTCAGATATTGTCTGGTATTTATTGACAATTTTTCTCGATGGGCGTTCGCCATTCCGGCAACGAAACAAGATGGGGAGACCGTCATTAAAGGGCTGAACATGCTGATTAGTCGTTTCGGTTGTCCACAAGAGTTGAACACCGATTGTGGGCGTCATTTTGTGTGCAAACTGGTGCAAGAGTATCTCACTAATCTGGGTGTGACTCACTCGACAACGACTCCGTACCTTAAGACCAGTGCAGGAATGGTTGAAAGAGTCAATCGTACGATCCAAACGATACTGGCCAAGAAAATGACGGAATCAGGTATGAATAAAGACAGATGGCCAGCGATGTTAGAAGCTGCTCTGTCAGCGTATAACGCATCTCCGCATCGATCGTTGGGTAATCGTTCTCCATTTGAGGTGATGTTCGCGGTTAAGTTCTCGACTCTCAGTACAGAGTTTGAGGCTGAACCGGTGTTGTCGGAGTTCTGGAAGGAGATTAGGAGTGAAATTCTACAGTCTCAGCAAGTGTATGCCAAGAATCATCACACTGATAGACTGGTAACGAAGTTTCAAGTTGGAGACCTGGTTTGGGTTCGAGATACAGCTAGTATGAATCAGAGAGCTGCCAAAGTCGATAACCCGAACTCGAAGGCGGGAGAGATCATTGAACTGTATAGACGGTCAGCTTTGATTCGGTTGGAAGAGGGAGGTAGGTGGCGTAGACCACTGAATTACTTGCAGAAACGATTTTAGTAGTCACAATTATGTGTTTACACCTATATATCGTTCCTATTAGTTTTTTTTTTTTTTATTGGTGTCTTGTGTATTCCTTTTCCGTTTACTTTGCTTGCTTATAGTGCTTATGGTGGAAGTTTTGTTGTTGGTAGTCTGTGTTTCGTTTTTTTTTAAACGTGGAAAGTCTACAGTAGTTTGTTTGATACGATATTTAAAACTGTGTCGTTTGTCCCTTTGAACTCGATAGAAGTGATGTTTATACTGTTATATTTTACAGTTAACTGGATTATGTTACATTGCATGTTATTGGTAGTGTGCGTTACTTATGATCACGCTTATTTTCAATTTTGAGTTTGCTTTTTTTTGGGAGCTTAATAAAACGTTGATGTTTGCTGTGTAAGTAGAATGTGTGTCTTGTCTGCATTGGTGGTTGCGTTTCTGCATCTCGCTTTGGGCGAATATTTACCTACCCTGTTATGTTTACATATATGTTGCCTTGTAATTGTTTTGGGTGTTAATTTTATTTTACTATCTGCTGGTTGCAGGATAAAAACGTGTGACATGTATCGGTTGCCACAAGGTTCAGGACGAGGTGGCGGACAATGGAGAGCAGCACGAGGTGGCTATCACGGTCCACCTCAACCGCGTGCTAATTTCAACTCCACTCAAGGTCACATGCCAACCCCGAACTTGACTCCGGTGAGTTAAGTAGTGCCGTTTCGTTATTCAAGTATTCTCTCTACTTGAAGTAATACGGTTTAATCATCTGGTACATATTGCAGCTGAACTCGTCTCACTCGGTGATATCCACGGATGCGTATGTGGAGCTGATCAAAGCAAGTGGGCAGAATCTGCTAGGCGTGGCACAAGCACTGCAGTCGCAATCCTTTGGTTTGTTAATTATGCTGTTAATGACTGACGTTTTATTTTGGTGAACTCGAGTGGTATCCTGCAAATATCTAAATGTTGTATTTTGCAGCTCCATCCTGTTCGTGGCCAATGCAACAGCAGGTGCCGTATCAGGCTCAGCCTTCACCTCCGGGCGCTGTTCAGTCAGTCCAGTCACAAGCATATCCACCGCAATCCAGCGCACACGGGTCAGCCGGATTCCCAGCCAACCAGATAAATCGTGGCCCAGTGCACACTCGGATTGGACCGGTCGCACCCAAAGTGAAAACGTGCAACTACTGCAAGGTACCGGGGCATCTTCGTCGGTTTTGTCCAAAACTGTCCAAGAAACACTTGGATGAACGTATGTCAAAAATCATCTGCCGAAAATGCATGAGACCAGGACATGTTGCACGCACTTGTCCGGATCCAAAGTCGGCACAAAAGAGCCTGGATACCGCCAAACCACCTGCTAAACCGGCTGGCTCCATCCCGAAGAATCGTAGTGCAGGCATCCTGAAGAAGAAATCCAGTCGAAAAGGTTCCGGTCTGTCGAAGGATCTGCAAGATCTCGACGACGCGGTTCTGGGTGATCCACGGGTTCAGGTGGATGGGTCCCCACCCACGTCGGAGAATGATAAATCGTCGTGAAACATATGATTGCTCATTATTGCCACTCTTTTTTTTTATCATGTTGTGTGTTATTCTGTTTGTTATTTTTGTGTATTTTTTTTTGTTGTGAATATTGGTGTAGTGGGTAATGAGCTGAGCCAGGCCAAGAGGGGAGGAGAAGTAGAAGATAGACATCTTCTGGTTGTCGGTTGTCGGTTGTTAACCGCATTCTGAAAATGATTACTGTAAATCATTCCAAATGTGTGTTCTCCCTAATGTTTCAAATTTCTGAGATTTCGTGTTTTTTCCCATTTTTAAAATCAGAGTTGTTGTTGGTGAAGAATTCGGAAGAAAAGAATTCGGAAGTATTTTGGCTCGGCACCCGAGTGTGCAACCAAAAGTGGTTTTTTGGATAGACGTTTGGCTGGCTCGTCTGGATACCCGGTTCAGTTTGTGAAGAAGTCGTAAGCATCGACTTCTGGTGATTTTGTTGGTTGATTTTGAAGAGTGTTTTGAGAGTGAAAGTTTGAGACTATTGGTTGAGTTTATAGTGAGTTTAGAAGATCTTGAGATTGGGTTTATGGAGTAGAATATAAACCCACGTTATTGTGTCATCTATTCAGATCTTTTATTATACCGTGTTTCATTCCAACTATTGGTATTGCGTTGAATCATTTCATGAAAACATTTAGACAATAAAAAGTTTATAGTTAATTCGGTTATCTTGGTAGTTAATTTCGGTATCTACATTAGCCATCTGTGTCACAGGCTTCCTTGATAAATCGCAAGGAAATCTATTCTATAAAAACAAAGTATCTAAAATTGAGTCATTAAGAAAATATTAATCGTTCGTTTACTAAATGTCTTTTGTGGTCATTTGAATGTTTACTATCAAAAAGTATTTTATTAAGTTCTGCATGGGATACAATACTTTGAGTACTCGAAAAAATCATGAAAATGCAGAGAAGTAAGAAAAAACGTTTTCTAACCTTTGCTAGTTGGCTCATCAGCAGTCGCTGGCCCTGGCCCGTCATCCAAACTCTCATCCACCTTATCATCATCGTCTTCGTTCTCTTCCACAGCAACATCAACCAGTGTGTCATCATTCGATTGTTCGACCCGCTGATCTGACGAGTCATCCACCTTTAATTCAGAGGAGATACTGGAAAACGTCTTATAAATGTATGCCAAAACGTGAGTTCAAGCGTGTGATAACTATATTTCGTGAGCCAAAAACGCGGAACACGATTTTGAATTGTGTGATCTACGAGTTGGATGGAAAACAGAAATGACTTATTCTAGCTCGGTAATTGATTTTTTTTTAATTTAATCTAAAATTGAAGCTTTTTACCATAAATATTACTTGATACATTTGCTTAACTACTACTTTAAAACTCAATACTAATTAACCGAACAATTAACAAAAGTAAATACAAAACAATTAATGAAAAAAATCAAAAAGTACTCACTTGAACATCGTCATGCAATGCTGAGTCAATCTGCACGAACGCATCATCATCAACCTCTTCATCCTTGTGCTCCTCCTGCTCATCCAAAGTGTCCTGCTCCTCACTGATGACCAGATTTGAATCCAGCGAATCATTGGTCTAAATTAAACTAAATCAACAAATAATCAATTGATCACTCACTCACTCACTCACTCACTTACTCAATCACTCACTCACTCACTCACTCACTCACTCACTCACTCACTCACTCACTCACTCACTCACTCACTCACTCACTCACTCTTTCACTCAATCACTCAATCACTCACTCACTCACTCACTCACTCACTCACTCACTACCTTAGGCTTGGCGTCTAGACTTAAGGACGAAACGCCCATAGTAGGTTAAGTTCTCTGTATTCATTTTTAACCTTTGTTTTACCTTTTCATTATTCGCTATTATTCTTTGTTTATCACTCACTGCACTCATTCACTCACTCACTCACTCACTCACTCACTCACTCACTCACTCACTCACTCACTCACTCACTCACTCACTCACTCACTTACTCACTCACTCACCTCACTCACTGCACTCCTCACCTGATGCCACAACCCTCGGCTCAGCACGGTTTCGTCCACATCCGAATACGATTCATTATAATCGAGCGAGTCCTCATAATCGGGACTTTGGATGTAGCTGCTGATGGATGCGATGGCGGCGTCCGTCTCCAGTGCCTTGATCGGTGACATCGGTAATGGTGACGGGGTGGCTGGGACTGAAGTAGTTATATTTTAAGTTGAATAATTTGTATAAGATTAATATATCAATCAACATTAATATTGAAACAATTAGACGAGAAAGATTTGAATTCCACCAGAACTACAGTCTAATATAACCTTTCACCGGTGTTTTGTGTTTCTGCTGAATCAGCCGCCGACTGCGTCGAATGCCGCCCGTCTGTTCCTCAGGTTC
This sequence comes from Daptonema setosum, assembly GCA_964036265.1. Classification (NCBI taxonomy): domain Eukaryota; kingdom Metazoa; phylum Nematoda; class Chromadorea; order Monhysterida; family Xyalidae; genus Daptonema; species Daptonema setosum. Next base: position 8,329,740 of record OZ038447.1, read on the forward strand.
GGGCTCAATCGACTGCTGCTGCTGCAAATCAATGACCATATCAAAATAAATAATCAAATAAAAAAACGGAACTTCGCTTTGCAGTTTTACAACTTCCACATAAACTAAAACATTTTTTTCCAACAAATTAAATAAAAATTAATATTAGTTCTAAAATGATATCACCAACCTCAATGTCCAGTTCTCTGACCAACGACGGCGTCCGACTGCGGCTTCTGGTCACCTTCGGAATCCGGTATCCGACACTCAGTTTCTGCCTTTTCTCCGCCACTTCAGATACCTGCAGGACATCTTCCGATGGCACAGATTCTGATTCAACAGGTACTTCTTTGTCATCCTGCACTACAGACTTCGACGACTTTTTCTTCTCTGTTTTGGGCTTCTTTACTGGCTTATCCGAGGCTGACTTTTCTGATGGCAGTGGTTGCGACATGTCATCGGCCAATTTTTTCGACATGAACTTGGATTTATCGACCGGAATATCTTCAGCAGGCGGCTTCTGGCTTACGATGGTAGATGTTGAAGTTGATTCGTCCTCCACTTTCTTCTCCGACTCCGGACCAGCTCTCGAACTTTTTGATCTGCTGGAATCTCTTCGTGATCTGGACGATTTTGATCTGGTAGGTCGTACCTCACCACCTTCAATACTGTCCGTTTTCGTCTGATTCTCTGAGAGATTCGGTGACTTCCGCGGGGATCTGCGCGTTGACAGTTCATTGGACTTCGATGGCAGCTTCGTGGGCGACTCCGCCGAATCGGATGTACTGCGTGTCAGATGAAGATTGAGTTCGGACAGTTCAGAGTACATGGACAACGCCGAGGTGGCCCGTTCGGCCGTTTCATGGTCTACGATCGACGTCACTGCATCCGATTCTGAATGATTCTGTGCCGTGTCCATGGATTTCGTTGTGGCAGAGGATGCGGTGCTGGCAGATACATCTCGTTTGTTCGAAGTCATGTCAACATCGGATGGCGATTGTGTCCTGGCAGTAGCCTTTTTACTGGTCAACTTGATTGCTGGCTCTGATTCGGTGTTGGATTTCGGCACTGACTTTGAACTGGTCGAATTGGCAGATTCACTCCTGGAATCGGTGGTGCTATCGGATGTGGCAGACTTGCCAGTTGTCACAGCAGCGGGCAACAGTTGATCAGGCGTTTCACCAATTTTCTTGATTGATTTGGCTCTGTCGCGTTTCACAGAGGCTTTAGTGGGACGAACTTCAGATACCTCAGGTTCTAGCACGATGCTCGCTGGCTGATTGTCCTTCACCTTTGTGTTGGTGGTCGATGGTTCACCGGATGTTTCAGCGGCGCCAGGAGTAGATTCAGATGATATCTTCTTCTCAAGTTTACCATTTCCACGTTCAGTGGATTTCGTACGCGATCGTTTCGCTTTCGTGGGTTTCGATATCGTTTCCCTGACATCCGAAGTTGCCGATTCATCGTTGTGCACTGTCACGTCTTCAGAAGCAGATACTTTCTGCTTGCGTTTCTTGGGTGGAAGTGACAACGATGGGGATTTTGTGGTTGCCGAATTCTTAGACGAACGGTTTCTGCTGCCACTGGATGAGGTCTTTTTGATCGGTGATGTTTTGCATGTTGACGTGGACGCCTTCGCCTTGTTGCAACGACGCTGCGCGATCACCTGGATCAGAGTTAGTTTACACCGTGTGGAATAGTTGATGCACGAAAATTTGTTTCTTGGTTATCGAATGTAAATAAATAATGAAAAGCTACAGAAGAGATGTTACAAAAGCTAAGCAACAACAACAAACATATGAATAACAACAACAACAACAACGTCAGCAACAAACAAACCCCCCAACCAAACCTGTGATATAGTCAGCTCGTCACTGTCATCTGATTCGACAACATCATCGTCCTCGTTCTGATTGTTTTCCTGAAGTACAATCACTGTTACTAAATTATATTGTCATAAACATGTTACAATTAGACACGAATTTTATTGGTATGATATGCAAGTGTCATGTTTTGCACGTTCGAATTCATGCGAGAAAAATTGAAAATGACAAAAGGTTTACACAAAAAGACTCGAGTAACAAAACCCCCTGAATGGACTATAACCCACCTTATTGGACGTATTTTCCTCCGGATCACTGGCTCTCGTTGGTGATCGACCGAACGTGGATCCGATGTCGGACGTTCTCGACACGTTGTCTATTGGGATATCCTATAACACAAAGTTTGATGATTATACTTTTCTTGAAAGTACCGAAATATATTTTATAAAGGTAAATTTTAAATTTTATTCTGCGAAAAGTTGCCCAAAACACAAGCATTCTTAATATTATTATGGCGAAAAAAATATCACTACTAACACTATCACGCTATCAAAATTCAGCAGATGAATGATCAGAAAGACCGAAACAAGAACCCCAACCATATATTGTACTCAAAATCACCTAAAAAATACCCTGAAACAATAAACAGCTAGCTAAATATCCAACCTGAACCGGACTCGACTTGACATCGTCTGCATCGACCACCTCGATGGCACCCACCTGTATCATGTCTATGGCTGCTGGTCCCGCCAGCTGTACCATTCCAGCGTTGGATCCAACCGACAGCGCCGGTGACGCCGTATGCGATCGGGTGACGTTCACGTCAGTATTGAACGAGCAATCCGGCTGCAAACACGATTTCAGTGAAACAATTTATGCAACCAATCATCGATTTTGTGCGTGATAACTAGACGGGGGAATAAGCATGATCTAACTACGTTACAGTCAAGCTTGAAAAATCAATAACCAATAATCTGTTTCTGTCATATTACCGTAAATTCGATATGAAAAAATCTAAATCAAAACACAGCTCCCCGTGGAACAAGTACTTGGAACTAATAAACAGCAGAAGAGGCCAAAGTTTGGAAGTACGTCGTTTCTGATCTGCTTGTTTGTTCAGTTACATAAAGTTCGTAGTAGTGAACAAGTATGCTGATTCGATATCCCTTCGCATTCATCCATTGGCAGAAAACCCAACCTGTTCAGGCATCAGTCGAACCACACCACCCGGGTTGGCCGGCAGCCAGTTGCTGATCAGACCGGGATTGGCCATGGCCAACAGTCGTGGCAGCTCGATGATCGGTGGTCGGTCGGCCATTCGATGCTGGTTGGCCTGCTGATAGCGTGGCGTTGAGGTGCATGCTGAAATAAAAATCCCACATTGAAATAATTTCTCTAATTTTCAGGTCGTATATTCAATGAGAACCTAATTGGTCGTTATTTTCTGACGTGGTGGAGTGGCCTTCGCTCCTAGTCAAGTACGAAATCACATAATCGAGTATTTATGATCACGTTCGGTTTAATTGAAAGGGTAAAAAGGCAGCCATAAAAAGGCAAACAATTAAGACATTGACATCGTACAAAAGTTTAATGAATAACAATGAAATAAACCAACGACTGGCTTGATACGGACTGATTCCGATTCGAATGGGCATGGCGGGAAATGATGAGGTTGTGTCCGACACGGAGGAGGTCATCGAATCATCGAGTCGGGCGTTGGTCCCTTCCGATACCTGCAAACGAAATGTTCATTATGGCAAAATAATGTAATCCCCTTTCATAATTGAACAGTGAAAACATCTCAAGAAAAACAAACGAATGTTGAATTATTGATCCCTTTTATGCTACTTTAGCACTTCTATGACTACGACGTACGACGACGCAATCACTTCAAATCAAAATCAACTAGAGTTTTCCGTCTCTTTTAGTTCCCGAAAATAAAAAAGTAACTCCACAACCTCAAGCAACCTCAAGCAGGAAAAAAACAAGCTGAATAAGTAGATAAAACAAGAATGAAACGTGAAAAAGTAAAAAAAAAAACAGAGCGAACCATCGGCGTGACGGTTTTGATGGTTTTGGGTCGGGTGGTTGCGATGGCACTACGTGAGGCTGGTCGATCACGTTTGGGTCGCTTTTTAGGCGATTTGGTTGGTGTTGTTGTTGTTGTTGCAACCGGCTTTGTTGAGGTTGCTGTTGTGGCAACCGATGTTGTTGTTGAGGATGTTTGGGGTGGAGGTGTGGTTATGGACGAAGCAGAAAGTGGTAGTTGATAATCGAGATCTGGATTTTCCATGACCATCGCCAAGACGGCATCGATTATTGATGAGATATGACGATCTAGCTGACTGGGTGATTGTTGTTGTTGTTGATGTTGTGGTGACTGTTGTTGTTGTTGTTGTTGTTGTTGTTGTTGTTGTTGTTGTTGTTGTTGACTAGTGATTAGTGACGATTCAATGTTAACAACAGCAGTGTTGGCCACAACCTGCAAAAGAAAACAAGTACCCTAACAATAGAATAACAACATCAAGAACAACCATGAATAATCAAACCACAAAACACAAAAACGAACATGAAGAACAAGAACAAAAACATCCACATACACAAACAGCAGCAACAGCAACAGCAACAGCAACAACAACAGCAACAACAACAACAACAACAACAAAACCTTGTTAGAATGCGGCGAGCACTGCATCCAGTCGATCACAGTCTGCACCGAGGCACTTGGCGCCGGAGAAGATGTGGTTACGGTAGATTCGGTAGCAGAATCATTGGAAGACATGGCGATGGGATGATCTTTCTTGCCGATGTGATTATCTATAATCGAAGTTTGTGTTTGTACAACAACGATATTCTTATCCTTCATTTATAATACTGGGTAATACCAAAATAACAAAATAAATATATTAAAATAAAATAATAAAATGTTTACCTGATTTAGTTGATTGGATGTCAGTGACACTGTGAATGGGTGTCGACGTGGCCTCGGGTTTGGACCGTTTGAAACCGAACAGCTGTGACGCGGGTGACGCTAAGTCGGCCACGGCAGTTGACATGTGATTCGTGGAGATGTCACTGAAATGTGCCATAAATGATTTATGAAAACAGAAAATATTACCATCGATTCAAACAAATTTGGCTACCGTACATATGAATGGCCTACTTTCAGCAGCCAGGTGAGAAACCGAAAAAACGTGATAAGATTCGAGTATTCCAACCGTTTCATGGGCACGAATGCCTTCCGACCGCGTTTCACGGGCGACGACGGCTTGCGACGTGACTTCGTCGATGGCATACTTGATGACGTTGACGAAGTCTTGGATGGTGTTCGCGATACCACGGCCACTTCTGTCGGCTTCCGGCCAACACCACCGCCGTCGGATTTGGACGATTGGGAGGACAGTGATTTCTCTGAAATGAAAGGATAAAAGAATCAGGTTTCAACTTGAAATTTCGTTGACTTTGATTATCATAGCAAATGAAAATCAATAAATAGCAGGAAATTGGTGTCACAACAACTCCACAAAAATCATCTCACGTCCTCTAAAATCACAAAAAAGAAACCCAATTCCTAACCTGTCGAAATCGCCACTTTGGCCAGCGTCATCATCGAAGACGTCGAAGAAACTGCCGGTGGTGCCTCGAGCTGTACTGGTTTGGCGCCGGCCGAGTCGGGTGATCGACATTTAACAGGTGTCATCAACTGAGTGGTACGGCTCGGGGACCGATGGTAATCGGCCGAAGCGGAGGGTGCCATCGGGTTGTAGAAATGTTTGAATTCATCGACAAAATGGTCGACAACGGTGGTCAGGTCAAGCCCATCGAGCAGTGAGCTGTCCTCGTGGTCGTGAGTACCCAGCGGTGTGGCCGGATTACTCGTCAGGTTCTGCAATTATTGAAGTTAACTCAAAAAAAATAATTTTTGAAATGGTCTAAAATAATTTCCTTGGCCTCCGGTATTTGCTTCAAGTAAAAAATTCGGATCAAATTATTATTGATGATAACAAAATTACTGATAGAACATGCGTTATCAAAGTTGCTCGGAATTTTTCTCAGCATTATAAAGGAAACTCGAGAAAAACCTGAAGTGATTCGGTGAGCTCGTTGGCGAACTCCTGGTGCATCGCTGATAATGAGGTGCTAGGATGGAGTGAAATCTGCAACATATAAACATTATATGACAATGACAACAACAACAACACCAACGAGAACAAATGAAACAACGACAAAAACAACAACAACAACATCAATAACAATGACAACAATAACAACAACAAAAACAACAACAAATACAACAATAACAACCACAACAACAACACAGTAATCACCAACCGCATGTTCATCTCCAGTTCTTGTGTTGAGTGACCGAAGCACAATATCATTGAACAGATGATTATTCACGATCGTCTCCGGGTGCTGGCAGAGCTCACGGATGATCAGATCTGAAAATGTCTTAATATATTAATAAGTTAATTAGTTAAACGAGTTAATTTATCGGGTGTTTTGTTTGCTTTTAATCGAAATGAAAACATGCATGATAAACCGGAATTCCAAAGTTGTAATCTTCAGCTCTAATAAATTTTGCAACTGGAAGCACATTGCCATACCCAGTGTTTGTCGATCATTCAAACCAAAATGTTAACCTTCATCATCTCTTCGGGCATCCATTAACTCGGCGTCCCCAATAATAGTGGTGCGTATGCCATTGGCTGTCGTTGCAGGTGATGCACCCAACATGGGATCGAGTGTGGTTGTTGTTGGAGCAACTGATGTTGTTTTTGTTGTTGCAGCAACTGCTGTTGCTGTTGAAGCAACTGTTGTTGTTGAAACGACTGTATTGGCAGGAGCTGCTGTTACTGTTGTTGACGGTTCAGATTCTTCCATGCTGCCTGTTTCGTTTATTAACAAGCCGTCACCTGTCACGGATTCCGCTCTATTGGGTGGCTGTTGTTGTTGTTGTTGTTGTTCCGGAGCATCAAGTTCCGATTGTTGTTGTTGTTGTTGCACCACCGGTTGCAATCGTTGGAGCGCGGCCGGCGTTACGTTCACTGGTTGACCGTATATCTTCACCGGAGTGGCCATACGCGGATTCGTACTCCTGTAACCAAATATAGAGCATTTATTAACAATATCTGAGTCGTAATCTCATTGAATTCTCACAAATCTTCATATACAATAGATAAATGAAATACTAATAGTAATAACAACTAACAGTACTCTTCGTCGAGTGCTGGTCGATGTATGCGTTGGTATGGCCTGTTGCTGATGGCGCATGCACAGCAGAATTTCGTCAAACTTTCGCTGGAACGAACGAATTGTGTCCGTGACGTGGTCGGTCACGTTGGCGATCGGTGTCACGTTCGGACCGGTCAATGCTGCAAAATAAAAATGAATTCCGATGAAAATTTACTGTTTATGAATACATAAAAGTGCATAAAAAAATTGCGGCGTGTTCTTGAAACGAAACTTTGCATAAAACATTCCCGTGTAAAGTATTACACGAGTTTTACTATAAAAAAGAACAGGAAAATCGAGAGAAAAGAAATTCTGTGAGATCTTGATGTGCCACCAACAATGCTCCACTTTGGCTACCATATCCAACAGCTCTTCGAGTTGGTACCGACGAAATCTGAAATGGTAATGTAACTTTAACTAAAAATGGATTTGTTAATCCAAGAAAATTTCTCACGGGGGCCTCGTATTGTTCAGACTTCCAACTCAGACTAACGTAATGCCAACTGTATACCATTATAATTCTTCCTCAATGAACAGTATAATATAAAGATTAAAAATCGCTTCTGTGGCATAGTTCACTAACCTGTACTCGACCAGCTGATCGACGGGCAGTACATCCAGATTGTGGACGGATTCATCCAACAGCATCTGCGCCGAACGTCGCAGACCACGACGAATCAGGTATGACGCAATCAGCAGCTCGCACTGACGATCATACGTCGTTAATAGTGGTGACGTGGGCAGGTGTGATGATGACGTGGTTGACGTGTTGTTGGCAGTGTTTGACGTACTGGGTGTGGACGACGTCATATTTGGATTTCTTTTGTTCTGAGAGAATGAGTTAGAAATATATAGAGGGGACATCCGTCTCTTTCAGGGAGGTTTTTTTATACCTATCCGTAGTTGCATCTGCACGAAATATGGATGAACAATTGAACCTATTCTGCTGGCACGTGATCACATAAAACGCTTCATAAGTGATATGATATCCGGAACAGCCACCCGTTCTATCGCAGAAATGGAATCGTGAATAGTATGAAGTTTCATAACATTAAAAGTAATCATCAGGTTATACTGACGAACTGTCGACTAAGTCGAACAATAAAGCGCCATCCAAATCATCAAATACAATGAGTTTTCCTCAAAATAAACGAGTTTATTTGGCTTCTGTTTACGACAAGTTAAGTTTCACAAAGCAGATAATTCATTATACACAAACCCTTGAAAAAATTGACAACTAACGTCAATCAGAAACTAAAATAGAACCATAGAAATATAGAAATACGAAAACGGGGTTAACACAACGAAGTAGACCGGTATTGGCCGAAATAAGGCAAGTGGGTTAGCTTTAAAGTTTTATACATACACCATAGCATTTACAAAAACAAAACAATAGATGAGCAAGCATTTTGACGCATTTAAGTACATATATGTAGGATATGTAGCGAGTAATCAAATCTGTAGATGAATAATCAGAGCTTCGTAATGAATTTTTCTGACAATTTGGTAATCAGGATCAAGATAAGTGACTGGGTAAAAGCACATGTAGATTTTTTTTAATTGCATCGCCATATCAATTCTGACACATTCTGCGAGATTTAACACACCGCTAAACCGAAGTGAAGCGAATGTACAGATCAAGGAAGCATGTAAATCACCATGCCCACCAAAACAAATACAAAGTTATGAAAGGTAATACAATCATAGAATATAGAATATTTCTATTCTATGATGCCCGAAGTCCGATGAAAGGTTAACACCCTCATTCTGATAATATAGTGGAGGGATATTGCGGAGACAAATAATCTCAATATAACAAATAACCAAACTGAAGAATATAAAAAAGTAAAAGTAAAAATATACATATAAATTGGTATCAAACCGTCTACGGTTATTTTATATATATTTCACAATTGAATAGAAAACTCAGTTTGAAAGCGCACTAAGATTTTCCACACCTTATCCTGAAAATTTAAGTGTTTAACAAAACCCTGCCTTTTCGAAAAAATAGTCAATGTATAACACTCTGCAAATATCCCAAGACAAGTCCAATCTTAAAAAACACTGAAAATTGGCGCACAATCAAATTCAGTCTCCCATCCCAGCTTTCAGCCATTAATCGAAAATCAAAATGGAAAGTCGGAACCCAAGCCTAAGTAAGCCCAAGTAAATCTACGGCAGAGCGGCCAGTCCATCGGCCAGCCAGGGGAAGTCGACAGCCAGATAGTCCATGAGACCGAGTTGTGTAAATGCGGTCTCGGCCTCTTTCAGCAGCAGATAATAGCGTTCCTCGTTCGGTACATCACCATCCTTGGGCTTGGGTGGCGGATCAGTTTGTGTTGACGAGCTGACTGTGTTGATGTCAGGCTTCTTCGTTGAGGCGGTGGCGAATGAATCCGATTTGGCGTCGGCCGTCGAGCTCTGACATGGGGAGGTAAAAATTGTTAGACGTAAAAAATATATCATTTATCCATATGGGAATTCTGAACTCTTAGATACTGAAGTGAAAGAGCCTAAAAATGACTGAAAATTCAGTCAAAAAGTAATAAGCAGAAATGAAGTGAAAAACACCAGTTTTCGCGTTCGCGAGAAATTTGGTGATAATATGAGTAAAATAAATAAGATTATTACCTTGATATTTTGGTCAGCATCATTCAGTCTGTTCAACAACGAGTGGGAGCCCGTTTGAGTACCGACATTGTTGGTGACGGGACGCGGGTGCTGGGACGGTGCAGGCTGTGATGACGGACCATTCACTTAAAATAATCAATGGTTAATAACAATAAATATTAATTAAGCGTTATGGCGAGGGTAAGCGTGAAATATACACAACGGTGAACCGACGTATATCCGAACTTGACGACATTCGGTTTAGGACAGCAAGCCAGAAGAAGGTCCCGCACAGCGGTATTCTTCGCTAAAACTCTTATTTTTTTACCCGAAAGCAAATATCAGCAAGTATATAAACTGTAGGCTGTGGTATCTGAAATTTTAAACGTTATACTAGATGAGAAAATGATAGATAATACTAGATGAGAAACTGATAGATAGAGTAGAGAGTGCCTGGCTAGCTAGGTGCAGAACGTACAAACAAACTTACAAGGGATAATTCAGTTTGTTATTTGTAACTCACCCTGTTCGCATGTGCATGGAGTCAGTACCCATGCATTTGCATGTGTATCATCATGCAACAGATAATCTGATTCTGAAACAACACACTATGTTTTCCGTTATTCAACACAATGATCACCTTCACCTTTTCCAATGCGAAAAATAATCTCAAGAGATCCAACACACGCAAAGAGACCGACCACCGACAGTTAACCGCAAATAAAAGTTATTCAACTTCGATAAACCGTCGAAAAACGTGTTTGTGTTCACGAAAATTGTGATGCGAGGTGATAGAAAAATAAATTTGCAGCAGAGAAAATCTAAATGAGCTATAATGACCTCATCACCACCACCAACCATAAGTAGGTGTCGTGTAACTAAATGGCATCGATGGTCCCATCATCGGTCGCATCACGTTGGGCAGTACGAACATGGGTGGCCGCTGTTGTTGTTGTTGCAATAGTTCTTGTTGTCTTTGTTGTAACTGTTGAAATAGGTGATGTTGTTTTTGTTGCAGTTGCTGTTGAGCCGTCAAATGTTGGTGCACCACGGGCGGTGACGGTACGGATGCAAACTGGATTGGTTGTGGCAGTTGTTGTTGCGAAGTGGCAACGACGAGTGGCTGAGGTTGAGGTTGATGTTGCAGTGGCGGTGGCGTAACGCGATGATCAGGTGGTGGCGTGCCCTGGTGATCCGGCGTTATAAAAGACATGCTCAATGGTGGCGTACCCACGAAACGTGGCGCTTCAAACTGTTGTTGTTGCAGTTGCAACTGTTGCTGTTGCAGTTTTAACTGTTGTTGTTGTTGTTGTTGCAGTTGCAACTGTTGTTGTTGTTGTTGCAACGGCATTGTTGCATTCACCATCGACACTGCAGGCACGGTTTGTCGCGATGCCGCCAACATCTGCAGTCGCAGCATATGTTGTTGTTGCAACAGATGTTGTTGTTGCTGCATCCATAACTGTTGTTGTTGTTGTGGCATAGGCATTGGATACACAGGCGCGGCGGCCGAGGACATGGTGAACACCTGTTGTTGCATGGTTACTTGATTGACGATATTGCTCTGAATCGCCGACATAACGGGCATACCGGCATAATTCGAGTTCGGTACCGACACGACATACGATGGATCAACAAAGTTCTGCTCGGGTGGCGACACCATCAGTTCCTCTGGGGCGTCTTCATCCACTTCAGTGACGTATGCTTGGGCATCTTCATACCCTTCAATTGCCTGATCCTGCAAATCCACATCACCCTGATCCAACGTACCATCATCCATCGTCGACCACTGACCCTGCGGATAATCCTCTGACCCGTCACCGTTGATCGGGCCACCAGCAAAATCGTGGAAAACGCTGCCATTTTCAGATCCAGATAGTGGATTGAACTCGGCGGCCGCCAGGTTGAGCACGCTGGAGGGAGGGCCCAACAGACTGGCACTACTCACCGACGAAACGTTACTGCTGGGAACGAATTCTTTGGCCGTTGTGGAGAGCTTGAACGGACGATCCGAAGTGGTGGAAGTAGTCGGGGAGGTGGAGGGTTGCACCATGGTGGAAGCAGTACCTGGCAAGCAAGAATACGGTCAACGGTGTGATTCCCTGAATAAAGACTGACAACACCGAATAGATTGGCAGAGGCGTGTGTGTGAGCAGGCAGGAAAAATTTGGCCGGGGTGTGAATGTCGGAGGTTCTCCAGTAATCAATTTTTTTAGGATATGCTAGACGTTTTTTATTAGATTCCGATATTGATACTACAGTATTTACGGAAAAATTTTGAGTGAAATAATATGATATTAGTAGAAATGCCCGAAATTCACCAAATGAGTAACACCATTTCAAATGCAATCTGATCATTCATACCGTTATCATATCATAGCCTGTTAATTTCCGATTGTTTCACTCAAAAAATTTGACGGTAAGAGAAAATTGCCAGACCCAGACGTAAATACAGTGACGTGAGTGAACAGGACTGACCGGAACCACAAAAGGTGCAAAAATTACGCATCCGCGGAAAATTTACCAAATGAAAAGAAAACAAAAAGATTTCAAAATACATGACACAAACTTCGAAAAGCGAACCCACCCTGATTGGGATGTGATTCCTCGGAATCGATCGATCTATTGATGTTCACCGAATCGGTCTTCCAGACGAACGGCTTGATCGACGGTGCCGTCAGCTCGGAATGATCCAGTCCGCTATCTTCCTGAAGTATTGATGAAGTAGTACGGAAAATTTTATACTTAGTAAAAATGTAATGTTTTTTGGTACATGATAGACAAGATAGTCGGAAGACAAAATGGGCACCCAAATTCACGACTACTCAATTCAACTCCATCCCTTAGGGCAGGGGTGGGCCGGGTTTTTTGGCGTTTTGCAGGGGGTGGGGGGTAGCCGACAGAAAATCCCATCCTCCCCGACCTGTCCGAAAAGTAGGGGGGGTAAGGTCGGGTAGGGGGGGGGGGGGGGGGGTAGAAAAAAATTCTCGCATAAAACGCTTGTTTTTTGTTTGTTTTTGCTAATAAAAATCTTCTATTATAAGGTATAAACATCACATATACCGATTTTTTCAGGTTTTAACCGAGAAAATTGACCCAGAAACGTGTTTCTTCGAAAAAAATTCTCACAGTCAAAACATTTTGAAAAATGAGCCTCAAAATCGAGGTTTTGAGGCCGATTTTCTCAAAAATTTCGAGCAGGGGGTAGGCGACCTAAATTTTTGTCTAGGGGGGAGGGGTAGGCTACCCGCCGACCCTGAAAAGTGGGGGGGAGTAAACCCCCTACCCCCCCCCCCCCTGCGGCCCGCCTCTGCTTTAGGGTTATGTTATATGGCCACAACCATGTGTGGCGGTGAAACGTAGCCACTCTTATCATGTCTACCTGAATTCAGCCAACAAGAATGCCTCACAAACCAGTAAAGAATCGCCGTTCAATCGCGACTGCAACTGGTGCTCCGATGATTCTGGTGGTGAGGGGGAATTCAGATCACCGTTCCTGGTAACAAATCCGGTATTCGTATCCGGGCTGAATGGTGATTGACGTGGTGATATAGAACCGCGTCCGATGCCGTTGTTAGGTGATGTCGTATCACCATATCTGGTCCCAACTGGAACTTGTGATCTCAGATGATGATCACCGTCTATTGTGGGCCGCGGTGACGAGAGACGATCGGCAGAGCCATCGGCTAGCTGAAGTAATGAATTCAGGTAATTTATAAACCAACTTTGGTGACAAATTTTGAATTGAATTGATTTACTCATCTGCGAAGAAGTCTTACGCTTTAATATTTAGATATAATCATGGAACAGATCGTCACCCGGAAAAGGTCGGAGGAGTTTCTGACTTGAATTTATTATTGAGTTGAGATTCGCACGGACAAAATTCTAAACAGTTATGTTCTTTTTAAAAACTTGGCTCACACCTCATCAGGTCATTTCTTTGAATCGACGGTAAAAAAAAGGAATAAATCGATCAAAATTTATCTTTTTATTTCACATCAAGCTACAGCCATTTTGTTAGTCATTTCCTGGGCCTTATCTTCAGTATTAACACGCTGTATAAAATTGATTGAATGAATGATTTATTGATTGTTTGATTAATTGATGACCAACCTCCAAATCTGCCATCAACGCACTCAGCTGTTCACTAGCGCTGTCTTTGATGGTGCTGGCAGCAGATTCATTTCTCGTAGAATTATCTTCCTGCACCCCGGATTTGTCCTCTGTGCTATCCAAATCTATCAGTTCTCTACTCGTCGTTGAGTCACAATTGCCTTCGATCGAATCCCCGCAAGCCTGATACGATGTTTCGGATGCAGAAGCCGAATTTGAATTTGAATTGGCGCGTGTTGTCACCTGATTGTCAGGTTTGGATGATGCAGATGAGTCGGCACTGACATTGGGACTGTGCGTGTTGAGGTGCTTGGGCGTGATCTAAACAATAAAGCATTAGCTTTTTATTGAAATGTTATTTAAGGTGGCACGGCACCAACCGTTGTTTTTATGGTTGAGCGGAGCTAAAACTAAACTGAGCTTACTTTCAAGTTATCGAAAATACCCTTCCTGAACATGGGGAGTTTGCAGATGCACTAATGAGTTAATGACCATGTTGAAGCAGAAAGCACTCCCGCCTAAATTTCCACACAAATTCAAATTTTGATTCAAAAATACAAATTTTCGGTCCGAAACGAGGAAATTTAACTAATAGTTACAATCAAAATGTAACAAACCTTGGGCACGGTTTTCGGCAGCCGAAACGGTTTAATGCGAGCGGCTGGTTTGGTTGTGGCGGTGGCGGTTGTAGACGGCTGACTACCATTCGTACTCGTGGATGAGTGGGAAGACGTGGTCATCTAAAATTTATCTCATTCTATCACCATGAATGGGAGAACTTTACTCTTACTTTCTGAACTATTTACATCCTGAATGTTTCAAAACAGATGAATACAAATTTTTTTGAACAAATCTGAGAACCCAACGTGAATACTCAGATCATCATACTACCTTATCATGGAAAATTCGGCGAACATGACAATTGACAACAAATTGAATATAATGAGAATAGGTAGGACCAGCGCGCATCAATCGCACATTGTCCAATCTTGAAAGTTGCATGAATATTACTATATGACTATTTTTGTAAAAACCCAGTTCAATTGAGCACATCCATCCATCTTTGATTGAAACAAAATAAACTAAACCCGAACCTTCGTATAATCGGGAATTGGCTGGCCGTCATTGGCGAGAATTGTGCACGAAGTTGAGGACTTGGTGGAAGTCGACGAAGATGACTGCATTTCAACGCTGATCGCCAGGTAGTCGCTGGGTCGAGTGGTCGGCACAGCTTTAAACATTTTCACGCTGGAAATGTTTTTTTAATTAGAAACACTAACAAAAACAAAAACTCCTGTTGGATTCTACACATTTTTAAATTTGTTTCAATAACTTTAAGTCATAAGTCTACATACTTACATTTTTGTTTCCCATCTTTGGTTGCCTATATATCTTATCGCAGTCACGTGCTGTGCTGTTGTTGTACTCATCATCGATTGACCTAGTTTGGCTTTGATGAAACTAACCAAACCATGCCATACCAACCGATCACCCTTCTTGATGAGCTGTGCGATGTTCACGTCGTCATCGTCACCCACCCGACCCGTCAGCACGCACTTATCGATTCTCAGGGTGCAACCGTGTGGCAGTTTCCTTGATCGCGCCATTGCGCAGTCTGATCGCAGCTCGTTGACCACCGCTGAGCCGCTCCTGAGAAGTGTTTTGATGAACTTAGAAATTTTTAGGTCTAACTTTTGAAAGTCAGATTTTTTTTATCATAGTTGGTCTCCCTCGTCACTCAAACGATGGTCAGTCCGCTGAACATGGATTGCCAAAAAAAAAAATTCGCACATTTTTTTTTTTTTTTTTTTTTTTTTTTTTTTTTATTCATTTTTTTTTTTTTTTTTTTACAAATTTTTGGTATTCATCCAGGATCGACCATACATGTCCCAAATCATCAGCAGGGTACTCATTTAGATTTATTTAATGATTCTGATGACTTAGATAACAGTTTTGAGCCCAAACTCGTAAGGAATAATTGATTAAAGTAAGGTAAAGAACTGCCTGGAATTCAAGTGAAAAGTTGTAGTGTTAACTACTCCAACTTGTGAATCGTTACATAGCTGCATCAAATGTAAGAGAAGGTGATGCACAGTAGTCGACTGTGCGACTCAACTCAACCCAACAGCTGTATGCTATAACATGCAATCATCATGTTCAGTGGGTGTTACCCGGGTTGGACAAGTTAACGTGTCATTTTTTCACTTGAATCTCAAGAAGCTCTTTAGCTCGGGCTGGCGATTGAGCAGATCACCGTAGGCTTGCTCCATCATGTCTGACACGTGTAGGTGTGACACGTGTGAGCGCTGGCCATGACTGAATATAAAAATTAATTCATTTGGCGGCTTAGCATATTGACTGGAGGAGACGGCATTTTGTCCCCATTTATGAAATGGGGACAAAATGTGTTCCTCGTTTAGTGGGCAATGTGTTTTTAGAACTTTTCTCACACTTCTGACATTTTATATTACACTTTAGAGGTGTTTATTAACGTTTATTAACGTATTACAGAGACATTTTCAAAACTTTGTAAAAAAAAAAAAAAAAAAAAAATGACCAAATTTTTTTTTTTTTTTTTTTCATTTTTTTTTTTTTTTTTTTTTTAATTTTTTTTTGGCAATCCATGCCGCTGAAACTAGATTGAGTCAGTCTATGAAACAGTCTTTCAACTCATCGTCAGCCTGTTTGTCAGTATATCAGTCTGTCCGACGATGACTGGAAGGAAGACGCCCAATTATGCAATTGTGTGACCGATATTTCAATATATTTGTGATTTGGTATACAATTTTGCTATTTTGGCCTAATAACAGAATAAATTAGATTTTTAATGTAAACCAACATGAGCGACCGCACCGGACACACGTGACTGACGCAAATCACTTTCTTCTCAGCCACCGTCTGACGTGCCAGAAACACGATATCTTCATTTTGGTCGTACTCTTTGGTGAAGTCCGTGTGGTCCTGCAAGAACAGATGTTTCATAACAACAGAATTACAGATGTTAGAGAAGGTGTCTGTTATGTTTACCCATTTGATTTTAGTCGAAGCTCCACTACCAGCGGAGAAGAAAAAAAACAACGTAAAAAATTTGTCACCGCCTTCATTTGAAAGTTAATGAGATAAGATGTGTTGCCACTCCTTAATTATTTGAACTTTTAACTCAGCTTAGGATAGGAATGGTAAACATTGGAATAATAATAAGGCTAACAAATATGAAAACCAACCGATTGACGGTAATCGCACGCGGGCCAGATGGCATGGATGTGACCGTCATTCATAATGATATCTGCTTCGGATGATGAATGCACCTACACAAATTAGGAAAGATAAGATGACGACAAGTGACCGCTCTACAATGATTTCAAAAGAACTGTTATTTCAATACGCAACGTGAATGAAATTCGGAAATGAAACGGACACAACTAATTGAACGTAATGTGAAAAGGACGAAAAATACGAAAGCGATACAATGCAGGACCAGCAATTATTGGTTGGTTGTTAGTGACAGCTAGCTTGCTTAATGAATCACTGGTTGAACACGGTTCAATGAACAGTGAAAATATAATCCAATAAATAAATATAAAAATCAATACTAGTCTCACTAGTTATTGGAAATTTTTGAATTCCATAAAATTACAATTTTATAATAAGTGATCTATGTAGTTTCACAAAAATGAGCGAAAAATAACAACATTGGCAGCATCAGCAACAATACAAACCTGCAGGTTGCCATCCCGACACACGAGTTCCATTGGCTGTGGAGGTGGGTTGGACGGTGTCGGCTCTGTTGATGACGGTGTGATCGGCAGCGTCGACTCCACTGATATCGAATGGAGCTCGATAAGCGATGCTGGTTCAGGTGTAATCTGAAAGTTTACCAGACGTTTCATTCAAGTGAGACCGAAACGTGAGTTAAGACGAATTGTTCAATTCAAGTTCAATCACACAGTTTTACCATTCTGATATGGTATTAGTGCGTCTTGTTGGCTTGTAATTGAAGAAGTTCCAGAAAAAAATCGCAGACCAGTTTATATTGTCAAAGGTACGGTTGAGCTAACGCTGAAAGGATGCAAAACACGCACACTCTACCCCACATTTTCAGCGAAGCTAACAAAGAAATGATGTTTACCTGGGGAATTTCCACCACAGGCGGTGTTGACGACACTTTTGTTGAACTACTCGGAGAAGCACGTTGATGACGAGGAAGTGGATCAGAAGTGGTGGGCTTCTCCGGTGATTTCAAATTGGATTTCTTCACAGTGGAGTCGCCCTGCGAGCGAGAATTAGGCGTGGACTGTTTATTGGACTGTGCGAATGGTGCCTGGTTCTGGTTGACGAATTGGACGCGCGGACTGCGAGTGGACGGGGAGATAGGCGGAGCCAAGTCGGTCGCATCTTCCGATTGCTGTTGTTTGGCGGTCAACGCGTCGTTTTTGCTGAAGAAAATTTCACTGTTAATTTCACTACATTTTGCACACTTAACAGCCCAGTATTTTCCTCAGAACTGTTACTCGTTGCATAATCGATTGAGATACGAGATAGATCATATCCTATAAGTATATATCGTCAATATAAAGACACATACTGAATCGATCATATACCACGCGAGATTGACGGAAGCGTATGTTGCACCAAAATCGTTTTAGAGAATCTTACACTTTCACTCTTTCACCAATTTGGAATGGTTGATCATCATTATCGACTGAACACTTTTTAAAAGCATTACGTGTTCGCGTTTTTTGCAAACCTACAATTGTTGTGCGAAATCTACCGAACGGTTTCCCCACACAATTTGATCTCATTCCATACTACGGTACAAAATAAAGAGTCCAAACGCACCGTTTTTCCTTGAAGAACTGCTCGGATCTGGTCTTGAAGACGCGCGTTATATCTCTGACCATCACCTTCTTCTTGCCAGCCAGAAAATCGTTGACCAGCTCCCAGCTGAACGTGCTGATGAAGATACCGAGCGACGAGTAACGATACGACAGGTCACGATCATCAAGTTGATCAGATACTGAACGAAAACAAAAATAAATGAGTAAGAAGTGGTAAGAATTTGTTGAGCGTAAAAGACAGTTTTGGATTTATCATAATGCAAAAAGAAATCGAAGCGGAACGAACTGTCAGAAACAAAATATCACATAATCGCGTATTCCGGCAATCGCAAAGCAACCCATGTTTTCAAAAAATATACATAGCTTCGTTGACCCCCGATAACCTAACATTACCACATGAGCCCAACTTGGCAACACGGTAACCGGGTAATCGGTAAATCGACTGTCAGTAAAAACATGAACACCATGTCCTGCGGCTGCTTGACTGAATAAAGTACATATTTAAAATACCCGTATGACGGACCAACTTGAGAAAACCACAAATAGATAACGGTCGGCTCGGGTCGTCCAGTTATCCACAACGGGTTTCAGTTTATTCAACGCCTGTTCCAGGTTATCGGCGTCGATCTGCACGCTGGCGCTGGGTGATATAACAGCTTTGTCGAACGAGGTCATCAGCTTCCACGCAAAATCTCTGTAAGTTTTTGATGAATTCAATTATATTATTGAACCCAATATAACTCGTTAGTAAAGTATAAATCGTTTGGTATAGAAATTTTGATACGCTCTGATATTTATTAACCGTCTTATTAAGTTATTCATTACATACAACCTCGACTTACGATGTTGCACGTCTGGTCTCATTCTATAACTTATACATACAATGAATGTTCTCCATATTAACAAACTTTTATTTCAACAGGCAACACTCCTACTTGAAAAAATCACGCAACCCAGCCACAAATTCAGATTCAATCAATCCGTTTTCTATAAATAATGCAAATAGAACAAATGCTTCGCAGTTGCCGGTGAGCAGAATGAAAAAATGAGCAAAACTAACTCGAGTTTGGGTATTTCTACCAAAGGGCTCCACGGGTCGGGCCCTTGCACGGCCACAAAACCCCATTCCCGTGGAATTCGATCCATATCGGTTCAGCTAGGGGATCGAAGAACTGACTATATGATCATCTGCAACAAAATAATGCACTCATTTTATAGATTCACTGATTAACATGAATTTATTATTTTATTTATTTTATTTTCACTATTTATTTCAAACGTTAACCGTTGGCGCAAATAGATTGGCGCGGCAAACAAAAAATTCAAACTGCGCGCCAAAAAATATAAATTTTAGGCAGACCAAAGTTTCAATGTGAAAAAACGGACATGTGGCCCGACAGACAGAGAGACAGACAGACGTGCTTCCAAACGAACCGTTAGACAGACAAAGAAAAGACAAACAGACAGACAGACACACGCACACACAAACATATACACACAGACAGACAGACAGACAGAGACAGACAGAGAAACAGTCGGACAAACCTAATGACTGACGTGACAGACTTATTTATTGACTGACTGAATGTTTTACAGTCAGACAGACAGACAGACAGACAGACAGACAGACAGACAGACAGACAGACAGACAGACAGACAGACAGACAGACAGACAGACAGACAGACAGACAGAAAGACAGACAGACAGACAGAGAGTTAGACGGACTGACAGAGAGTTAGACGGACTGACAGACAGACTCACTCACTGACTAACTACCTCACTCACTCAACTCACTTTCTCACAATAATCCCACTGTCTGTTTGCAAGGTTTGTTGTTATAACTTCCCGTTATTAGTGATGTGATACAATTGTGCCTTCATAGTCGGTTTGCACTTCATTTGAACTATTCCTCACCAGAAACAGAGAAAATGTCGAAATGAAAGGTTCCAGATCGTTCCGACAGTAAAAAACTGAACTAGGAAGGTAGGCTTATTCCCTCCCTATAAGGAAACAATGGAAATTTGTTTTCTGTAGTCAATTTTTTTACGTAGCTGTTTTTCGTAGCGTTTTCACTCATTCAGAATGTAAATATAAAAGATTGTTATAATTTAAGATTATATTTCGAGCGTCTCAACATATTTTTACCGTATTCATTAATAATATTATACGTTAAGCTGGTTAGATTTTTACGTTGTGTAAAAATAGGAAAATTTTAAAATTAAATGACCCGCTGTCACATGAAAGGTCATTAAATATGTACGTGTTCGTGCCCTAATGTGACAAACCCCATTATACACCCGTTGCCTATGCAAACCGACCGGAGTGCGAGTTTGAAAATGAGTGAGCGAATCGTAAGCGAATATTAAGCAGAATAATGTCCTAATGTTAATCGCAAGCACTATGACTATGAAGGCAGCCTTGCGATGTAGGATAAAAAAATCACTTAAAAGTTAATTCATATTCAACAATACGTATTCATGAATAATAATATACGTGTGTTGGTTCATAAATTAAGTACATCAAACAATTCTAAGAATAAAATCACCTCGAAGTCACGTGCTTAAAAATGGTCATAAATTACATGTGTTCGCGTCCTAATGTGACAAAAGCACTTTTACAGTACCCTAATCGAGATTGCCGAGGCCGACCGGAGTGCGAACCTGAAAGTGAGATGACGCACGTACATACATATACAGGGTGTCCCACTTAAAAGTTCCGGGGAGAATGTGCTCTCATTTTTGATAGAATCGACGTATTCAGAAAAATTTTGCGCCAGTTTCTAGACAATTCTTGGCTATTTTGTTTGACGTTAAAAGTTTTGAAAAAGCTGCATCACAGCAAATTTAAGGGCCAAAACTCAAAATCTCCTCATTTTCGCATTT
>OZ038447.1:8356162-8378708 GCA_964036265.1 Daptonema setosum
AATTTTCCCTATACGGAAAGATTCCCCTCCCTTTTGAGGATTGCCTCGTCCGCCAGTGGTCGGTGCCATACTGTAAGCAAAGTTAACACACATTTAATTTATTTACTCCAATGTACAGTTTTCAAGTTTGGTAGTTTTTTTCACTCGTTTACTCATCAACCAACAAAACAAAGTTAACACGTACTCCCTTTTTTCACCGATATACTGTTTTCAAGTTTCGTATTTTTTATTTTTTTACTCATCAACTTTGGTGTTGCCAGCCATAACACTTTTTATTCGCGAGTGAAAACAGAGGAGGAAACTCGGCGAATTAATGGAGGAGGTAGTTCAGGTATTTATGTACAGGGTGTCGGGACAGAAGATAGATGAGGTACACGGTGTTGATGATTGAGACATGAGGACTGGGATGAGTTAAACAGTCAGTATTGAGGAACGGATAGAGAGAACTAGTAACACCATAAACTAGGATCACAAATGAATCACTTTAGGATGGGATGGGAGAAAAATGAGGTAATATGGATGAAACTTTTCATGGATGGAGGCAGAATGGAACGTTTAGTGGAATCACAAATTTTGGAATAACGATATAATGTTTTTAAGCGGGTTACGGTAGAATGTAGTAATCTCTATCAATAGACATATCCGTCCGAGCGGCGAGCGCGTGCAACCCTGTGAAGGAGTGAGTGAGTGAGTTAGTTAGTTAGTTAGTTAGTGAGTGAATGAGTGAGTGAGTGAGTGAATGAGCGAGCGAGCGAGCGAGCGAGTGAGTGAACAACGAGTGAGTGAGTGAGTGAGTGAGTGAGTGAGTGATTGAGTGAGTGAGTGAGTGAGTGAGTGAGTGAGTGAGTGAGTGACGCAGATTTCCATAAGCTATCCTTTTTTCATATTCAAGATTTTCAAATTGGTCATATGCCTAAGCCTAAGCCTAATACGGAGCCAAAATTAATTCCTAAGCCTAAGCCTCGGAACTAAGCCAAAGCCTTAATCGGATGGATTGAAGTTGAACAGCAAAATAGAAAAAAGGGTAGGGTTTGGCGATTCTGCTAGGGTAATTTCCCAACCCAACCCATTTTTCATTTAGTGAGTGACTAAGTGAGTGACTAATTGACTGTGTGAGTGAGTGACTAAGTGAGTAAGTGAGTGAGTGAGTAAGTGAATGAGTATGTGAGTGAGTGAGTAAGTGAATAAGTGAATAAGTGAATAAGTGAGTGAGTGAGTGATGAGTTAGTGAGTGAGTGAGTGATGAGTTAGTGAGTGAGTGAATGAGTCATTTAGGATACTAACGATGAGACGTGCGAGCGAGAGGTGCTGCGCTTCATGAAGCGGCCGGTGATCGGACTGCGGGGAGTTGCCGATCTGTAACAGATTGAAAAGAATGACATACTTACTGACTGACTGACTGCCTCACTGACTGACTGACTGACTGACTGTTGGTCTGGCTGACTGACTGACGCCTCACTGACTGACTGACTGTCATACTCACTTAGACACCGAACGACGACTGCGCGAGACGCTACGACGAGCACGGGTCGACCTGAAAAATGAAAACTATTAAGTTTTTCAATCAATGAATCATTCCGTCTGTCAGTCAATTCGTGATTCAGTCTGTCATTCAGTGAATCATTTTTCGTCTTGAAAGAAACTCACACTTTGTATTCGACACAACTCTGCAGGATAAATTTTGATGATTAGAGAATTATTTTCGAAAATTGACATGAATGTGAGTTACTAGAAAGATAATTGTCTACTTGAAGCTAATTTTATGAGAACTAACTTTGCCGGCTTTTGACGAGTCAGCGATGAAGGGCGGCGACCTCCACGTGCAGACCTGAAAGAGCAATCAGTTACTGATTCAGTAAAGCATTCAGTCACTCATTCAGTCACTCATTCAGTCACTCATTCAGTCACTCATTCCGTCGCTGAATCAAGTCATTCAGTATTTGAGTGAGTCAAAACATTGTTTTTATCAGTCAGTCTTCTAATCATCAATTTTTCAGTTGTTTTAAAAGTCGTACTAAACCAACTTCGAGCGACGACTGGCCGATCGCGAGCGACTGCGTCCAGCGGATTTACTGAAATAGATTTTAGTCCGTCAGTCTGTCAATCAGGTTTTTTATTTCAATCATCAGTTTCTAATCAGTTATTTAGCTTTCGGACTTTTCACTCCTTCGAACAGTTGTTATTTAATCAGTTAGTACGAGAATCTAACGAATCAGTGAAACGAGTTTCTTTGTTTACAAACATTTATTAGACTCTAAATCAGTCAGTCAATCATGTTTTAATCAGTAGACCAGTCAGATACTATTCTAAATCTAATCAATCAGTAAATCAGTCAAGCAATCAATCAGCAAAACCAGTCATTCAAGTCATTCAAGTCAATCAAGTCATTCAAGTCAATCAAGTCAATCAGGTCAATCAGGTCAATCAAGCCAATCAAGACATTCAAGTCGATCAAGTCAATCAGGTCAATCAAGTCAATCAAGTCAATCAGTCAAAACCAGCCTGTCGCGACGACCGGCCGAACGCGAGCGGCTACGGCGCACCGATTTGCTGAAAAAGTTTCGCATGACAAACTGATTGTCATTTGTGATTGACCGACAGATTATTCTTTTGCATGTCTGAATGACTGATCTCCTGACTCACTGACGAACCGACTGTTTTTTCAGTGCAGTGACTGACAGTCCAGATTTGTTCTATTGACTGGCTGAATGACTGATTATTTAGGTAATTGAACTGGAAAATTGAACTGAGTGATTTAGTTAACCTCTTCAGTGCCGAACGACGACGGCTCGACGAGCGGCTTCTTGAACGGCGTGACCTGTGTGAGTGAGTGAGTGAGTGAGTGAGTGAGTGAGTGAGTGAGTGAGTGAGTGAGTGAGTGAGTGAGTGAGTGAGTGAGTGAGTGAGTGAGTGAGTGAGTGAGTGAGTGAGTGAGTGAGTGAGTGAGTGAGTGAGTGAGTGAGTGAGTGAGTGAGTGAGTGAGTGAGTGTGTCAACCAACTTCGACAGGGAACGACTGCGCGAAGAACGACCACGACTGGGAGTCACACGCACGTTTGACTCGTATAGTGGAGCGATTCTGTAGGCGATTGAGTGAGTGAGTAATTCAGTAGGTCAATGAGTCAATGAGTCAATCAATGAGAAATAATGCCCTGAAATATGGATATTTAACTCAGTGGTTAACCAACTTCGGAGCGGTTTTACGGCTGGCCGAACGGCGTGCACGACGACTTTTACTGAACAAAAAATATTTAGTTTATAAGTTAGTCAGCCAGTCATTGTTCATTCAACCAGTCAGCCAGTCAGTCAGTCAGTCAGTCAGTCAATCAGAAAAACTAACGGAGCAGCCGACTTAGCACGAAGCGACACGGGTAGACGACGAGATCTGAGTGAGTGAGTGAGTGAGTGGGTGAGTGAGTGAGTGAGTGAGTGAGTGAGTGAGTGAGTGAGTGAGTGAGTGAGTGAGTGAGTGAGTGAGTGAGTGAGTGAGTGAGTGAGTGAGTGAGTGAGTGAGTGAGTGAGTGAGTGAGTGAGTGAGTGAGTGAGTGAGTGAGTGAGTGAGTGAGTGAGTGAGTGAGTGAGTGAGTGAGTGAGTGAGTGAGTGAGTGAGTGAGTGAGTGAATGAGAGTGACTGAGGGACTGAGTGACAGAGAGTAGACAAACTTGGTCGAACGGCGACGACTCACCGAGCGTTTACCACGACTCTTGCTGTAAAAATCGTCGTTGAGATAATTAGTTGTAGCTGATATAAAAACTCACTGACTCACTGACTGACTCACTGACTGACTCATTGACCGACTCACTGACTGACTCACTGACGCTGAGCAGCTAACTCAAATCATTAGTCATCATAGTACCCTATCTCAATCTACTGACCTGGCCTGACGACTGCGCGAACGGCGCGACCTATAAGTGTTGGAGTGTTGGAGTGTTGGAGTGAGTGAGTGAGTGAGTGAGTGAGTGAATGAGTGAGTGAGTGAGTGAGTGAGTGAGTGAGTGAGTGAGTGAGTGACTCAATACCAACTTGCTCGTGGAACGACGACGGATGGCCGAGCGGACGCGGCGGACCGACCTGAGCAATTAAAGTTTATAGTGGACTGACTGTCAGCACAACCGACTAACAGACTGAATAACTTTTTTCAATAACTAATATATTGACTAGATGACTGATTAAATGACTCATATATTAGCTCACTCACTCACTGACTACCAACTTGGGACGACGGCTGCGTGTACGACGGCGACGTTGACTGGTGGCAAGCCCCTCACCAACCTGCATCATGTCAGTCAGTGAGTGAGTCATTCAGTCAGTCAGTGAGTCAGGCAGTCAATCAGTCAGTCAGTCAATCAATCAGACAGTCAGTCAATCAGTCAGTCAGTGAGTGAGTCATTCAGTCAGTCAGTAAGTCAGGCAGTCAATCAGTCAGTCAGTCAATCAATCATTCAGTCAGTCAGTCAGTCAGTCAGTCATTCAGCCAGTCAATAAAAAGTCAGGCAGTCAGTCCTACACTCAGTCAGTGAGTCATTCACTCAGTCAGTGAGTCATTCACTCAGTGAGTCAGTGAGTCAGTCAGCTAACAATGTTGACACCTCCTTTGGCCACCGCACGAATGTTGGCCAGGGCTTCGGTACGAGCGGCACGTGGTACACGACCTGTGGGAATTAAATTCTAATTCAAGGACAACCGCGAAAAAAAATCACCAACAACACCAATACCAACAACAACACCATAACAACAACAACACCATAACAACAACAACAACACCATCAACAACAACAACAAAACAATCAACAACGAACAACAACAACAACAACAACAACAACAACAACAACAACAACAACAACAACAACACCAACCGGATGCAATGCGAGTGGCGATGGTCGAGCGATCACCGGCGGGGCTGCGCGATCGTTGACGGGCGGTCGCCGACTTGGTCGACGATGATTTCCGACGGCGGGACTTGACGGGTGTCGACAGGCCACGACGGCGAGGCGATGGTGCGGACAGTGCGGTTGAACGAGGTGCCATAGTGATGCTGTGATTGTGTGTGTGGTGTGTGAGTGTGTGAGTGAGTGAGTGAGTGAGTGAGTGAGTGAGTGAGTGAGTGAGTGAGTGAGTGTTCGTCGGAGATTGAAAGCTGAACATGCCAAACGAGTGTATGAATGAGGTGAGTGATTAAGCATGGGCTTGAGGCAAGAATAAGAACTGGGATTACGGTAATTTCAAAGGAGATTACGGTAGGTCAGGTTGAGTCAGTTCACTGAGGGGCTCGGGTCAGTTGCGGTCAGCTCACAACCAACATCAGTAGTTGAGTGCTGGTGAGATGGGGTGATGATGATCGGTTGATGAGTGATGTCCGAGACCAGAAATGGTGATCAGTGATAAGAGATGAAAAAAGTGGGTGCCACTCTGGAAGGTTATTCATATTTATACCTTGAATTACGGTAGTCTGATGTGTGGGCGTTAAGTTCATGATAATGACTTTATAGTTCGTTTGAAAATTTTTTAAAATTAATTCCGATGGGTCATTGAGTTCTTTGAGTGCGTTTCATGTGCATGTCATTTCGATTTTCAACTTAGATTTCATGTTTTTTTTCAGTATGACCGATCAATATATATTTTGGATGTATCTATTCCGAATACTTGTATAATCAGCATTTTCTGGTATTTTTGCGTGGAAAAAAACCCGAAATCCTTTCACAACATACAAGGAATAAATTCATTCTTCTCATCAGTCAAGAATTGCATGCCACAACTGACTCGCGGACGATAAGAGGTGGGAAAAAGGAAATTCCCCCACTTTGGTGTTTTCAAAAAGTTGAATTTACTTCGTATTAACGTGTAGCAAAATGGCATGAAAACTGCGAATGCCCTACTCCCTCTCTTTGATGTAAATCCCCTCCCTTTGGTTCGCTCGTCAGCCAGTGACAAATCTTCTTCGACTTTCATTTTTTTACCATTTTCTCTCCGAGTATTTTCTCAATGATATGCAAAAGACGTTTTCTTCGGTTTGCTGGGCACATTCCCCCATACCTTCCTAGACTGTGAATGTGTACCCACAGCTCGATCAGGTTCATTTGTTTCCGTTTGCTTGGCCCATTCCCCATCCCTACACAACTTCCCAGACTGTGTATGTGTACCCACAGCGATGGTATACCACTATTTTACCCTACCACTATATTACCACATCGAACTTTACTGTACCACTATTTTACTACATCGAATTTTACTATACCACTATTTTACTACATCGAATTTTACTGTACGACTATTTTACCCCATCGATTTGTTCCATACCACTATTTTACCTTATTCAACCCCCCTCCCCCTGTAACATCCATCCGCTACGATACCTGCGTGTACCCTTTTGTCATGTACCTTGGTCGTAATTTCTCGTCATGAACACTGTTTAGCACGCAAGTATGAACAAACAATGTATTTTTATGCAACAGTCAGAAAGACATAATAATATCCACAAACCCAGTCTAAGAATGGAGAACACGTAATACAACATACTGGTAAACCAATGCACATACTGCATTATTTTCAGCTTTATGTATAGGTGAAGATGGGATATATTGCAACAAACAATTTGAATTTGTCTGGTAAGGAAGTTCCCAGACAGGAATTTTTTTGGCGGGAATTCAAATTTTTTTGGGATTCTCAAAAGTTTTTGGGTCGGCAACGGTGCCCCCTCTTCTAACTATTCTATTTTGGATTCTAATACTTAAGAGTTGAGTGAGTGAGTTAGGTGAGTTAGTGAGTGAGTGAGAAGGAAGATACTCAGTGACTGAATGGGTGAGTCAGTGATTCAGTGAGTGAGTGACTGAGTGGGTGAGTGAGTGAGACGGTGAGTGAGTTAGTGAGCGAGTGAGTGAATGAGTGAGTGAGTTAGTGAGTCAGACTGAATGAGTGAGTGAGTAAGGCAGTTGGTGAGAGAGTATGTGTGTGAGTGAGTGTTCAAATGAGAGATGATTTAGTTAGAAAGTGAGCCAGTGAGTCAGTCAGTAGGCCAGTCAGTCAGTGAGTCCGGGACTCATTGAGTCCGAGAGTCAGTCAGTGCGAAGGTCAGTGAGTGAGTTGGGAGTATGGGGTGAGTGAGTAAGGGAGTGAGTGAGTCATTGAGTGAGTCAATTTGAGTTTGAATAAGCTAAGACTTTCTTGGAGAAGTCAAATTTACATAAAATTTGTATTAAAAACGGTGTTATGAGTCAAACGGCATCATCAATCAAAACGGCGCTATCAATCACCGTGATTGATAGCGCCACTCGTAGTTGAAAGAGGGAACTCCGTCGGCAACCTCGGTTCACATTAATTTAGAAACTTTTTCGAAAATTTTGTTTCAGATTCGAGATCTCCATCAAATTCGGAGCCTACATGAATTTTTCGATCGTTGAAGTCAACCGATTTGAAAAATGTTAAAATTTCTTCAAGAAACGGGAAGAAGAAAGCGAAAACCGCTTAAACCGTTAGGTACGAAGCTGAAAAGTTTCATGCGGGCTTAAAATTGGTGACCACTCCATTCACTACGCGTAGGGTAAGAATTCTATGGATTCTGCGAAAAATCATAAAAATAGCATTTTTGTACATTGAAAAAGCTTACAGACAAATGGTTAAAAACAGGTTGGTTTGGTTCTTGGATTTTCGCTCATAAACAGTAGCGGATTATCACTAGAATAACAACCAAAAATATTTAAGCAACTGCCAGATCATTTGAACCGAGACTGGTACGAATGAGACATATTCTGATTTCTGTGAGCGTTTGGCTACAGTTGGTTGAATTCCTGATGAATCTGCTTTCTACTCAGCTCAGGCAGTACAGATTGTTTGAGTGTATGACTGATTAGTTGCTGTTGCCTCAATGTCTGTTCTCAGAAATAATTAACTGAACGGTCAATATACTGAACAGCTGACTGACCTTCTGACTGTCGTATTGACTAAATGATTGACTGACTGACTGACTGACTGACCACTGGCGGACCAGTCAAACCTGCAAAGGGAGGGGAATTTCACCAAAGAGGGGGGAATTGGCAGTTTTTAGGCAGTTTTACCTACACCATAGGGAACAATTTTCACTTTTTGGAATTCCCAAAGAGGGGGGAAATCCACTTTTCCCACCCCTTCTCGTCCGCTAGTGTGACTGACTGACGTTCTTATTAATTTACCGAACGACTAACGAAAAAACTGTCTGAATGACTGGCTTATTGACGAGCTGACTGTCATATTAGCCCCGTTCACGTATGTATCCGAGATAATCATATTTTAAGCCGCGGCTTTAAGCTGAATGTAGTGTATAAATTATAAAGCCAGCTTAAGCCGGCGTCTTCAAAATAGAGCCCTTTCTTCAAATTAATACCTCACTGAAATCCAATAAAACGCCGGTTTCAAAGTTGAGAAGCGACTTCAGAATGAAGCTAAAGTTCAATTTCGAACAAGTGACATTTCGGACAACTATCGTTTCGACAGCCTCGGTGTGGAAAGTTCATCACTTTATTTGTCCTCTGATTGCAAACCTCTTTCAAGAGTGGAAAGTTCATCACTTTAAATTTGTCGCCTTCTCTTAAACCTTTTTCTATAGTGGACTATTCATTATGATGATTAGTCCACTGCGTAGTGACTTGATTAATCTCCTAAAATTGTTTGTTGCAATATATCCCATCTTCACCTATATCTTGTTTTTTCTGTCATATTCGTTCAAAATTTCATTACATGATGGAAAACATAGTTGATAGCACTAGCGGACGAGAAGGGGAGGGAAAAGTAGAATTCCCCCCTCTTTGGTGGTTTCAAAAAGTGGTTTTTGTTCCTTTAGGTGTAGGTAAAATAGCCTTCTTTCTGCCGATTCCCCCCTCTTTGACGAAATTCCCCTCTCATTGGAAAATAGCTCGTCCGCCCGTGGTTGATAGCAAACCTTTGCTCCTAATCGAAACGTTGGTTAATAATAAGTGTTGTGGGGGATAAGGTTGTAAATAATTTTAATAAGTGAGTGAGGAAATCGATCAACTGCCGCCATTATTCGGCTATCGCGACCCGTCAACCCGTCGACTCAGAATTTTGATATTGTTTGTACGGCTTCGGCTTAGTTCCTAGCACCGACTTAAGTTTACAAAAGTTATTCTGGAGCACTATACTAACAGTTTGGCAGGTGTGAGCATCAAAATTAGGTTTCTGTGTAGGCTTAGGCTTAGGCTTAGGTTTTTGTATGGGCTCGGGCGCGTGGCAAAAACCTAAGCTTAAGCCTAAGCCTACACAGAAACCTAATTTTGATGCTCATGCCTAGCCTTCTAAACCTATCCAGCTATGTAGGCAGCCTAAAAACCTTCAAATGGCCGGTCGACCGATCTCGGTCGACGGGTCGCGATTACCGCCATTATTTTATCATTCATAAGGTTTACTGAACGGTTATTTCTGCACTGCGTCAATTTTTCTGTTGCGCCATTCGGCTCAAATTTACGGAAATAAAAATAAGAGACGAAAAGTAGCCTTTAATTTAATATAGTTGTCCTTTCAGGCATCACATCTCTATAAATAAAGCAGTCAGCGTCCATCAGAATGACATCTACCGAAACGGCATCTGCAGTGGGCGGACCGGCGGAGCCAAACCCGGAAACGGTGAAGAAACCATCTACAACCGCCGACTTTCCTGTAACTGGCAACAGCATTACCAACGCTGAAAATCAGCCGAATATCTGTTCGTTCTACCGTCGAAACGGTTGGTGTGGTTTCGGTCGAAACTGTCGGTATTTTCATCCGAAAAGCGCGGGAAGGGGAAAGCCTAACTCTAACGGCGGGTCGGCAAAACCCTCTTCAAGTAGGCGACAAAAATACTCTGAAGAGATGAGTTCGGTTGGTGGTGAACGGAATTCGGTGAATAACAACCACGATCCTATTAAAAAGTCCGTCGAAAATGTATCGGAATCGCCACCGAACTCGGCGGCCGGCCAGGGGCGAAGACCGCGGACTTTTGGTGTTCAGTCGCATGCACCACAATCCACTACAGATGTTGATAAATCGTCAGTCACAAAGCCTGCTGATCCAACGAACTCTAATGGTGCTGAGAAGAGTCTTTCAACAGCTGAAAATGATAACCACCTACCTGCACAACAACGTAATCAACAACAACAACGAAATCAACCATATCGTCAGCGACAACAATATCCACAACAAGGACATCAACCATACCTTCAGCGACAACAACTACCACAACAACAGCATCAACAACAACATCAACCATATGGTCAGCGACAACAACAACAACCACAACAACAACAACAACAACAACAACAATCACAACAACGCCGAAGACCGCAAGCATTTGCTGCTTCCAATGATACGAATCACCTGAACTCTCGAACTCAACGCCCGCGACCACGTCATGGCAGGCATCAAAATAAGAATGTGATTCTTCCCAACAATTCATCTAGTTTAAATTCTGTCCAAGATACACCATTCGATCCTCAGGAGCAAACGATCAGTAAATCAAGAATCCCTGACCCTGACAATCGATTCCAGCCAAGGTCGGCTAATCCCATACGAGCGCAAATCCAACGACCGAATCCCGTTCTTGTACATTTGAAAAGTACGGATATCGGATCTGAGGAGCAGAAATCGGTGAAACAGAAAGCTTGCCGGTTTTTGCAGACGAGGTTCCCGAAGAATGCGCTGGTGACCGCTGGTCAGGTCGAGGGTTCGTCGGCTGTTCAGCTCGATTTTAGCTCCACCGACCCTGACTGGGTGAGTTTTAATTCATTCGATTGAGTTGATTGATTTATTGACTTAATTTACTGACTAACTAATTAATTTACTGAAAACATATTTACTGGTTGATTGACTAGTATTTTTTGTTCATTCATCGATTATTACACTTTAAGATTGACTAACTGGTCATTTGGAATTGACCGAAAACCATACACTCAACTATACAGACCGATTTACGGATTGATTAATTGATTGTCTGACTTAATGTTTGATTTCTGGATTGATTCACTGACTTAGTATTTGGTTTTTAATTGATTTACTGACTTGGTGGGTGTTTGGTTTTTGATTGATTCACTGACTTAGTATTTGGTTTTTGATTGATTTACTGACTTAGTTTTTGGTTTTTGATTGATTCACTGACGTAGTATTTGGTTTTTGATCGATTCACTGACTTGATATTTATTTTTCGATTGATTAACTGATTTAGTATTTGATTTTTGATTATGATTGATTCACTGAATTAGTATTTAATTTTTGATTGATTCACTGACTTAGTATTTGATTTTTGATTGATTCACTGACTTAGTATTTGATTTTTGATTGATTCACTGACTTAGTATTTGGTTTTTGATTGATTCACTGTCTGATCGATCATCTTGTGGATCTAATAAATTGATTTATTATTTCAATTATATATTTCTCACTCACTGAACTTATTAGTGATTGGCCGAGCTTCCAACCGACGTACTGACCTACGATTAAATCTATTGATTGCAGCCCTTCGATGTGCACCACATCAGTCTCGCATTGTTACTTCCATCCGGTTATCCAATCGAATCGATGCACTGCACTGTGAATGGACCCATGCAACTACCCAGTGTTGCCCGATTACACATCCAGGATCAGATTCAAACTTGGATTAAGGTTGTTTGGTGTACGTGTAGCTATTTTGTGACATTTTTCTGATTCAGTCTTTTATCTACCGAATGGTTTCATGAATGTGTTGATTAATTGATAATAATCATTCACAACGGAAGTTTACTGACTTGATTGATTGACTACACATTGCAGGCAATTGTCTCATGGCTGCTGACTTTCTAAATCACATTTTTTAATTATCTAATTAAGAATATATTTTCATATTACTTTGTTGGTTTAGGAAACGAGTCAAATCAGCCAGCAAACGGATGATTTCTGTTGCACATTACGTGAGTTTATTCGGTGGCTGGATCGGCAACTGGTGCAGATGTTTATAGAAGGTTGGTGAATGGAACATTTGTTTGTGACGTGACTAAAGACCCTTTCGGGAATCCAGTGAAATTTGACAGACAAGAATAGTCAGACCATGAACCATTAGGTTGAAAACTTATTGGGTTAAATAAACGCTAATTCTGTTTAAAATATAATGTAAACATGAGCCTACAAAGACAATATACCGATTCCAATTAATAAAAAAATATCAAAGCCCTTAAAAACACGTTATACGCTGAACTAAGATATTGGGCCACGAGCTAGTTCAGTACGTCCATCATGCACGTATGGAACAAAAGTGAAGCTGATGTTTCACGGTCTGAGCAAAATAGTGTGTGTGATTTTCACTAGAATCCCGAAAGCGTCTTTACCTTGACTGGTTTGACTCCATCCGTGAACTTAAGAGCCTATTCCGTTTCAATAGATTGGTTGAGTAGCTAGCCAGGAAGACTGATGGCCCTTCAACACTGATTAAGTGACTGACTTGACCAGAAAAAATGATGAGTTGTCAAATAAGTGAGTTGTGAAATAAAAAGGCTATGGGCTCACTCCAAATTTATGGGGTTGTGATTACAAAAGTGATAAATTGACGGTTCGATTCAGAAAACAGTATACATAAATGTCAGCCCAAAAGAGTGATATTACAAATTGTTTCAGTTTTCTTATTCTAGAGATTCCATTTTACGTGAATGGTTAAAGGTGTCGAAATTAATATATATTTTAATAATAATATTTATTTATAATATTTATAGGTCTGCGCAAAGTACGAATGTTGATCGAAGCCGAGGCGGCCGGCATTTCACTGGCAAAACCGGTCGTTGCTGAGGAGGATGTCGAAGAAAGTGATGATGATGAAAGTGATGATGATGGGGAAGACAATGATGATGATGATGATGAGGAAGAGGACAGTCCGGATTGTGCCGAAACCGACAGCGAAGATGAGACGGTGGTGCCAGAAAACAGGTAAAATATATAAAAACATGATTTTGTTGGAAAGTTGTCTGTATAACATTCCAGTTGATTAGTAGGATTGAATATGAATTGGCACCAATATTATCGGTTATTTGGAGACTTTTCCGACTGATTGACTCTTGATCAAGGTTGCAGAAAAAATAGATCTATCGAGTTCAATTGTAGCAGTGCTGGGTCGAGATTCGATGTTCTGTAACCCATTTTTGAGTGATTTAATTTACCTAAATTCTGACTCTATCTTCGATTATAGTGATGCCTCGGGTGGTCTGAGCTCGATGGGCCAGGTCGGTGCCAGTCTACCAGAGTCCAATCAGCTGCGACCCGGCGTCTGTCAGGTTATATTTCTTTGATTTTTTTCGTTTTTATGTTATTTTGTGGTTTTACGTTATTTCGTAGTTTTTGGTTCTCTCATAGGAGTATTTTTTCAGTATTCTTTTCTTTTTCAATACAATCAGTGAAATTATGCTAGTTTGATTGATTCAGGTCAAAATCACGTCATGGAAACTGGGCGAGCAGATCGCATCGGTGGGCGTGAGGAGTCTGATGCTGCTGCTGTCGTGCAGTCGATGTGGCACCAAGAAGGAGTATGCCTGGAATGGTTAGTCTTAATGATGGTTATTCACATTTCGTATAGTATTTTTACTTACACCTATTCGAGATATATCCATTAAATAATCGATTGAATCGTGCCATCAAATTTCCCGACTGGAAGCAACGCAAAGGTTGATCAATTAGTCAATCAATCTCTGTGAATGAATTGTTTTTTTACCACAGTAGTCTTTCCACCAATCA
Source organism: Daptonema setosum (assembly GCA_964036265.1). Taxonomy (NCBI): domain Eukaryota; kingdom Metazoa; phylum Nematoda; class Chromadorea; order Monhysterida; family Xyalidae; genus Daptonema; species Daptonema setosum. Next base: position 8,369,876 of record OZ038447.1, read on the forward strand.
TCTCTTCATTTGGTCTAAATGGATTGATGAATTCTATTCTGAATATGCCAGAACTTGATTTTCAACCGAGAGTAGGTCAGAGCTTGGTTCTCAACTTCATTGATTTTTTCAAATCATTTCCTGTAATTTATTACGAGATCTGTAAACTCCTTACATTTGCAGGAACCCATTCGAACGGCACAACGAAATGCGAGCGTTGCCAGGCTCGGCACGCCATCGAGTTGCAGCCCAAACTACTCCACCAGTACAACAATATCATCGCCGAAATCTATCTGGAGAATACGACACCCGTCGATCTGTTGATGCTCAGCTCCGAGCTGCTGATCACGTGTCTGGCCTGCAACAAACAAGCCATCATTAAGGTGAGTATCAGCATTTCTTTGCTTGTCATTAAAATCATTTTTTCAAGTTTTTATGTCACAACAAAGTCGGATGACAAATCACAAAGAAGTGAAATAACGGTAACCGTATTCACGAGTGTTGTTCCTTAATTCTTGCGTCCTCTCTCACTCCCTGTATTTCAGTCGGCTGTTTTAGGTATTTGAAGGAATGTAACAAAATGTACCTGAGACTAAGAAATGGTATTGTTATCGTTGAACAATAAATTTTTATAGTAGTGTCAATAGATACAACATTAGTGCCACAATTGTGCTACTGAGTTAAGGTAGTACCTGTTGTAACATTCTGAGTGATTGTGACATCACTCACACGTCGCAGATGCAGTAGAAGCAGTACCACACATGTTATTGACAGTTTGATGAGATGGTGCGTTCTTGGAATGTGATTATACAGTGACATAAGATTTAACAATTAATTAGTAAGTAATTAATGAATTTAGTCCTCTTTAGGGCGTTTGCTCAATGATTTCAGGCGCTGAACTACGGCCAGGAGCATAAAACGTGGTGTCTACAATGTCACGAGAAACTGGAGCTGACCGTAAACACGATTCGTTTTACGGGTACGGGTCTGCTCAAGGGAGGTTGGTCCATCACATGTTGGGCGCCCGCCTCGAAAAATGATGGTCCTGGTTCGAAACCTGGCATATTCAGTAAGGAAAACGTTTTCGAGCTTAGTCTCGGTTCTTTATGATATAATTTTTGTCGCCTGTCTAGTCTAGTGCGTAGGGCGCCGGCCTCGAAAACCTAAGTTCGAAACCTGACTTGATACACAGATCGTGACGCGTTGCTCTGAGGTTTCCGCTATTGCCCGACAGTTTATTCAACTCTCTCTCTTGCCACTACGAAAACACCATTTTGATATGGTATTAGTGTGCGTTATGGCTTCAGTTAATGAAGTAATCCAAGTAAAAAAGCTGTTTTTTATACAATTAAATGTTTCAGGTGCTTCAATAAAGCCGGAGGACGGGAAGAAGAAGCTGCCGAAAATGCCCGGTGGTCCGCAGATTCGTGAGGGTGAACAATTGCCTGATCAGGGGGCTTGCAAACATTATAAGAAGAGCTTTAGATGGTTCAGGTTTGTTCTTGTGGCTATTATTCTTGTTGCTGTTGTTGTTAATGTGGAAGGGTTCGTCGTTCTTGTTGGTCGTGATGTTGTTGTTTTTGTTGCTTTTGCTTTGATGTTGTGTTGAGATTTTTTTTAGCTTCAATTCGCTGTATTATATACCATCAAGTATATGATGGAGCAAATGACATATAAACAGGGTGTTGTTTTTTTATATTTTATAATTCTTCCAGATTCCCATGCTGTGGCAAACTGTACCCGTGCGATCTGTGCCACGAAGAGGGTGAAAGTCACGAACTTAAGTTCGCCAATCGCATCGTGTGCGGCTGGTGTTCGCATGAACAGGTTAATTGTTCGAAATTTAGTTTTCGATGAGCATGTAGACGAAGTTTATAGTCAGTTTCCGGATGATGGTTTTTAGGCTTATATGTTAAAATTTATTCGGAATTTAGTTTTCAATGAGTATGTATGCGAAAAACTTTCTGAAACATCAGCATATAACCGGATAGAGATTTTAGCGATTATGTATGCTTTAAAAAATTTTTAGGCGCTGTAAGAACCTGTTTAAAAGTTCACTTTTAAGCTTCATTAGTAGTTTTATTTGATTATATGTTTTTGTTGATGTGTAGTTATCAAAATATTGATTCAGCCGTATCAATCGAACAAACCGTGCGGCAGCTGTAAAGGTGCCGTGGTGAAGACCCGCACCAAACACTGGGAGGGCGGCAAGGGATGTCGTGATACGTTGCGTATGTCCAAGTTGGTATACGTGAGTGAGTGAGTGAGTGAGTGAGTGAGTGAGTGAGTGAGTGAGTGAGTGAGTGAGTGAGGTGAGTGAGTGAGTGAGTGAGTGAGCGAGTGAGTGACTTACTACTATTTTGCCGTATATCAGGCGACATGCGAAAGTGATTAAGATCAGTGAATAAGAATCTTCGCTATTCGCAATTTACTTAGGTGAAATTTCATTTTTTCGAACGATCATGTGGAAGGACCTCAAGTAAGAATCCGTCATTTTTCAATGCCTGATTTTTTTGTAATTATATGAGAATTTTCAGCTTTCGACTGATTTGGATTAGTTTTCTGTATCCAACCTTAATTTCAGCAACGACAAGCAGAAATTCCGTTCGCAGGCCAAGACAATTTCGCGGAAGCAGCTGGAAAAGAAGAAAAAGGAAAAGGGAAAGACGAAGAAGACTACGAAATTGCGTCACGATGATGCTTGAAGAAATTTATATAAAATTTGTATATTAGCTTATTTATAAAATGATCACATTCAGGGTTTCAATGAATGCCGTTTATCAATAGTTCTCCGTAAGTATATCAAATTCGAAGGTGGTCAGTTGGTCACAGATTATGTTGAACTAAAATGGATTGTTATCTCCAGTTATTCAGGCGCCTGATAAAAAGTTATTCAAACGACGTTATTGAAACGTAAGAGTGCCCAAAATGGCTGGCATTCAAAGCCTGATGGATTGCTAGAGTATCACTTTTTTTAGTTGATTCGACGTTCTGTATTTTGTATGAAGCCGGTAACCTCTTCGCTCATTCAAGGCTCAAATTTTTGTATGGTTGTATTGTATAAATGCTTTGTTTATTAAAATATTTTTGTCTCTTTTAAAAGATACGTTAATTATTTATTGTATCATCAGTTATTCTTTTTTTAAGTGTATGTATAAATACAGTGGTGATGCACAACTGTGATTCTCATACTTTCTGATTGCCTTTTACATTCACGATGCTAATGATCGCTCAGCATTATTTATTCACTTTATATTTCGTTTTTCTAACTAAATTTAAATAAAGAAATACAAAACATTGTTGTTGTTGTTATCATGAACTTTATTTCTCCTTCGCTTGTATCTCCTGAGTTTGCCTGTTATAACTCGCTACCTTGTCTATTAGCGCATATTAACACAAATAATTTTTGTTGCTTACCAAATGTCAAATGTTGTGTTCGTTAACATTTCTTGCGGTCGTTTTCTGTCCCCACTACAGCTTGCCTCTTTACCATGGATTACGGTACTCTACGTTTCAGCTTAGTGTTTATATCTCAGTATGAAGCAAAATTTTAGATTTTTTTAAACATTTTCGTTGAAATAGTTCATGATAGGATATATTTTTGGTTCAAGATTTTTACGTCTAGAACCAATGGCGCCTCGTAATCAGAAGGGACGCGGTGGCGCTAAAAAGACGGCGGCCAAAGACGACGAAATGGAGCAGAATTTCGACGAAATCTACACGATAATGGACAATCTGGTGCGTCGCAAGAATGCTGGTCAACTGCTCGTGGTGAGTTTTTATTATAAAAATTATATTTTCATGCCTGTTTTATTGTGACTTCATCACTTAAGTGAACAAAGTAAACTAATACAATATCAGATTGCTGTAAAACATTTTGTTTACTGAAACGGTGCCGTCATTGACTAGTTTGGGCTTTGGAGACTATTTGAATGTGGAGTTATATTTCTAGTTGCTGTAGTTTTGAATGTGCGTGGAGCAATTTTTTCTCAATTCATGGTCTTTCATCCACTGGCGGACGAGTGAATCCTCCAAAGAGGGGGGGGGGGGGGAATTGGCAAAAGTTAAGCTATTTTACCTCTACACCTTGAGGAACAAACTCTACTTTTTGAAAACACTAAAGAAGGGGAATTCTACTTTTCACACCTCTTCTCGTTTACTGGTGCGTTCATCAATCATTTATGTCAGATGCCAAGACTACGGGATGACTTGGTCGACGATCCAATGGCGTTGTTCTCAGACGACGAAGATTTCGAAACGCAGCAGGTGGATGAGGAAGTGTCACAGGGTTTGTTCATGAAAAAAACTTCTATAGCTGGATGATCATTATTTCTGTTTTTTATTGGGATTTGTTCATTTCTGAAACCAATTATTTGTCCATACGTGTTTCAGTAACGACGAACACCACCAAACGACATTCCAAACGACGTCCGAAGGCCAGTCGGGCACGCAGTAATGCCAATCAGAAACAGGTTTGTAAAAATGTTGTTACAGTTGTTGTAAATTTAGTGATTGTTGTACTAGTTTTTGTTGTGTTACTGCTGACTGGTTGTTGTTGTTGCTGATGTTGTTGCATGGCTGATGAGGTTGTTGTTGGTGAGGTGAGATAATGATGTTGTTGTTGTGGTTGTTACTGCTGTAGATGCTGCTTTATTTGTTGTAAAATGCTCAATTATATTGTAAATCTGTGTTTCAGGTGTCGATCGATTCAGTCAACCCCGAGCCAGCGCCGTTCGTCAGTGCCGTCGATTCTTCGCTGGATCTCAACAACAACGACATCCAGTCACTACGTCGTTTGTCCATGGTCACACCACCGTTGCTGCGACCGAAAGTTGATGAGAAGTTGGTTTTTGTTGTTGTTATTGTTGTTGTTGTTGTTGATGAGGATTATGTTGTTGTGGATTGTGTTGTTGAATTTATTGTTGTCGTTATTTCAGAAATCGTCAAGCGCGCTACAACTCGCAAGTGATGACGAGTCGTCGACACGCTCTGTCCCGTAGTCAGCAACTACTTAAGCGGGCACTTAAGCACGCCCGTGGTGGCCACCCACACACACCCTATTGTTCCACGCCCAAGAAGAACCAACGTATGCCGAACCGAGAACTGACCAGTTGGTGACCACATCGTCCGTTATTTATATCAATCACTTACGATTAGTAGACTGCTTTTGATTTAACACCGTTTTATGTGTTGATTTTTTTTGGAAAAAAACGTTAGACTCCGGCTGGATTGGACCAGTTCTCACACGTCCGTTGCAATCGCTAGAGAATGACCGAATCTTGGACGCCGTGAACAAAATTCTGCATTCTATAACGTCTTCTCTTTTTTGATGAAAAGTGAATAACACTACATTCTGCGAATTTTTTCCTTAAGGATTAGAGTAAAATATTATTGTTTTATGTGTGGTTTCTTGCTCAGAAATCCGTCGTCGCCTGGACAACGTTGCCCAACTGGACCTGCGCGCTCGTGAACGTGATGAGGACGCGGCTGATGAAGTCGAAGGCGACTATTACTTCGAGAATGACCCTCAAAACGAAATGTCGTCCGAGTTATAAATATTTTACCTTGGTGTTCCTCATCATATGCTTCTTCATTGGTTTTATGACACAAGTAAATTCCGTTCACGACCAACAAATGGCGCTGAATCAGGCTGTCTACAATCATGTTTCATATGAGTAAGTATAGAGTCTGTTCTGACTATTCCACTGGGTTTCCCATATTTTAATCATCTTATATTATAATCAATTATGAGATATCTATATGTTATACATGTAGTAAACGAATGGCATATAATAACATTGTACTGGTACTTTTTGAACATAATTATCGTCAAACCGTTCAGTATTTTCATGGTACTTTTTTTAATCATCACCTGAGTGATTTATGTTCATGTGATCTTTTTCGGAAAATCGCTTTTGTTTGAAATGGTATGAAGATTGGTTAAAGTCAATTATGGTTATTCCACTGATTGTCGAGACTATAAACATAATTGTCTTACCCACCCTAAATACCGTTTCTTTGCCAGTTTGATTTTTCACTTTTATGAAAAAATTAGTTTATGCTGAGCAGACGATTGTGCAGTGATTCAAAAGTTGTATAGATTGATTCATCGCTGGTGGACGAGATTAACAAGAAAGAGAGGGTTTTAACCTAAACTTGTAGAAGTTTCTAGAAAAGCCTGCAACTTTTCCTCCAAGCGAATAATTACATGTTTATTATCCCATTGAGACATAACATCTTTCTGTTTTCTCCGCAAGTGATCTATTGTGTAATTATGTGTTTATTATTCATATGTTGATTTCGTTTCATCTTTACTGAAATTATTTTTCTGTTTTTTTTCATAGCACTCACATCATGAACATCAGTTCTTCATGATATTTCTGATAGTTTTTTTTTGTTTCGCGGGTTGTGTACCATTTTGTTGTTAATTAATAATCTAATTGATATAATAATTTGTCTAAATAATTTTCTAAAAACAATTTTAGTGGAAATCAGGCACTAAGTACAAATTACGTGTAATTTTCTTGTTATAGATGTCATGTGTATAAACTTCGTCCACTGCTTTTCTCGTCTTTACGTTTGTATCTGGTCAGTCATTCTCTATTACAATTAAAACAACATTTTGTGTTACCATCTGGTTCTAAAATATTCCGTTATGCAGTAAAATTTTAATTAGAAGAACAGTGTTCCGGATTAAATAATAAGCAGTAACCTACTACGATAAATTCTTTGACCGCTTCAAATGATTGATTTGCATGCTGTTTGAGCAGCAGCAGGCAATTACAGAAGCTTTTCGCAAGTTAACATTCAAAACAGAAGTGGAGCGATTCATAAAATAACCACATTACATAACTAAAGATTAATTCCTGGTATGATTGGTACATAAGGAATCAATAACTTAAATTTTTTCAATAACTTACAACCGATCTTTAATCGACACATTCTGGTGGAAAAGTAGGGATTAACAGCAATAACTATCGTTTTTAAAAGCAGTCTGAGAAACTCGAGCAATGTTCCTATACCCCGGTTAGTTAAAATTGCTTTAAAGAAACCCTGACAATCATAAAACTTTTACCTGCTCAACCAGCTAATGTTGATGTTTACCCTATTATGTGAAATATTACTTTACGAGACAAGCAATAAAGACCGGTTTTTCCTCCACGCGCAGTTTTCCACGCAATAAGGCGTGACGGCCGCTGTGATTGGCCGATCCGTCTGATATTATAGTTTTATCTAAGTTAATATGTTGATGATAATCCCTGAATAAGTCAGCTTAATCGGACTTCCGTGTCAACAGGTACTCCACACGAAAGTGTTGGCATTTATTTGAACCACCCTGTATATACCATGAAGCTGTGTTACATATGTATGCAACTGAATTCGAAGTTGGTCCACAGTTCTAACATAACTTTTAGTAGACCAATTAAAATAACCACCCGTAAAAATTACACTGCACATCATTCATAAAAAATAACCGTTTATGACATGAAATATCTTATCTGCTATATCGCCGGTTCACTGAAATCTTTGAATACAAAGAGCATGAACCATAAAGTTGACTCGAAAGTTTTGTGGTCTGTAAGTTCAGCCACCCTAGGAACCTTTTTTTCAACGGGGTTTTAATTGCACCTTTTAACCTAAAGTTTTATAATTGCACCTCAGTTTTTTTAATTACATATCAATTTATCGAATTCCGTTGACCTCAAAATACTAACAAGATGACAAACATCAGAGTATTCTGATATTCACATTTGTTCGAAAACACCCGCTCGTAGTCCTCCAGTCATCAACACCCCTTCCGTGCACCTAATTCCACGTCATCCGTCCACTGAACATTTGCTCTTTCGCTTCATCTGTTCCACCAAATTCGTTTCTCAATCACTCACTACATCAGTCACTCACTCACTCACTCGACAATTACTTTGCAGCCGGATCGGGGTGGTGAGAAACTATATCTCCTGGTGTGTGACGATCTTTACACGATGTGTGCTACCGAAAAACGACTTTTGCGAACCCGACGTGGCACGACAGAAAATGCCAAAAGATCTCTACGCTGGTCGACCATCGTTCCAATCACCCTTGTTAGTCATAACTTAAAATTAGCTCAGTGTTGTGTAAGGTCAACCATATTTCTTATTCAGTTGAATGTCAGTTCACTGAAGGTACTTGTAGTGAACACCTTGAAATTTGGAGTATTCTCCGTTAGGAAAAGTTTTCAAAAGGAACCAAATAGCGCAGAAAACAAGAAAACCGATTGCACCTTTTCATCATAATGGAAAAGTTAAGGAAAACTCAACAATGGAGATTGACCCTAACGAACACCTCGAGGATGACGGACAGTCCTCGTCAGGCCTTAATCCAGTCACTGGGCGGAAACCAGTTCCCGATGGTGAGTGAGTGAGTGAGTGACTGACTGACTGACTGACTGACTGACTGACTGACTGACTGACTGACGGACTGACTGACTGACTGACTGACTGACTGACTGACTGACTGACTGAACTGGACTGACTGACTGACTGACTGATTGACTGACTGACTGACTGACTGACTAACTGACTGACTGAATGACTAAATGACTGACTGACTGAATACTGACTGACTGACTGACTGACTGATTCATTGATTGATGGAGTGTGACTGAGAGAGTGAGTGAGTCAGTGAGTGAGTGAGTAAGGTATGTGAGTGAGTGTGTGAGTGTGACTGAGTGAGTGAGTGAGTGAGTGAGTGAGTGAGTGAGTGAGTGAGTGAGTGAGTGAAGTGAGCGAGTGAGTGTGTGAGTGAGTGAGTGAGTGAGTGAGTGAGTGAGTGAGTGAGTGAGTGAGTGAGTGAGTGAGTGAGTGAGTGAGTGAGT
>OZ038447.1:8378908-8386408 GCA_964036265.1 Daptonema setosum
ACTGACTGATTGATTGATTGATTGATTGACTGACTGACTGACTGACTGACTGACTGACTGACTGACTGACTGACTGACTGACTGACTGACTGACTGACTGACTGACTGACTGACTTACTTACTTACTTACTTACTTACTTACTTACTTACTTACTTACTTACTTACCGACTGACTGACTGACTGACTGACTGACTGATAGCCTGACTGATAGCCTGACTGACTGACTGACTGACCGACTGACTGACTGACTGACTAGTTTTCAAAAACCCTGTGCAAACTAATGATTGGCAAGAAAGGTAAAAAATATGGGAGCTAACTGAGAATCGATCACAGAATTCAAAAATCTGACCAGGTGGAAAGTGAAATTCTTGACAGGAAAACTCGGAGAAATGGAAATGGCGTTGAAATCAAATATGCTAAAAACATATCAATATATATTGCCTGTATGAATTATACACGGCCTGACTGACTGACTGACTGACTGACTGACTGACTGACTGGCTGACTGGCTGACGGGCCTGACTGACTGACTGACTGACGTGGCTACAGACTGACTGGCTGACGGGCTTACAGACTGACTGACTGACAACCTGATAGACTGACTGACTAACTGACTGACTAGTTTACGAAAACCCTTTGCAAACTAAATTCAAGTAAGAAATATGGCAGCTCACAGAGAATCGATCACAGAAAAAAGGCTGACCAAAAGGAGAGTTGAATACCTGACAGGAAAACTCGGAGAAATGAAAATGGCATTGAAATCAAATATGTTAAAGAAATATGAATGGAGAGGAGAAAACTGTAAATTCAAAAGCCTGTATAAACTATACACAGATCGGTATAGTATTCTCAATCAATTGGGAGACTCAATTCAAACATGCGTCAATCAATTATGCACTTTTCTGGGAAAGTTTTCTTGTGATTTCAGAGAACATGAGTCAGTCAAGTGAAGTACTGATGGGGGCGCACTTTCAAATACAATCGAGTCACTGACTGACTGGCTGACTGACTGACTGACTGACTGACTGATTGACTGACTGACTGACTGATTGACTGACTGACTGACTGACTGACTGACTGACTGACTGATTGACTGACTGACTGACTGACTGACTGACTGACTGACAGACTGAACTCCAAATTATCCACTCAAAGAGGTGGGAAAACTTTCAATCAAAAAAACGACAGCAAACTTGCCACATTTGGTCAACACAGCCACCTGTTGCACTGGGTCAGGCCTTAACACTAGCGGGTGAACAAATTTACTGAAATAGAGAGTGACCAACCCGAAACCGAAAAAAATAACACGTGTCCGACTATGGCCAAGTCATCAGAAAAAGATTGAATGATTATTGCACTTCTGCCAAGAGGGGAAAACCCTAAGAAAGGGGAAACCATTATTTTTCCATCGCTATTGTAAAAGTCGGCTCGCTGGTCAAGTCGGCTCGCTGGTCAATTGGTTAAGGTGGTAGACTCTGAAACCGCCTGGCCGGCCGCACACGGGTTCGAATCCCGGGGCCGTCACCAAAAAGCCTTATGGCAGTCAAACAGAAGTGTGACCTACTGGCTGATGGTCGTTAAAGAATATGCCTTGAACATCCGATGGAGTAACTTGGAATTTGATTTCATGACATGCCTTATGGCAAGCACCATTCGTGATTGGGACCCGGCGAAGTCTTGATCCGAATGAGGCAACCCAACAATAAAAAAAAAAAAAAAACTCTAGTTAGCAACAGTACAAAAGGGCTATCTGCAACAGCACTGGCGGACGAGCCAAACCTCCAAAGGGAGGAGAATCTTCCCAAAGAGGGGGGAATTTTCAGAAATCAGGTCATTTCACTACACCTTAAGGAACAAGTTGAACTTTTTGAAAAGTCCAAAGAGGGGGGAATTCCACTTTTTCCTCCCCTTCTCGTCCGCTAGTGTGCAACAGGTAAGGCTGTATGTTCTATGCATATCGATTCAGTAAGGCATATAGTTCATTGTAAGTTTCTTGTTACTGCACAGTAATTTGGACAAGTTATAATAGTTAACAAACATTGTTTTCACTTTTGAGTCACATGTGGAAAAGTTTTCAGTGAGTGAGTGAGTGAGTGAGTGAGTGAGTGAGTGAGTGAGTGAGTGAGTGAGTGAGTGAGTGAGTGAGTGAGTGAGTGAGTGAGTGAGTGAGTGAGTGAGTGAGTGAGTGAAATTCTTGACAGGAAAAAATGAAATTCTTGACAGGAAAACTCGGAGAAATGGAAATGGCGTTGAAATCAAATATGCTAAAAATATATCAATATATGAAGCCTGTATGAATTATACACTGCCTGACTGACTGACTGACTGACTGACTGACTAACTGACTGGCTGACTGGCTGACGGGCCTGACTGACTGACTGACTGACGAGCCTACAGACTGACTGGCTGACGGGCTTACAGACTGACTGACTGACAACCTGATAGACTAACTGACTAACTGACTGACTGGTTTACGAAAATCCTTTGCAAACTAAATTCAAGTAAGAAATATGGCAGCTCACAGAGAATTGATCACAGAAAAAAGGCTGACCAAAAGGAAGGTTGAATACCTGACAGGAAAACTCGGAGAAATGAAAATGGCATTGAAATCAAATATGACAAAGAAATTTTAATGCGTTGAAAACTGTAAATTCAAAAGCCTGTATAAACTATACACAGATCGGTATAGCATTCTCAATCAATTGGGAGACTCAATTCAAACATTCGTGAATCAATTATGCACTTTTCTGGGAAAGTTTTCTTGTGATTTCTGAGAACATGAGTCAGTCAAGTGAAGTACTGATGAGGGCGCACTTTCAAATACAATCGAGTCACTGACTGACTGGCTGACTGACTGACTGACTGACTGACTAACTGACTGACTGACTGACTGACTGACTGACTGACTGACTGACTGACTGACTGACTGACTGACTGACTGACTGACTGACTGACTGACTGACTGACTGACTGACTGACTGACTGACCAACTGACTGACTGACTGGCTGACTGGCTGACGGGCCTGCCTGACTGACTTACTTACTTACTTATTGTACTTACTTACCGACTGACTGACCGACTGACTGATAGCCTGACTGATAGCCTGACTGACTGACTGACTGACCGACTGACTGACTGACTGAGTAGTTTTCAAAAACCCTGTGCAAACTAATGATTGGCAAGAAAGGTAAAAAAATATGGGAGCTAACAGAGAATCGATCACAGAATTCAAAAATCTGACCAGGTGGAAAGTGAAATTCTTGACAGGAAAACTCGGAGAAATGGAAATGGCGTTGAAATCAAATATGCTAAAAATATATCAATATATATTGCCTGTATGAATTATACACTGCCTGACTGTCTGACTGACTGACTGACTGACTGACTGACTGACTGACTGACTGACTGACTGACTGACTGACTGACTGACTGACCAACTGACTGACTGACTGGCTGACTGGCTGACGGGCCTGACTGACTGACTGACTGACGTGCCTACAGACTGACTGGCTGACGGGCTTACAGACTGACTGACTGACAACCTGATAGACTGACTGACTAACTGACTGACTAGTTTACGAAAACCCTTTGCAAACTAAATTCAAGTAAGAAATATGGCAGCTCACAGAGAATCGATCACAGAAAAAAGGCTGACCAAAAGGAAAGTTGAATACCTGACAGGAAAACTCGGAGAAATGAAAATGGCATTGAAATCAAATGTGTTAAAGAAATATGAATGCGTTGAAAACTGTAAATTCAAAAGCCTGTATAAACTATACACAGATCGGTATAGCATTCTCAATCAATTGGGAGACTCAATTCAAACATGCGTGAATCAATTATGCACTTTTCTGGGAAAGTTTTCTTGTGATTTCTGAGAACATGAGTCAGTCAAGTGAAGTACTGATGAGGGCGCACTTTCAAATACAATCGAGTCACTGACTGACTGGCTGACTGACTGACTGACTGACTGACTGACTTACTGACTGACTGACTGACTGACTGACTAACTGACTGACTGACTGACTGACTGACTGACTGACTGACTGACTGACTGACTGACTGACTGACTGACTTACTTACTTACTTACTTACCGACTGACTGACTGACTGACTGACTGACTGATAGCCTGACTGATAGCCTGACTGACTGACTGACTGACTGACCGACTGACTGACTGACTGACTAGTTTTCAAAAACCCTGTGAAAACTAATGATTGGCAAGAAAGGTAAAAAATATGGGAGCTAACAGAGAATCGATCACAGAATTCAAAAATCTGACCAGGTGGAAAGTGAAATTCTTGACAGGAAAACTCGGAGAAATGAAAATGGCGTTGAAATCAAATATGCTAAAAATATATCAATATATGAAGCCTGTATGAATTATACACTGCCTGACTGACTGACTGACTGACTGACTAACTGACTGACTAACTGGCTGACGGGCCTGACTGACTGACTGACGTGCCTACAGACTGACTGGCTGACGGGCTTACAGACTGACTGACTGACAACCTGATAGACTGACTGACTAACTGACTGACTAGTTTACGAAAACCCTTTGCAAACTGAATTCAAGTAAGAAATATGGCAGCTCACAGAGAATCGATCACAGAAAAAAGGCTGACCAAAAGGAAAGTTGAATACCTGACAGGAAAACTCGGAGAAATGAAAATGGCATTGAAATCAAATATGTTAAAGAAATATGAATGCGTTGAAAACTGTAAATTCAAAGGCCTGTATGGACTATAAACAGATCGGTATAGTATTCTCAATTCATTGGGAGACTGAATTCGAACTTAGGCGAATAACCGGCAGTCGAGCCAATTTTCCAAAGTTAGTGGAATTTTGCCAAAGAGGAGGAAATTGGCAAATTTCATATCATTTCACTTACACCTTAGGGAACAAGTTTTAGTTATTGAAACAACCAAAGAGGGGAAATTCCACTTTTCCCATTCTTTCTAGTCCGCTAGTAACGTACATAAATCATACATGCTTTTTTCTGGGAAAGTTTTCTAGTAATTTTGTTATGATCCCGGTTACCAACACATATGTACATTGGTTAGAATTCTGTATATTTTTATGTTTCGAAACATGGTACTTTAGTGGAACAACATTTCTAACTTATCCACAGATTTGATGAGCATGTTTGGTGAGCAAATAACAGCAACAGGTTTTGGCTCTAAAAAGCTTTGAATAACCCTAAAATCGTCATAAAATTCATAACAAACTCAAAAGGAATATGGAGATTGTTAGCCAAACTCTATTAAAAAAACAAAATATGTAAAACTACGCAAAATAATCAAAAATAACATTCTGTATTTGAGAAGTTTTTTGTAAAAAAATCATTTTAGTGCTTATTTGAAGGTGAAAACCAAGGTGGATTCCATATTATCCACTCAAAGAGGTGGGAAAACTTTCAATCAAAAAACGACAGCAAACTTGCCACATTTGGTAACCACAGCCACCTGTTGCACTGGGTCAGGCCTTAACACTAGCGGGTGAAAAATTTACTGAAATAGAGAGTGACCAACCCGAAAACCAAAAAAAATATTACGTGTCCGACTATGGCCAAGTCATCAGAAAAAGATTGAATGATTATTGCACTTCTGCCAAGAGGGGAAATCCCTAAGAAAGGGGAAACCATTATTTTTCCATCGCTATTGTAAAAGTCACTACCTCTAGTAACAGTGCAAAAGGGCTATCTGCAACAGCACTGTCGGACGAGCCAAACCTCCAAAGGGAGAAGAATCTTCCCAAAGAGGGGGGAAATTTCAGAAATCAGGTCATTTCACCTACACCTTAAGGAACAAGTTGAACTTTTTGAAAAGTCCAAAGAGGGGGGAATTCCACTTTTCCCTCCCCTTCTCGTCCGCTAGTGTGCAACAGGTAAGGCTGTATGTTCTATGCATATCGATTCAGTAAGGCATATAGTTCATTGTAAGTTTCTTGTTACTGCACAGTAATTGGGACAAGTTATAATAGTTAACAAACATTGTTTTCACTTTTGAGTCACATGTGGAAAAGTTTTCAGTGAGTGAGTGAGTGAGTGAGTGAGTGAGTGAGTGAGTGAGTGAGTGAGTGAGTGAGTGAGTGAGTGAGTGAGTGAGTGAGTGAGTGAGTGAGTGAGTGAGTGAGTGAGTGAGTGAGTGAGTGAGTGAGTGAGTGAGTGAGTGAGTGAGTGAGTGAGTGAACACTCTTCACATCGCTCACTCATCCAATCACTCGCTCACCCACCCAGTCACTCACTCAACCACCAAATCATTTAATCTTTTGTCGTCCACTCATCCAATCACTCGCTCACACATCATCTCGCCAACTACATATGTATCACTTACCACCTACTTGGTCACCTACATATCCAATTACTCACTCAACTCACCAGCACTTTCCATCATCCATCCAATCAGTCTCTCAGCCACTAACTCGTCCACTAAACAATTCTGTTGCTCACCCACCCAGCACTCTCTCGACCACCAATTCGTTATCTTACCCACTCAGTCACTCTTAATCATCAATTCACCCAGTTACACACTCAACCACCAACTCTTTCGCTAACTCACCTGCTCACTCACTAAAATGATCAGCCCCTTTTCATCCATTTGCTTCATTAAAACAATACGAAATCACTACACGAGCGGTCGACACCGGAAGTGGATAGTGTTTTTGGATTATTTCATTGAAAGTGCAGTTGTATATTGAAAAATTGCGATTCAAAAATTTGTACACGGACATAAGCAAAATGGAAATCATCAAAATAATCAGAAAATAAGAAAGATTGACAATTGACTTAATCACGGCATTTTAGACTGAGAATTTCCAAGCTTGATAAAAAATGAATACAAAAATATAACATTTCGGTCGGTCAAGAAGATTAATCACTGAATATGTACTGCAATAATTTTATAAATCTAGCTTATTTAAAAAAAATTGGCCTACAATGTGTAGCTAATCAAATGATCAAGACATGTAATGACTAAATAATATTTAACAAAACAGTGCCTGAAAATATGGACATCAAATCGGAAAATTTCAAGTGAAACATTTACGAAAGAATCACAAACCTTTGAGAAATCTTCGGGAAAGTCAGAAAACTTGTATAAGAAAAATAAAAAATGTAGCAGCACTCGTACAGAGACGCATTCAGAGAGATTCGTCATGAGAGCTGACGAAAATTCACCGAATTTCGACGAAAGGCAGAAATTTCCAACATTCGATAAAAGTACAAAATACTCAAAAATTAAGACAACGGAAAAAAGTACAAAATAGGCAAAATTTAGACAACAGTGGTGCTATGGTCCAAATGGAGAGGACGGCGCTGGTCAGCGTACTGATAATTGGGCTTTTCGGCCGTGTAAATTGGGGGCGGGGCTGTGCGTTTGCCTTCAGCGTAAGTCCATCTGAAAATGAAAAAGTAAGTACAGTAAGTAATACATAAGTTTTCATATTGAACGAGTTCACATCCGATAAAAACTGAACTGAGAGCCCCAGATAAAA
>OZ038447.1:8391408-8396727 GCA_964036265.1 Daptonema setosum
ATAAACTAAAGTAATCCAGATGTAACCAAATGTATTATAATGCATGTATTCTCGGCGATATTTCATGGTAACAAATTTTCGGTCATGTATGAATGAATATGCGAATGAATCGGAGACACAAACATAAGTGCTACCTGCATACATGCATTTACATGTATTCTATTACTACCATGTATGAGTCATGCTCATGTCACCCAAAAGTACGGGCCAATAAATGTTGACGGTTACATGAGTCATATTCATTCGTTTCATGATACACACCTGTGATATTGGGAAATCTTTTATTACTGCTACTATTTTGGTATAACAGACGCTTTTTACTGTGGATAAAACAGGTAAATGAACAGTCTAATGTGTTTATCTGAATTCGGATGTTGTGAAAGAATGTGGAGTTAGTGACTGTGTGAGTGAGTGAGTTAGTAGAAAGTGAGTGAGTGAGTGAGTGAGTGAGTGAGTGAGTGAGTGAGTGAGTGAGTGAGTGAGTGAGTGAGTGAGTGAGTGAGTGAGTGAGTGAGTGAGTGACGAGGGAGTGAGTGACAGAGCAAGTGGGTGAGTGAGTGAGTGAGTGAGTGAGTGAGTGAGTGAGTGAGTGAGTGAGTGAGTGAGTGAGTGAGTGAGTGAGTGAGTGAGTGAGTGAGTGAGTGAGTGAGTGAGTGAGCTAGTGAGTGAGTGAGTGAGTGGGTGAGTGAGTGAGTGAGTGAGTGAGTGAGTGAGTGAGTGAGTGAGTGAGTGAGTGAGTGAGTGAGTGAGTGAGTGTGTGAGTGAGTGAGTGAGTGAGTGAGTGAGTGAGTGAGTGAGTGAGTGAGTGAGTGAGCTAGTGAGTGAGTGAGTGAGTGAATGAGTGAGTGAGTGAGTGAGTGAGTGAGTGAGTGAGTGAGTGAGTGAGTGAGTGAGTGAGTGAGTGAGTGAGTGAGTGAGTGAGTGAGTGAGTGAGTGAGTGAGTGA
This sequence comes from Daptonema setosum, assembly GCA_964036265.1. NCBI lineage: Eukaryota > Metazoa > Nematoda > Chromadorea > Monhysterida > Xyalidae > Daptonema > Daptonema setosum. The sequence goes on from OZ038447.1 coordinate 8,392,354, forward strand.
GTGAGTGAGTGAGTGAGTGAGTGAGTGAGTGAGTGAAAGATTGAGTGAGTGAGTGAGTGAGTGAGAGAGTGAGTGAGTGAGTGAGTGAGTGAGTGAGTGAGTGAGTGAGTGAGTGAGTGAGTGAGTGAGTGAGTGAGTGAGTGAGTGAGTGAGTGAGTGAGTGAGTGAGTGAGTGAGTGAGTGAGTGAGTGAGTGAGTGAGTGACACGTTTCTAGTAATTGTACAGTAACATAAACAAAACAATGTAAATAAACATTGACTGTATTTACAATAGCCTCCATGTGATATGTACACAATACCTGAACTCAATGTACCTGAAGGCATATCTATCTATAGACCACTAGCGGACGAGAAAGGATGGGAAAAATGGAATTCCCTCCTTTTTGGCGTTTTCAAAAAGTTTGATTTGTGCCCTGCGGTGTAGGTAAAACGGCTTGAAAACTGGTAGTTATCACCTCTTTGACGAAATTCCCCTCCCTTTGGAAAATTAGCTCGTCCGCCAGTGGTATGGAAAGTATTTCGAAATAGTGACCTAGGCTATAGTAATCAAAAAGCTTACTCATGGAAATCGGTAACCCAGGTAATAAAAGACACTGAGCCCATAGCTACATAGTCTATTAAGAACGGTATGACCAGAGTTTCATCATACTCTCATCTTTTTATAGCCAAGTAAACACCTATGACATTGAGTCACGGCATTTTCCAACAATACTAGAAAGTGGCATCAAAATCCGGTTTCCACTGTTACTTTTGATTATAGAGAACTTTCCAGGATCTTGAATTGGGATCAATCAACGTAGTATGGTTTCAAATTTCAGATCCATGATCCACTTTCATCGATAATTGAATCATTCATGGAAAACCTGATTTTCGAAATTTTTCCATTGCATAAATTGGGCGGACGTGAATAATGTATCTGTTCGTTGTTCAACATGACACTTCATGAAAGTTGGTCACTCGTGGTCGTGCCGTGACGAACAACAATGTTACTCATAAATTAAATGGGTATTTTGTTACACAAATGGGAATTATAATGGATTTCCTCAATCGCGTGGGAAACGTAGTTATTTGTTTATAACACTCACTTTCGACTAAAAGACCTAGAGAATGGAAGTCATGACAGACAGTCCAACAAGTTTAGTAAAATTTTGAACAGACACAAATATGTATTAGTTCATAACACTCCCTTTCGATTCGGAAATCGAAAACCTCTAGATGAGTCAAAATAATGGTAGACAAAAAATGATAAAATACAAACAGATGTACACTAGTCAACCAAACTAAAAATTTGAAAAAAAATACAATAAAAATTCATCACCGAAACATAAAACCGAAAAAATGGAAAACACAAAAAAGCGAAAAAATTGAAAATACAAAAAACGTCTATGAAACATGAAACCGAAAATTTTGGAAACATCAATTTAGTATAGAAAGCATGAAACCAAACTCGTGTAAACATTGAGAATTCCATTATAAGAGCACTCACATACAAATCACGTAAATATTTGGCTTGTTTGGCTGTGGTGTGTAGTAGCCATACATGAAATCGAAGGATGCATGCAAAAATATTCACCGGCGGACGAGCAACAGGCGAAAAAAACGAGAGAAAAAATAAAACAAAGTTTTTTAAATGAAAATATGAAAACAATGTATAAAAACTATTCCGTTTCGTGAAATAAAACTATAACAAACTTTTTTGCGATATGTAGAATAGGAAATATATTAAAGAGTTACGCTTGGAAGTGAGGAGGGAGCGCACAAATTGAAAATATAGCAGTTCAAACGAGATTCCATAACGCATGTTTCTCATAAGAAGCGGAAGAGTTCGCTGCGGAACGCTCTAAAATATCATATCCGTGGCGATAAATCGCAACACAAACTCAAATAAAAAATCTACTCTTGCTGTAAATAATTTCCCATGATCAACTAATTTTCAAGTTACGGCTAATGCATGTGCATGCACTGTGTTATGTGTAAAATAGATACATACATACGTACATGGCGTGCTACATATGTGTCGAGTGTATTCATCTTAGGAGCTTGAATTTTTTTCGTAGCTTGTATATTTTCAAGTGTTTTGCATACTTTTTATGATGATACTCTTGATGAAGCAAAATGATCGTTAGTGAATAAAGTACTACACACATGTTGTTTTAGACAATTGATAATGACATCTCAAAAAGACATTATTATTGAAAATTTTATCTATGAAGTTGAGACGCGAATAGCTCTCTTAAACTTTTTGTTCCGCAACACAAAACACCGCTTTCTGCGTTTTCAAACCCCTGGATAAACGATGAATAGCGTATTGACATTATACCAGTTAACGGAATGGCCTTCAAAATCGGCTAGCAAGCGTCGGCGACCAAACCGTGAGTTTTTCTGCTAAATTTCTGTCGGTTTTGCTATGAAAGCGTCATCCCTATGTGATGGGTAGGATAAGAAATCAGTGATTTGTACAGTTAAGACGAGAAGGTAATTCATTTTGGTTCTGTTTTTTTATGTTAGTCCGCCGTTTGTGTCTCACTTATTTTATTTGCAATGCAACAACGAAAAAATGTTATCAGAATTGAAATGAAAATTTTAAAACCAAATCTAATTATTCATTCATCATTCCTGGACAATCAATCACACTCTCCTAGCAGAACCGACAGCATCTTGGCGAAAAAAAACTCATGGTTTGGTTCATTTTTGAAAATAAATTGGAAACGGACGCGGCAAGAACTAGGATTTGATAATCAAATAATATGCAACAACATATAAGAACCATGATCAGTTCGACTGAATAACATTATTCAGTTAGGAGTAAGATATCTTTATATACGGTACAGGAAAAGTACAATGAGTCACATGTATGTAACTCTTGTTGAATGAGACACATGCAGTGTTATTAACTTGCAGTCTATAATGTTGAAAAAAAAACAATCAAAAATATAACACTGCAGTCAACAATCGTTGGCGTGCTATCGATACTCACCGGTAGCGGAGCGAAAATTTCTTCAGAGATCTAGAAAAAAGCAAGTGAAATTTAAATGGTTTTTTAGGAGAGACTCCACATCCCTGGAATCATTCAAAAAATTTCTTATTTGTCAGAAACAAGAGGATTTGATCTCGATTCTTTAAAATACTCATCATCCACTACAGTGAATCATCATCATTTTTATACGCAGGTGAATGAGCCACTTTTTATTCATACTTTCTACCACTGCACACAGTGCGCGCAATGGCCAGTTGAAACCGGTGAGTGAGTGAGTGAGTGAGTGAGTGAGTGGGTGAGTGAGTGAGTGATTGAGTGAATGAGTGAGTGAATAAGTGAATGAGTGAGTGAGTGGATGAGTGAGTGAGTGAGTGAGCGAGTGAGTGAAGAGATGGAGGCAGTGAGTGAGATAGTGATGCAGTGAATGAGTGGGTGAGCGAGTGGGTGAAACACCCTTCTGTGTAAAGTCCGACTAAATAACGAACGAAAAATAGATATTTCATTCGTATGTACAGCACACCGGCTGATTCAACACTGATACATCAATATATTTTACAAATGAGTAAGAGTAGAAAATAAAATAATATTAAATAAAAAATAATAAAATGATGGAATGATCGAACAGTGATCACTACGTTTGTATGGTGGCACTAGTGTACAGGCAACAGCAGCATGACAGATTAGCTGCACATCAAATTCTTGTTAGTGACATTTAATTCTGTTATAACATTTTTCTTCACTCACTAAGATAGAAGTCAGCTGACATTGAGGCGGAGAAAACTGTTTAATCAGAGTTTTCTACTCAAAATGTTCCGTGTAAGCCTCAGCTCCAAAACTTTGGTATTTTCATAGGACACAATAGAATCAGTCATGCGCTGTTTGGAATATAAATGATAAAAGATCAACAGAATGAAACAACGAACCCTGGTTGTAGAAAATGACATTCTCAATGCAAACTAATGAGAACTATCCAGATACAGAATTACTAAATCAGGAAAAAGTCTGCAACTTTATGTCGGAGTGGACGAGAAAACCTACAGATTATCAATCAAGCCTAATTGACAGAGCTATACATTTACGAAAGATACAGCCCTATTGACCAACAAGTCGCCATTGAATACGACTTCACATTCATCATTCATCAAATGTACTCAAGTCAACAGATTCGTATAAATAATTACAAAAATTAGCAGCAGAATATTATGTGTAGTTACTGTAACTAAGTAACGACTAACCGGATATGAAAATATATAGCACATAATCGAGTATGACAATAAATTCGAGCTCTACATCGGAAAAAAATATATAAATTATTTTCCAGACGGAGAATCAACGGCATATGAGACATTTTTGTACAGAATCACCAGAACAAAAAAAGATGAGACCATCAAAGATCA
>OZ038447.1:8396927-8409427 GCA_964036265.1 Daptonema setosum
CAATTTTGTACAGAATCGCCAGAACGAAAAAGATGAGACCATCAAAGATCAAGGAATCAGACAGTTTTCCACACTATAACACGATCACGACGTCACAGCATTAAAACTGCATTTTTTCAGATCAAATGAGTCATATAGACGAAGTGAGTAAATGGAGTGAGTAAATAACTCACTCACTCACTCGCTCAAAAGATGTTCATCACCGTCGGGAGCGATTCGTCTGATTGAGATTGACAATCATCACAGAAATATTGTCCATACTGCCTTTCCGAAGTGCCAGATTGACGAGTTCTTGTGCCGAGTCCAACCATGGATCCGAGTTGGTTGACTGACTACTGTAGGTGGATGAAAAAGAAGCCGTTGACTGTGAACGACGAATTTTGGAGGAACGTAGAACGAGATCGACCGCTTCCTGTGAGTGAGTGACTGAGTGAGTGAGTGAATGAGTGATTGAGTGTGTGAGTTAGTGAGTGAGTGTGAGTGAGTGAGTGAGTGAGTGAGTGAGTGAGTGAGTGAGTGAGTGAGTGAGTGAGTGAGTGAGTGAGTGAGTGAGTGATGAGTGAGTGAGTGAGTGAGTGAGTGAGTGAGTGAGTGAGTGAGTGAGTGAGTGAGTGAGTGAGTGAGTGAGTGAGTGAGTGAGGGAGTGAGTGAGTGAGTGAATGAGTGCGTGCGCGAGTGAGTGTGAGTGAGTGAGTGAGTGAGTGAGTGAGTGAGTGAGTGAGTGAGTGAGTGAGTGAGTGAGTGAGTGAGTGAGTGAGTGAGTGAGTGAGTGAGTGAGTGAGTAAGTGAGTTAATCTACCTGCGCTGAAACGACATCCCAGAGACCATCCGAAGCCATGATCATAAATTGGGAGCGTTGATGCGCCAGATCCGTCACAAAAACGTCTGGTTGGGCTGTCAGCATCGGTGGCTGAACGGGAAGAGTGAGTGAGTGAGTGAGTGAGTGAGTGAGTGAGTGAGTGAGTGAGTGAGTGAGTGAGTGAGTGAGTGAGTCATTGGATGCGTCAATTAGTCAGTCAGTCAGTGAGTTGGATACTCAGCCACTCGGTCAACCACTAAATTAAGCAAATGAATAAATGAATGAATGAGTGAGTGAATTGGTGAGTGATTGACTTACATTAAACTTGAGGTATCCGTCACCCAGTGCCCGACTCACAGCCAAAGTACCCGCTACTCGCCATACACCATTGAACGCAATAAAGCCGCCAGAACTCTCGATACGAGACTTCTCTGATTGCTGGAAGTCAGTCAGTCAGTCAGTCAGTCAGGCAGAATTACAAAAGCTACCCCTTTTCTCTTTTGTATATTTTCTCTTCTCTAAGTCAATTCAGACTTAGGCATTGGTATTTTTTATGTATCAGGCTTAGGCTTAGAAATAACTTTCTGCTATGTATTTGTTTTCGGCCAAAAAGACGGGTCGAAATACTTGAAAATCTCGATGAAAAAAGGGTAGGGTTGGGAAATTACCTAGCAGAATCTCCATACCCTACCCTTTTTCTTATTTTGCTGTTCAACTGCAATCCATTCGATTAAGGCTCCGGCTTAGGCTTAGTTCCGAGCTTGGAACTTAGGCTTAGGCTTAGGAATGAACTTTGGCTCCGTATTTGGCTTAGGCTTAGGCATATGAGCGATTTGAGAAACTTGAAGATGAAAAAAGGGTAGCTTATGGAAAACTGCGTCAGTCAGTCAGTCAGTCAGTCAGTCAGTCAGTCAGTCAGTCCGTCAGTCAGTGAGTCAGTCATTCAGTCAGTCATTCAGTCATAAAGACAGATCAGTCATCTAATCAGATGAAATCATTATTCAGTCAGTGGGAAAGTCAAACATTTATTGGCTCTTAGTAAAAAAACGTCATTGACTCACTCAATTTAAACGTCAAATATCAATTATTCAGTTAAACATGTCATTCATTGACTCACTCAATTCAACAGTCATATATCAATTACGTCCACTAACTGAATGCGGTTTATGATCGGACGTAATATTGGTTGCCTGACCATTACTATCGCACAACACTGCTCGACAGTCACCCACATTGGCTACGGCCAGATAACGATTCTTATAAACAACGGCGGCTAATAGCGTGGAGCCTGCAAGTTATTGATTGAATGATTGATTGATTGATTGATTTACTGACCGATTGATTATTTGATTGATTGACTGACTGACTGATTCACGGTTGAACAGTAACTAATTGACTGACTGATGAACTGACCAACTGACTGACTCACCGACTGAAGAATCGTATAGTAGAGTGAGTGTTTCATAATTGTCTGACTGACCAACCCGTGTAAGTGGGACCTTCTGTGCCCGGCAGAGACGGCGGTCCTTCTAAAATGCGTTTATCGATGCGCAGAATTTCCTCGGTGAAAGTCTGAAAAGCAGACTATCAACAACTACAACAACCACAATAACAACAATAACAACAAAAACAACAACAACAGCGACATCAACAAAAACAACAACAACAATAAAAACAACACCAACTGAGTGCCAGTCAGGTAAAGAGGAATTGCCACCAAAAATACGGTTCCATATTGATACACCGAGTTCCGTTTCCAGTATGTTGGAAACGTACTAGAAAAAATGGTTATTACAGTCAGTCAGTCAGTCAGTCAATCAGTCAGTCAATCAGTGTCAGTCAGTCAGTCAATAAACAGTTAGTCAGTCACCAGTAGGTCAACAAGTCAATCAGTCAACCCATCGACCATTAAGTAAGTAAGTCAGTCAGTCTATGAAAGAGCCCGTCAGTCAGTCAGTCAGTCAGTCAGTCCGTCCGTCAGTCAGTCAGTCAAACAATCAGTCAACCAGTCAGTCAATCAGTTAGTCAGTCTGTCAACGACTCACTCACTCACCGTTCCCCCATGTCCGTCATACAAGCAATATAATGCCGAACTCTTCCCATCCGAAATATAGTCCACCCTGTCTTCCATATGAGGCCGATTGCCTTTTGAAGCAAAGTACGCGAAATCCACTGTTGACGAATAGCGTGTGGAGAAACTGGTACCTAGAATATGAGCACTCACTCACTCACTCACTCACTCACTCACTCACTCACTCACTCACTCACTCACTCACTCACTGACTCACTCACTCACTCACTCACTCACTCACTCACTCACTCACTCACTCACTCACTCACTCACTCACTCACTCACTCACTCACTCACTCACTCACTCACTCACTCACTCACTCACTCACTCACTCACTCACTCACTCACTCACTCACTCACTCACTCACTCTCTCACTCTCTCACTCACTCACTCACTCACTCACTCACTCACTCACTCACTCACTCACTCACTCACTCACTCACTCACTCACTCACTCACTCACTCACTCACTCACTCACTCACTCACTCACTCACTCACTCACTCACTCACTCACTCTGACCGGCTGTCGAGTTGCTGTACGTAATCCGTCGGGCATATGGTGCCTTGCCCAATACACCACCCGTTATCCACTGAGTCTTGGCAAAGTAATTGTTGCCGAAATCAGATGGCGCTGATTTTTGAATCGGCTGATCCGGATCGTCAAAGTCGTTGTACTGCGGCAGTTGATTGGCCACGTTTTGGTGCGGAGCATTCTGGTTAACCTGAGTGAGGCAATCAGTCAGTCAGTCTCAGTTAGACTGTTAGTCAGTCAGTCTGTCAGGGAGCCAGCAAATCCGTCAGTCAGTCAGTCAGTCAGTCAGCTTGTGTGTCAGTAAGTAATGAACCTGATTCTGGTAATTTTGATGCATTACGGCTGGCGCTCTTGCATGAGATGGCACCTGCATTTCAGTGATTGGGTGGATGAATAAGTGAGAAAAAGAGTTATCAAGATAGGCAATGAATGAATAAGTGAAAGAATGAATGAGTGAAAGAATGAGTGAGTGAATGAAAAAATAAATGAATAAGCAAATTGACATGAATAAATGACTCACCTGATTATAAGTGGATGCTTTTCGTGAATGTAAGTACAGCCAAGCTAGCACCCATATCAACAGCAACGTAACAGCGCACTCATATCGACACAGATAATGTCTCACATACCTAAATTATTTATTTGTAACCATGAGGATAAATTCAAAACAACGCTCAAAATAACAAAGTATTCACTACCACACAGAATGTTTACTCTGGGTAAAGAAATTGCGACAAATATTACCGACTTTGTTTACTAACTATTATCTTGATTATATTTTGTGGAATCCTCTCCGTTAAGACTACTGTATTCTAATATGTAATTGAAACAGCCTCATTGATTTTCGAAATAATAATGATATGGTTCGTAAGGCTCTATTCCATTGAGACATTAAGCCAGGCCAAAAATAACTTCACGAGCTGCCATACAGTCTATTACAAAAAAGAATGTATCACATATGTCTGACGAGTTGACAGTTTTAGCACTTATAATTTTTAATACGTTCCCGAATATAAATGTCGCATATTTTTCATCATCTTTAAAACCCAGATAAAAACGTAACAAACCTGGTTTGCGTAAAAACTTGAATGGAAACTATATTAACGCATTAATAGTCCAGTTTTCTAATCAAACACGAAGGTTTATGTACAAACATTTACGGTAAAATTACCCTCATATCTGGCTCTGGAACCAGAACCAGTAAATAACAAACAGGATTAGAAACGGATCAGCATAAATCATTATGAGTCATGCTTGACACTGTCACTCGCTCTCCAGTATGAATTTTGATAAGGAAGTGATACTGTCTGTTACAGCACTAGTGGACGAGAAAGGGATAGAAAAATAGAGTTCCCCTTCTCTGGCAGTTTCAAGAAGTAGAATTTGTTACTAAAGGTCTAGGTAAAACGGCCTGAAAACCATCGATTCCCTCCTCTTTGATGAAATTCCCCTCCTCTGAGGTTTGGCTCAACCGCCGGTGCAATACAGTCTGCATGACTGCAATTATTTCCGCTTACAGAGAACATAACCAAAATATAAATGATTGACCTGACTTCAACCAACTGAGTCAATTGACTGTTTCAATGCATTGTGGGCAGAAATTATTTCTTGAATGGAACGTTTGACATAATTCAATGAGACAAACACTGTTCATACAAGTGATAATGCGAGTTGACTAATGTAACCAGTTTTTTTAACCTGCCAGTTTGATCAAATAACCTCGTTTATAAACCCCGTTGTGAGGTATTTTCAGTTTCAGTGATAGAAGTTAATGACTGGTGGCGGGTAAGCCAATTTGTTACTGATTTTGCTTCTAACATTTGGTGGGAGAGAACCAAATTATTCATTTACTCACTCACTCACTCACTCACTCACTCACTCACTCACTCACTCACTCACTCACTCACTCACTCACTCACTCACTCACTCACTCACTCACTCACTCACTCACTCACTCACTCACTCACTCACTCACTCACTCACTCACTCACTCACTCTCACTCACTCACTCACTCACTCACTCACTCACTCACTCACTCACTCACTTACTCACTCACTCACTCACTCACTCACTCCCTAACTCACCTATATGATACGGCAGCGAATGGCTTGAATCCGACACAAATAGCCAAACTGGCAATGGCTCTCTGCACCCTGTGTTTATTGATCTGCCTGGCCATGGTGTGCGTGATCAGGTGCACACAACCAGTGGCCACTCGACCCGCCAACAGACTCAGCTGAAACATCATCTTAATCTTAATATACATGATAATGGAACATTATGTCAATATCGATTAATTGGATCGGGGAAATTCAGGAAACTTCTAAAAGATATTATAAAGATTATAGAACACATTTCAGAAGAAATTATCGATCGAGTGTTTTTTCATCAAGCATTCACATCTACAACCCTTTGATTATTTGAATAAAGAGTACTTAGTGTTGATCAGAAATCGGTAAGATATTTAGGAATACCGTAGTATAATATTCTGAATAAATGGACGCCGGGGAATACCATGCATTCGTTAGTGAAATACAATCTCTCGGTTAATCAGATTTGATGGAAAGCATTAATCGTATTAGCTTTCTATATAGATCGGGTTCTCTTTCGGAAGGACTATTACTATCATTTCAGTAACATGAAAAAACACTTGGAGTGATTTTACTATGTTGGTCGTACTGTATGTTGGTACAACTGGTATTTTGTTACTTTTACATACACAGATACCTTATTAGTTTGGCATAGGATCGTATAGAATTGAATGAGAAGTAGCACTTTAGTTGATCAACAATCAAACCTAAAAAGAACAAGTATGGAAACAAAGATACTGAACACAGACAGAGAAAAAAACATACTGAATGATTCAAATAAGTTAACACATGACTAACACATTTATATTTAAATGTTACGGTAACCTTAATTTAGCTAAATCATTTGACTGCTATGCATGAATGTCTTTCCTATGTAACTAACTGAATGTGCAACAGTTCATACTAATCTTAGTGCTCATGATAATCTTAGTGAAAAAAACCCATCCTTAAAGTTTATGGTAAACATGCTATGGCTGACTGTTTCAACAATGTGATGAGTTAAGACTCGTGACATAATGTTTCAAAATTACAAAATGTGCATAGAAGCAACGGCTAACCAATCGATCAGCAATGAAACGTTATAAGAATGACGATAGTTTTATAAAACATGATGTCACTCGGGTGTTGGGTTTGGCATTGTATAACAAAATTTTCGCACTAATGGACGCGAAAAGCCGAATTATCGCCAAAAGTCTGGCGTGCAGGTTCATTAACATTTCAAGTTTTTGCCACCAAAAACCGATGGGACAAAACTCGTGCGGAGAAAACATAGTCAACCAGTGAGAACTGAATATGAAAGAAATGAATGACATCAGTTTACGATTATGATTGGCAATTTACAAAGAAGTATTAGTATGTATGTATAATGTATAAATAGGTAGTTATTTATCAGTTAATTGAAAGAATTTGAAATTAACCATACATTCGATATTTCTGCAGGTATACCCACTACAGTAGTTGTAAACCCGTTGCATGTTTGCAGACAATAGAAACTGAGAATCAGGTCACCATCGTCATCTATGTATTTCCTCATATTCTACATGTGTTATTGATGTTAAATGACATTAAAAACTCAAAGCTCTTATCCGTTAGCACACCTTAGTCACCCTTATTAGTATTCATGCTCCTTTGTTAGTCAACAAATCTGTCCTCTAACTATTTTAGGACTAACTACATAATTAGTTAGTCAAAAAATCTTTTTTCCGACTCACCGACATAACCGGGGTCGCACGTTGGCAGCCGTTTTCTGGCAATTTTCGTTACCGAAAAATCAGAAAAAAACGCTGAATCGCCGATTATTTTCGGGGATTCACGCCGAATATGTTTTGCGGAGTATCACCAAGTACTGTTGCGTTGTCGGGTATTTCAATAATTATAACAAATGTTTTATCATGGTCGGTTTATAAACAAATATTGTCGATGTGTCAGAGAGGAATGGCCAAATGTGAGATCGGACTCGCTCTGGGCTCGGCTGGAAGTGTGAACGCAAATCAAAAAAAAACTTATTCTACAGTACGTTTGACTTTCCAATAATGTAAAAACGAATCATTTTACCAAATTGAACGGACAGACGTGCAGTGTTTGGGCGTGGGGAAAGGTCTTACATGTTCTAAAAAAAGTCCATGAGATGTTACAGAAAAAGTCTTTCTATCCGATATGAGTGAAGAAAACCAAGTCGAGCAACTAATAACGTGACGCAGCCACAGTTTCTCTGTCTCTCTCTCGTGACTGAGAATTTTCGGAAACTTTTTCTCTGCCAGTTTCTGCCACGCCCGAATGCATCAGATACTGAAACGGATGTGGTAAGGTTTTTAGTGGCACCCAATGTTTTACACTGACGAGGACCGGATGTGACTTGTAGAGTGGCCGGGTCACAATGTCCATGGGATGGGAAGGGTAGGACGATTGAAAAAATCACCGTTACCGTGTTTTTAACCGCCAGCTTTCTAAAGGTTTCACTGATAACAAAAACAATATTTATGGTATCAAAACTCGCCGACTCTTACTGATTCCGAAATGAAATCATGAGTACTAGATTTTTTTGTAAAAGATCGCCACAACCATATTTCCAGTCGTACTGTGAAGAAAAAATTGGTATCTAGGTCAGTGGTCACCCAAAAACTAAGGTATGTGGGGATATCAGATTACTTTTCATCTGGGAAAAAAACTAAACAGTTGAGTCTGAGAACGAGATTTTAACAACAAGAACATAGGATACATACTTAGGTAAGCATTGATTATAGCTGGATGTGAGAGAGAATGACAATAACCAGAAATGACTGAGAACAAAAACCTGTAAACGCAAGAATACAACCGAATAACACAAAACAATAATAAAACGAAAACTAATAACGTAAATATATAAACGTTCTTATACCTAAAACTGAGGAGAGAAACTTAACACGAATATGTTCAGGTTCAGTGATCTTAGCAAACGAAGTCTAACAGCAGCCAAAAGTGACTGGGAAATACCCAACCTGTAGAAACAAGACTTCATAAAGGGCCAATTTGCAAAAAAAAACAATAGCAAACTAAGCTTTATTCGCACCTGTGGGAAAATCAAGAAACGAAAAATATATATTCACACTTTCACAGTAAACATAAAACAAATAAAAAAACTAAAAAAACTACCTATTGTGTGGCAATGAAAGACGGAAGTATTAGCACTTAGAAAAGGTGGGAGGTGATTGATTTATGGGTTCGCTAGGTGACAAGTCACCTAACCAAAAGTTGGTAAATAGCTGGACCACAGTAGGCAACTTGGTCGTCTGGAACACTCGTGATATGGAACAATGCTAGTAAAATTGGGTAACCGGTAACTTCTCAACAAGGAACGGGTTTCGGCCATAAAAATAGTTTGGGTGCTTTCAGAGTAAAAAGGAAAGTAAAAAGGAGAGTGGAAGTAAAAGTAAAATCTGTTGAACCTATTGACCAAACGGGAACAAAATTAACTTTCCGGTCAATAGTTTTTCAGATTTTACTTCCCGTTTTTTTTCTTTTTAATCTGAAAGTACCCTTTGAGATTCCGTAAAATGCAAACCTGGCGTATTATTTTGTACATATTCTTTTAGGTCAACCATTTTACTATATATATGAGAACGAACTTAATACATAATAACACATATCCTGAATCTGGATGGATTACTACGCGATATTAAAAAAGATAAAGAAAAATTACATGAACACTCCGGATAATAGATAATGGGTGAATCATTAGATCATTCTAGGACTTTTCAGATACAGAATCGGATAAGCATACATACTATACTGTATGTACATAATTGTGTTGATTCAGCCACTCACTCAATTTCCCAGAATTGGCTACGCTTCGGGTCATTGAATGCAGACAATTTTTATGACAGAAACCGAAAGCCGAGACAGAAAGACCACAATTTTTCTTTGGTATGACTTCATAGTCGTCTAAAGACCAAATCATTTGCTAATATGTCATCTGAGCCGAATTGAAAAGAGTTAATTAAAAATAGGAAAGTCTAACGTTTGTTTAAAAAAATGTTGCAGATTTTCCGACATTATGACCGCACATTTCAGAGTTTCTTCCGCCGCAGCGGCAGCGGTTTCGCGTAGCCAAATCTCTGCCAAAATGCGCAGCTTTATGGGCCACTCGAGTTTGAGAATAAAATAGAAAAAAGATTACATACGTCTTGTTGTACAGTGACCAACGAAACGTTGTTGGGTAACGTTGAAATGATCAATTCATCGTATATGTTAACATTAACAGTTCTTACTCAGCAGAGTTACTTACGGTAGGATAATCGAAATATTGTATGGTCAGCTAACAAACTCACCAGCTCACTCACTGACTCACTCACTCACACACTTATTCACTTACTGGTTTGTTCACTAACCCACTAACTCACTACCAGTTCATTCTCTAAATCCACTCACCAACATACGTACACATTATGTATGTACATTTGTACATACAGTATGTACGTACACCAGTACACAAGTTTACAGATTCGTACATATTATATGTACGTACATATGTAATACGTACTCGAGAATATCTTACTCGTCATCGTCAGTGTTACAAAACACAGAAGAATACAAAACCAGAAGACAACATTATGTATTATATATTACACACGGCACCACACTATAGTAGAAATCCCATAGTCCATTCACTATTTCTAGTGATTCACTGTTTGTTCTATCTATACCATGCTTACCTACCTGCATATTGCCAATAAGTTGTCGCTTAAACTCACCGAAAATGATCTCACCAAAATCAACTTACCGAAAAGTATCTTATCGAATTTTAACTCATCGAAAAACAACACCTTAATTTTGAAATCACCGAAAATCAAGCCAGTACCCAGCAATAGAAACCCCCACTAATCAAGTAATTTATTGATCACTGTAGAACATTTCCAAGGCACCACAACACTCCAACTCATCAGGCCTACCCAATAGTCCTAGTAATTTATCAACAACCGTAAAACATTTCGAAAGCACCAAACACAGCTGGCAGATGAAAGTGCCGCGACCAAAAGGAAGTTGTCATTGGTTGCCTGATTAATGACCTACGAATGGTAACAAGTACGAGTCTGGTAAAACACCATTATCTTAGTTTTTTTATCTTTTATTGTTCTTTTTGTTTGACGGTTACGATTCACATCATGAAAAACCGTTATTCAAACAAATTTATGGAAGCTAATGTCATTGTATAATCATAATTTTGTACCGGAATTTTTTTAAAGAGTATTGAAGAAATGTATTAAAAGATTAAATTAATATTATGAATTAACAAACCAGATAATTTTTTCGAAAATTTTTGTTTGTATGAAGTACGACATAATCAAAAATGATGATAACCATTTCAAGACCGTATTAGAACGTGCCCCAAGAACCCCAACAACAATCAGACTGGACCATTGTTTATCCAATCATCACGAACAAAATTTAGTCTGCAATATTTCACAACTTTCCGCTAGTTCTGAGGCTAAGTCACGAATGTCACCGGGTTATGTACACAACAAAACATAACAAAAGATGTCAAAACACCCGGACAGCTGCCAAGTTTGTTATGAACCATTGTAAGAAGACCCGAACAATATGAAGGTTGGGGATCACATCTGAAACATGCTGATTATTAGGCAGGTGAACATCTTTGATTAAATTTTTTTAAAACGTCTTTCTGCAAAATTGAATGAGTTTACCCAAAGTTTGTTATGGACCATAAAAAATACCCGACCAGATTATTTATAGGTAGGGCATGATTTAGCAAATAAAAAGAATTGAAAAGAACGGGGGTTTTCCTTTTTTTATATTTTGTTTATTTTTATGTTTGTAAAAATCATGGATATTTTCAGGCACAAGTAATATACTATATCATGAACTGTGCTATCAATTAAAGTCTTCCTGACTGCTGTTATTGTTGTACATTTGGTATTGTGGGGTGCGTGGTGATGGATTGCGCTGGGTTGATGTGCGTTTTGGAAAAAATTCCTTTAAAATAGAAAAAGAAATATCTTTTTATATATAAAAAAACATCTGAACCATGATGGTACATCGATTATTAGACCTAATACATGTGATTGTAACGATTAATAAAAAATTTACTGCGATATGGATAAGTAAAAACATGTAGGTAGTTTGTAAAGTTTGCCACATAAATATACAGTGCAGCGTGAAAACTCGAGCAACTGCACTTGCACAACCTGAAGTACGGAAGTTTGATTAATTTACGGTACTTTCAATAATAGCCAACAGAGCATGGTGCCAGGATGTAACAGTGATGGTACGGAGTTATTAACTTGATTAGGTTGTACATGGACTTTGTGTTCTGACACAGCACACAACGGCGTTATATTCAATACGTTCCTCTCATTTGAAAAATATTACATGAAGAAAAACTATCCAAAAACTGACGAAGTAACCGCTTGCAGCTTGGAACGCTGTACTTAGAGTTAGAAAATGACTTTTTTATTCTATTTGGGAAACATCGTAAGATGTGATGAAACTGATGGCGCAAAATATCTCGAATTCATCAGAGATGTACCACAGCCACAAACCGTAGACAATTGTACACCAGACTATATTAGAACGAGTCGTTCCATTCAGCACATCCTCCTTCCCACTCAAAACCATCTAAAAATTTTGTCATTCAACGCTACTATAAAATTTTTAGTATCTCAGTTAATAATTCAGCGAGTGTTCTACCTTAGAATATCGTAAGAATTCATCAGAGTTCCACAACCATAAAACATAAGCCATTGTAGTATGCCGGCTGGCACACCATAGAACGGGCCGTTCCATACATCGCACATCTTTCCTCCTACTCGAAACGTGTAAAAATAGTGTTAATTAGTATGAAAAAATATTTATCCAGGATTTCAATGAATAAATTAGCGAATCAAACAGTGATATGGCAAAAAATCTAGAACTCATCAGAATCCATAGACAATTGTATACCAGACTGACACACCAAAGAACGGGCCGTTCCATTTAGCACATCTTTCCTCCTACTCGAAACACGTAAA
>OZ038447.1:8411927-8452262 GCA_964036265.1 Daptonema setosum
TTGAATTACGTTGTCGGATTTGACCTATTTCTTACCATATTATGGCTTTTTGTAAAAATTCGGCAAAAATCAGGTTACTCCTGTATTTTTATGATCTTCAGCCGATTTTTTTATGTAAAAGTGTTATAAGACTCAAGAATTGCATAATTCAGCTTTATGATGATGTTTGAGCTGAAATTGTCACAAAATAAAAAAATGTATTGGCTTCGACCGGCGAAATATAAGCCAATTTGCTTATGTCATTTTTCGGACCAAAATCTTCAATTTGGCAGTTTTCAGCATTTATCTTGTTTTTATAGCCCTAAATGGGGTCTTATGACGTTACATTCGCACATTGGGAGTTGTTGAAGCATGATTATTTCGTATAGAAATTATATTACCGATTTTCAAATTTTTCGATTTTACTCAAAAACTGATTTTCCTTTGGTTACCCTGACTTTTTTTGTAGTAAATCACTATAATATCAACCTGTCTTCTTATACAGATATCATAAAAACCAAGTTAACACTTGTTTTCAGCATTGTAAAACTATTTTACTATTATTTGAAAATTTTATCGTATCATTTTGTCCAGTTTTTTGGTCAGAATTGCCGAAAATACACGAAAAATCCATCAATTTCGCACAAAAGTAAAATTTTAGCAATCCTATAAAAAAATAAACCCTATAATATGAAATTCCAGGTGTTATTACTTATAGTTAGGTTGTAAAAGGGAATCATGCAATTTAATAAATTTGAGAAATTCATGGTGAAGAGCGGTTAGAGACTTTTGGGTCACCCTGTATGTATAATGTATGTATGTACAGTATGTATGTGACTTATATACATTTATGTATGTAAGATGTACATAAGTACATAGTAACATGTGCTGTTTGCTACAATAAAGCATTTATAAGCACTGTATGATATTGTCTATTGAAGTATGTAAGATTGTGAAACTATTGCGTTCTGTTCCACAGTTACTGAAAAACTTAACATTCTAGAAGTGGAGCAACTTAACAAGCTAAGACTACTTATATGTACGATTGATCAAGCTACGAAATCTCAGTGAGCTTTTCAGTTCACAAAATTAAGAAGTCTTAAAAGAATAACAATAAGAGAATTTCAGTAATCTTTCAGTGAAATACAGAAAATTTAAAGCAAATACGTATGACAAAAAGATTTCTTTCTAATCATTCTTTATCGAATTGTAACACTAGCACAAGACGAAGAGCAGCGAATGAATGGCCGGAATTCAAAGGATTGTCAAGAGGCAAAAGAATGACCGATCGAAAGAAAACCTGTGATAATTGACTTTATTCTCACAATCGGATAACGATATTTTGTGTCAAATCCGAAATGTAATAAGAATGAATGTAATAATTCAAGTATTTGCATAGTCGACAAAAACCTTCGACTCGATCAATGTTTGTATAAATATTGATTTGCGGCTAAAGTGGCTGGTTGATGCAAAACTTGCGATTACAGTATACTTGATTACAGTAACTCTGTTGCTAACAGCTGATGTGATACAACTGTCAGAAGACTTTTTACAGCCTTCAACTAACATTCTTATTTTGAGGAAAAGAAGGTGGGGAGAAAAAAATCATGCCGATCAAAGACTAAACGAATAATTTTCTACCCTGTCTTTGCTATAGACGGTCTAAACCTAAACTTAATTGTTTAGTTTACCAAATTTATCTTCGATTTTAAGCGCAGCGAAAATGGTTTGATGAGAATGAAGGTTAGTATTCAAGGGATCAAATTCTGATTCCGAACACTGCAATTGATTCTGCCTTTGCATTATTACTATCGTATCGTACATATTTCCTGGATAATCGTACCATAATGTGATTCCAGTTATATGAGCCGCTGGCAGACGAGCCAAAACTCCAATGGGAGGGGGGGGTCTCTCCAAATCAGCAGTTTGAGGCCGTTTTACCCACATCTTCAGGATCAAATTTCACCTTTTAAATACGTCAAAAAGAGGGGAATTCCACTTTTCTCACCCCTTCTCGTCCGCTGGTGATATGAGCAGATTAACATGAAAGACCAATACCGCTGGCTGAATACCACACACGGGCGGACGAGAGAATGTTCCCGAAAGAAGAAAGTGCTCTCAAAGCAAACATAAATGAATGGGTTGACGTGATTTAATACCTACAATACGTTGGAAAGTGAATTTCACTAAAGAAAGTGGATTCCACACACCTTTCCTTACCCTATGGCGCCTTTGTGCCGCTCGTTTTACTATAGGAAAGCAGATAAAGCGAAATGCGTGCGCTGCGTTGAGCTTAATTCAATTACACCGGGAAACCAGCTTCCTGGTTGTAACTATAATGAAAGGCCGGCCGGGTTATAAGAAATTGATATTCAATCACGAACTGGTTTTCGAAAACAAATTCTGAAAATTATAGTATCTCGAAATTTTTCTAGCAATTAGTTGTACTTTCGTTTTTATAATGCGTGTATAGGTAATTTTTTTCATTCGAAATTGACTGACCTAATGTACATTCTGGTAAGAAAAAACGTTCCGTGCTGCAGAACGAAACCTTTGATTCTTTATGAGCGTTCGAATTGCTAAACTCACAGCAAAAAGACTCGACAACAATGCATCTAGGGTTTGTGGTATATTGAGTTTGTTTACTCTTAAAAAACGTATCCTTTTGGCAATGGTAACACAAAAAATAGACTGAACAGTCAATCGGTTCTCAAATGCAGGTTTGAATGAACGTTTCCGGTCAAATGTAAAACGAGTACATTCGATTCAAAAACGCCGGCGAAAAATCGCTAAGCTAAGTGTATAGTTTTCTGGCACTATGTATAATACAAACAATCCGAATCGGAAGTTCTCCGTCTGGTGAACCACACAATTTTCGTAAAATTGGGCATTTCACAAAAATTCGTCCGTAATTGGATACGTAAATTTATTCAAATTATTTATATGCTAACCTCACATCTTTTCGTGTATCGTGAACTCAGAGTGATCATTAATCATTATTATTATTTAATAAGAATAATACATAAACTACATAGCCTATCAAACCGAAACTCGAACATTTAATTAAGGAATTAACGAACCGAAACCGAACATCTACTAATGTCGGTTCGGCTCGTTTGGTTCGTTATGGATCACTTCTCATAAGATATTGCCAACTGAACGACCCAGCGACTTTTGTTCGCACGATCTGCAGTACAATTGACGACTGAATTCTGACATTTCCGGCAGAAACTTCCACAAAGTTAAAATCAAAGTTCAGTTGAAATTTTTTGCGCCACCACTCGAGTCATGGGCGGAGAAGAAAACTAATCAAAGTGAAGTGGTTTTTATCAAAAGAAGGGAATATTACATTTTGTAGTTCAGAAACCGTTTTACATACCTACAGTTCGGGAAATATTCTCTTCTTTTATACGCCGTCGCAGAAGGGAAAATTCTTCCACTTTTGCCCCACAAATTTTCACTAGGGACTTCACTTGGGTGTACCGGAAGTGTCAATATGTTGGGAGTTGGTCGCCAAGTACGTCAGAAGAAACATTCGGACGTATCTACCGTAACCCAGATGATCTGGCTAACTCAGTGGGCAGACTTACAAAAAAATTGTTTTTTGGTTTTCTTCATAATTTTCATCAAATTTGGCAGTTTAGATAATCAATCGATCAATATTCAGCTGCGATAGTAAGGATGGTTGGTTGATCTATGGAGCAAGGCAAATCATGCAAACAACGATGGTTGGTAGGGCAGAAAACTAAATACAATTAAACCTAATGAAAGCTGACCATAGAAAACAATGAGAGCCCGCAACATCAAAGCAAAGATATTATAAATGAAAAATAAACTAAATTTGTTTTCAAAAAGTAAAGAGTAAACCATGTTTTCTTCACTCACCTGCACAAATATCGGTCACTCCCGT
This sequence comes from Daptonema setosum, assembly GCA_964036265.1. Lineage (NCBI taxonomy): Eukaryota > Metazoa > Nematoda > Chromadorea > Monhysterida > Xyalidae > Daptonema > Daptonema setosum. The sequence goes on from OZ038447.1 coordinate 8,415,817, forward strand.
AGTAACAGATGAGATGCATTACAATTCTGCTATCCAAATTCGGCACATGATATTATGAATTCTGAAAGTGAAATAAACTAAGAAATACATGTATATTATATTTCCATGTAAATTATCTCCCTACAGAACTTGATTCAGTACTTTATTTGTGTTAAATAAATGTAAATTCCGACACAACATTAAAAGTTGACCTTCAACTTGCGTATAAAAACCTAAAACCAGTGTTGCTTGGCAGCCAGAATATAAATAACGTGCGAGAAAATTCTAACGCGTAGTTTTGCAGAAATGAAAAACAATGTCATAAAATTTTAGGTTATTTGGTTTATCCAATAGTGAGATCAAGGATTATTCAACACTTATTTAGGTGAGCTAGTTTATCAACTATTGGGAAAGTTTGTTCAAAAAGTAAAAAAAATAGTGGTAGGATGATAAAAAAAACTGCAAATCAGTGTAGTTGGTGATCTTGAATATCATTGCAACATAACATTGTAAAATATCATTGTTGCAGTGCAGGAAAATACGTATGTACACATGCAGCGAAACAGGTTGTATGCACATGGATGATGTACGGAACATGTTCATGTATGTACGTACGTATAATATTTATTATACACATTACATACATTTGTAGTTACAGGAAACAATAACATGCTTTGCCGTTATGCTCGGCAAACTGCTCATTGGATATCATGTTGGCATCAGTAACAGCAAAGCTCACACTTTCATTTCAGGGAAGTTTACGTTGAAACGATGCAAAATACGTGTTGCTGTTTCAAGTTATAAAAAAATGAATATGAAAACTTACAACTTTTTTACTGATGCAGCTAGAGCTTTATTCGCTACTTTATCTATATATTATAAAAAAATTGCTAGCTTCTGATACATCGAAATTCAAAACGCCAACGTGGTTTGTCAGTACTTTGTTCGGCTGCCTTATCTAGAGAACACTGTTTCCATGACACAAACTTTGTGAAACAGAACACTTAAAGCTGTTTCTAACGCTGAAACACTTAACACATGTTCCCTTAATGCACTGCCTCGAGCCTCTGGCGGACGAGCTAACCCTCTACAGGGAGGGGAATATTTCCCAAGAGGTTGGAATTAGCAGAAATGGGGCCATTTTACCTACACGTTAAGGAATAAAATATACCTTTCGAAACCTCAAAGAGCGGGGAATTTCACTTTTCCCGCCCCTTCTCGTCCGCTAGTGCCTCGAGCCATAAGATGAACTCGACAGCATGAAAATTGTGAATAACCGACTACAGGCTTTATAAAGAAGTACATTTGCCAATCATATTGATTACGAAGCTGGATTTGAATGCCCGCCTATTTTATTTCAATATTATTCTTTATATTTATATGCACCAGAAACTATTGCAGTTGCAGAAACACACATCCTGTGGCTACTGAAACCTATAAACTACAACATCTAATATCTTCTCGTTCAAGTTTAATATCCTGACGAATGGTGGATTCTATAATATAGCCTCCGTAATTCAATATGAGAAAAACCAAATCCAGATTACGACCGACGGATTTCCAGTGATAAGATTTTTATCACACATAAATTTTATTATTTTCATTCCCTGCCTATTGAATACTTTCTTAATTTTTTTTTCAAAAGTTTTTTGATTGAAATGGTCAATTTCATGTTTATAAAAAATAAATTAGGTTCTATTATTCTTGTAAAATTTATAAAATTGAAGTGTGTAATAAATTTAACACGAATTTGACGTCGAAAACTATCGAATTTGAGTTTTGTCCCGAATCTGAGACATATTTTTTTGTCGTAAGACAATTTCCCGGCATGAATGTGAACATGTACACATCATGACTGGAAAAAATCTTATTCATTTGTTATAATGAAATACGGGTGCTATAGATTATCACCAGACAGGACTTTTTCATTTCCTCCGTACCATATCGAATCATGGACATCTCAGACTAACGTAGTTTTCGCCAATCGAATTCTGTGTATTTTTATCACGTCAAACCATATACATGCCACATGCAGCAGTTGAATAGTCCAATCAACGTATTCTGGCATTGAGCGTCAATAAAATCGACTCCGATATGTGCATTTTCATTCACCTTCATTTTCATTGAATTCCCGGTATAAACAGAATCTGAATCTAGTGAAAACAAATATAATAATTAGCTGACATATGTACTGGTGATTGTGATTATAAATGTGTGACCAGAGCAAATAACAGAACAAGTTTGCCTATAAGGCAACACAAATCAGATTATCTTTCCAACAGCGTAAGCAGATCTTTGCGATATTCTCGGGACGAATAGTATCTGAATCGGTATAGTTGCCTTGCATAAATGGTAGGTTGACATGTGGTCCTCAGAAACTACATATATTTCCATTGCGAATCATGATATACAGTACATAAAAAGATTGCAAAATCAAATGAGTGGTAAAATCTATGTTAATTTACGACAATAAAATTTGCGCTCGTATTCAGTCAGCAGTAAAGGACTGTCGCGCCAAGAGCAGACAGAGTGCAATTTCTTTTGCAGTTGCAGAAAATGAATATCTGAATTGACAATTCTGAAAACTTGAACTACATGATAGTTTGTTTCCGTGATATATTTTTATACAAGCAACTGATACGATAAATGGGTGGATTATAGGAGGAAGGCCATTTCCTGATTTCTATGACCTTGGATTACATTAGATCCCGACATTGAATCATGTTAAGACGTTATGATACTTAGAATAAATAAATGACCGCTTATAAGACAAGATTAATCGGTTTACGCGTAATGAGAATAAATAAACAATGTTTGTATATGCATTGAAGTAGCCCAAAGTATAAAATGAACGTGGAAATCAACAATCATATCATAAATAACTCAACGCAGAAACCAATAAGAAACTTACGAGCATTAGTAACTTGAATTCGCAGTCATAAATAATACGATTTTGAGAGATCAATGATGATTCTTCTAGGACATGATAGTCCCTATATTCGGCTTCGGATGGATGTCTTGATAGATCATGAGTATAATTTTGTTTCTCTAATGTAAATTCAGCAAACCTTTTACTACACCCGCCGGTCGAATGTTTTCCTCCAGCAGTTTGAAGTCAAGTACCATACATAATTGAAGAAAAACTTTATAGCTAAAAAAACTGCCGACATGAAAAAGTATAAACACCAGGAAACTCTGAATAAACTATAAAAACAGCTATAATTTTTCGAAACGCCAACATCAACCATTCATACAGTGTAATCTCCGCCAAACAAGTTTGAAAAATTATCTCACCTAATATATTGGAAGTTTATGTAAAGAATAGCCTTTTGTTGCGTTAGAAACACCATTGTCGAGCTAAAAGTACGCATAATAAAAAAGGCAACCAAAAGAACAAAATGTGTTTGTATTTGTAATTTACCATGTTTACTTTTTGTGGGACTTACACTAGCCGTACATAGCAAAAAGGCGATATGAATATGTAACTTAGTGCAAATACCGAGGTTATGAGTAAGTTGAAGCAGATGTAGTGACTGACATAGTCATATTTTTTAATCCAACTCTAGTGTAGAACGCTTCTGGAACATGTTTTTTTTTATTTGATCCTGGACTTATTCCGGTTTATAGGCAATGAAAAATCAACATGAGTTTTTCTACAAAACAAAACCCATTAAACTGTATACAAAGGCAAATACAGTATGAAGTATAATACTCATATTTTGGAGAAAAAAAGCATAAAGTCGACATCAAAAGCATGTTCTGTAAAAAAGTACGGCACATAAAGTTGATTGCAACACAACATTGGTCACATAAAAGACACCATTAAATGAAGCAATGGTACAACCTAATTATAGCTTGAGCAAATGATCTTGGTACTGAAATTTTTTTGCAAACCTTTTTAAAAGACATCTTCTACCGATTTTTCGTGACTGAAACTGGAACTTTTTCAGAAAATTTGAAAATAAGCGCGTCAAAAACAGGCTGGTAAAATACAGGTTTGCAAAAAAACATTAGTAACAAAGAACTCGAATTAAACCATAATTAGTTTTTTTGTACCATAGCAGGAAGAACAGCAAATCTCCTTCTTGAGACACCGAAATAAGCAGGCGCAAACAGCGGTATAATATTATAATAAATAAATAACGGCATTTTGTGTGAAACAAAGCAATCTATTGAACCCTTATCTGAGTTTGGCACACATTGTTGTGAAAATTAAATACAAAAGAAGTGCAGAACAAAACACAAACAGAATTATAAAAGCGCTAAGCTGTTATATTGTTTCTTCAAAAAAATCTTAACATGAAGCCAGTCAGCGTCAAACGAATCGGGTATATTTCATTGTGGCTTCCATAACCAACAGAGAGAAGAAGCTTGTTAGCAAAATTAGAAAATCTCAAATTCAGACGCAAAATTTGAATTTCATGTTATGTTATGAAACAAACAAAATAAATAATTGGTCATTATTTTAATAATTTAATATCATCATCATCAGAGTATTGTCTGTTCCATCATGATCTGCTCGAAACCGGGCGGTGGATCGTGCCAGAAAAAGTTAAATTTCACGTCCAGTATGGCGCCGTCGGCCACTGAAACATTAGGTCCTAAACTTCACGATACAGTAGGTTACTACTGTAGGCTATAACTTATCTCTAAATCTAAAACTTATTGACCAACAGCAAAACCTTGATTTTCACCCGCTACTGTAAATAGAAGTGAAATACGCACAAGTTACTTCTTTCAGAAAAAAAATATAAATCATTTTCATTGAAGCTGGTAAAAAAATCGGTTCATATACAACATCAATTGAAACATTCAAGTTAAAAGTTCGGCCTAATCAAAATGTATATCAAACATTAATTGGGAAATGACTAAACCAAACGGATATCATGCCTAACCGTAGAATATGGGATACACCTTGCCCTTGATGCCTGAAATCATAGTGCCCGTCGGCTGACCGTTCTTGTAGAAGCTCATGTGCGTGTGGTCGTAAGAGATGCCCTGCATTAATAAATGATACGTTTTCCCAAAAAAAATTAACGCACGCCAAAGCACATTTGAATTCAAATTGCGCTCCATAACTTTCGAATCAAAATAACAAGAATCTATAAAGATATTCTTTACCATGAAAGCATTTGCAACGACATTCACTCACTCACTCACTCACTCACTCACCCACCCACTCACTCACTCACTCACTCACTCACTCACTCACTCACCCACTCACTCACTCACTCACTCACTCACTCACTCACTCACTCACTCACTCACTCACTCACTCACTCACTCACTCACTCACTCACTCACTCTCTCACTCACTCACTCACTCACTCACTCACTCACTCACTCACTCACTCACTCACTCACTCACTCACTCACTCACTCACTCACTCACTCACTCACTCACTCACTCACTCACTCACTCACTCACTCACTCACTCACTCAATCACTCACTCACTCACTCACTCACTCACTCACTCACTCACTCACTCACTCACTCACTCACTCACTCACTCACTCACTCACTCACTCACTCACTCACTCACTCACTCACTCACTCACTCACTCACTCACTCACTCACTCACTCACTCACTCACTCACTCACTCACTCACTCACTCACTCACTCAATCACTCACTCACTCACTCACTCACTCACTCACTCACTCACTCACGACACTAACGAGTATATCGCCCTCCTCCACCTTTGGCTCAACACTGCCCAGCGTGTTATCACCCGTATAAACCACCGAATCGTCCCTGAGCACCCACGAATACGAGCATTTGCCGATCGGCAAGTCATTCAGATCCACCGATTTAGCCGCCAGACCAACGCCCCATTGACCTGGAGAGTTTCTTGGAGTCTCAAACTGAATTCTAGACTCGGGGTCAGTTTAATGCATAAAATAAAACACTTGAGTTCCATTATTTAGGTTCATCGCCATAATGACAACGATAAATTCAAAGTCACAGAGTGAAGTAATGGGCATTCGGAAAACATTCGGTAATATAATGTTGGAAAAAAGTAATGTAAAATCAAAGAATATCAGACAACTGACCAGTCTGTTGGACCTTGCACTCAAAGTACGCCTTATCCTGCATGATGGGTGCATTACATAGAGCCGCTCCCGTGCCACACAGTCGGTGTCCGTTCTTCACGATTACAACGTCCGAACCTGTATTAATTTACTGTAACTACAAGTCAAATATCATATAAAAATTGAGTGGTTAAAGTCGTTAATCATTTTAACACAATCATTAATTGGTGATTTCAACAGACTACATTAGATTTTTTCGGATTTTTTTTAGTTGGGTTTTTCTAGTATGATTGAGAGTCTGTCATTAACATTAGTGACTTGGTGTTGTGGCGAGGAGCGGCCGATTCAATCAATGGAATGACTATGATGTTAAGCAAGATCCATAGCATCACAAAAGCATAGTTTCACTGCATTTCAGATTGATTAGTTTGAGAAAGTGAAGTTGATTAATTTTTTTCAGCGCGAGTCACTTAAAAGTAACTTGTATGGAACAGAAGAGTGGAAAAATTTATAAACACAGAAATAATAATATAAACTATTGGAGGCATATAGCTTATCCAGGCTTACCTACAAGCCTATCTTATTACACAAAAAAAATTGGGGCATATAACCGATCCAGGCTTACCTACAAGCCTAGCTTGTTACACATAAAAACTTTTTTTTAATAATATTTTTATAACGAGAAACCTTGCTATACCACCAGCACCAACCAACAGCACCCATATCCAACTGAACAGTGGTCGCCTCCTGCAGCTGAGCGTAACTGGCTGTCGCTGTAAAACTCGGTCCCTGACAGCACTCCAACAACCCTCCAAAGCACGATGTTTTGCTCATATTTGGATCTAAATATTTTAACATATAAGAAGTTTTTCTTCATTTAATCAGGGAATCAAGTCCATCTATTTTCTTAGTCACACTGAACTTCTGATGAACCAGAAAATGTTAATGGAGGAGGAAGATAAAGGGATGGGTTACTATCGATGTATTTCTACCAAGACACTGCAGTAAAAACATCTGTGAAAAAGTGTTTGGATTATCGGATCAATATAAATAAGTGTTTTATTCGGATCAATAACCGCAGAAATAACAACCACCGAATGTCACCAACTTCATTTAATCTTTATATTTATTGTGAATATCGATTATTATAAACGGAAATCTGACCAGGATAAGTGAAACTCACCACGGAACACTGGAATTAAAGACGGGAACAAAACAGGTAAACAAAAAGAACTATACTTTTTTCTAAGGAATATATTCTCAAGATCAAGAATTCTTCACATAAACTTCATATGGATTTCCGATTCATAAAAACAAGATAAAAATAAGGCCATTTTAATTCAACGAAAATAAAATAATTTCCTTAAACAACATACTTTACAAATCATCATAAGAGTGTACACAAAACAGCAGAACATTTTTTACGTGAACTTCGTGAATGAAAATAACTTCCAAACTCACTACATATTTAAAAAAAAGATATAAAAACCAGTGAAACTATCAATTAATGAAAAAGTTCTTTGAAAACCGAATAATGATGTAAACGCCCCCGAAAGCCTCTCGTATTCTCAGAGGAAATCAAAAGATCAATGAATGAGTTAATACATGAAAGAAAAACAGGAACTACGTAGATGAAATGGGTGATGGAATCGATGACTTATAACACGAAAAGACAAGAGAAAAACATAATGATAATTTTAGTTCAGTGCAAGATAAGGCAACAAGATCAGGTGCATGATGATGCATACCGCTAGCGGAGAACAAAGAGAAAGCTCAGGGATAATTTATAGCCACTCATAGTCGGTTCAAAATAAAGGAGTTAGATCCAAGTGTAAGTAAAAATGATCCAAGTGTAAGTAAAAATGATCTAAAAATATCTAAAGAAACTCGTTTTGAAACGATCCAACTTTATTTAACGTCTTCCGCTTGTGGTGCATGCGTATAAAATTTCATAAGCAGAAAAATACTGAGTTATCAAAAAACCATGTTGATTCTGGAATAAGCAAGTTTCAGTTACAGCAATTTTATACATGATCCTTATACCATCGTTTTAAGTATAGAAGGCCAATAATCAAAGTTACTCTCATTCATATTCAAAGAAGTTACAGCCCAATTATGCATTAGTAGGCTCAGATAAATTTTCATGAAAAAGGCAATCAACACAACAAAGTATAAAAATGCTATAAATTGTCAGCTCGAGATAACAGTTTGCACTTTTCTCCAATCAATCAATCAATCAATCAATCTGCAATCAATCAAACTCGGAATTCATCAAATCCTCAATCTGCATCACCAAAGCCATGATGTAGTTCTTCTTGTTCTCGGAGCCCTTACGAGACATCAACGCCATCACCTGCAAAGACATATTATTTAGTTAGTTTAGTTATGTAATGTAAACCAAAACTAATCACATATCATGAAACTAATTACTATATAAAAATTATTTAGTTTGCTTTGTTATTTCGACGTAAAATAGTCACATAATGACACCAATTATGATAAAAATTAATAGTCTCTTTATGGTTCTCCTTTAATGGCACCTGCCGCCAAAAGAATTTTAGATGAAAGATGAATCACGGGTATCATGGAAATGCTTAAAAATCTAAAGACTCATACTTCAATGGTTAATATATATTTATAACAATTAAGGCTATAACTGTATTACAACCTCCTGTTTGCGTCCATTATGCAGCATGTCATTGAGCTCGGCGTACAGACTTCTGAACTCTTGCTCGCTGTATTTCTGCAGTCCAAACTGCGACGGCCGGACAGTCTGCAAAACAAAACATGTAAAAATCGTTTTCATACGTTTATTTGTGATTGAGACTATGGAATTGTCATTGTTTTTCATTCATCTTCGAAAATTGTTGCCTGCCTAGTCCAGTACGTAAATCCAGTGCCTTGAAAACTGGCGGTCATCATTTGAAACCGGGCTTGAGACACGGAACCTCACGTGTTGATCTGTGGTTTCTACCATTTCATGTCTGTTTAGTCAACCTCTCTCTATGGCCACCACAAAAGCACCATGGTATTAGTATGCCTACCTTGATGACTTCAGTAATGAAAAATGGTTAAGCTGAATTTCTTACAAATAATCACACTTACAATGGCACTGGGCACGTCGGGAAGATTTTCCAGACTGACGCCAGCATTTGGTGAGGGTGTCGATGACGGTGATTGAACATCCGGGGTACGTAGAGGTTGCTGTTGTTCTTGTGGTTGTTGTTGTTGTCGTTGTTGTGGTGGTTGTTGTTGTGGTTGTTGTTGTTGTTGCAGGCGCGGTTGCGGACGCCGCACATCATCATATCCATTCATATGCCTATTAGAAGGGCCTGCCGACTGAAGCTCTGGTTGTTGTTGTCGTCGCTGTTGCTGTTGTTGTTGCTGATGTTGTTGTTGTTGTTGTTGTTGTTGTGTTTGTTGGGACCGATGTTGTTGTTGATGAGCTTCCGAAACGTTCTGCTTCTTCAGCGCGCCAAGTATCGGATCGAAGTCGGCTATATCGTTGGCGTTGAGTGGTTTTGCCTGAACCGCCGTTATGTCATCGTCTATCAGATTCATCGGACGGTAGCTCAGATCCGGTGCACGGAATGACTGAAAACAAGTGAGTGAGTGAGTGAGTGAGTGAGTGAGTGAGTGAGTGAGTGAGTGAGTGAGTGAGTGAATGAGTGAGTGAGTGAGTAAATAAGTGAGTGAGTGAGTGAGTGATGTAGGGAGTAAGTGGTGAGTGACTGAATGAGTGAATACGTTAGTGAGAGTGCAAATCACGGTAAAATATACTTTGATGATTGTTCATCACATAGTCGCCTGTCTAGTCTAGTGCGTAGAGCGCCGGCCTCGAAAACCGGCGGTCCTAAGTTCGAAACCTGACTTGAGACACAGATCCTGACGCGTTGCTCTGGGGTTTCTGCCATTGCCCGTCAGTTTATTCAACTCTCCGGCCACTACGAAAACACCATTCTGATATGGTATTAGTGTGCCTTATGACTTCAGTAATGGAGAAGTCCAAGTAAAAAAAATATATAGTCCAATCAATAATCGCTGTTAAATTAAACTACAAGTGTAAATTAATCAGAAAACTGGCTCAAACCTCTCAGCGATCAAGTTGGCAAGTTGATGGAATCCGGAAAAGTTTTCGATTGAAAAAAAGTTTTACTTAAAATTAGAAAATGAAAACCGAACCGTTTGAGGTTTGTGTCCGACATCAACGTGATCGTCCTCATCGAACGAAATCAACGAGATGCGTTCGTTATCGATCTGCATACACGTGGGACCGGGCTGAGATGACTGCAAGCCAAAATCTGTGTTCCTTGACACAATGTAACCGCAAAAACACATACTTTTTCAGACACTGAGGTGAATCCGAGATTCTATAATAAAAACCCTGCCCGGAAAAGCCTGTCCACATTAAGGTTGCTAATTACTGCAAATCGTACTACACGTGATAACATTTTTGCAGACGCAGAGTATCAGTTCCAAAAGATCAAGATCAAAAATTCAAACAAACAAACAAACGTTTTCTTGATTAAATTCTGAGAAGCAATCACAATAAAAATAATCTATAAACCGGTTTTACTAACCGATTGAGGAATTGCATCAAAGTTAACAGATCGGAGAAGATCAATACTTGAGCTCTGATTGGATGCAACGAGATTAGCCTTCTTCATGTTGCGCGAGGGTGCCGAAGTGTTGCTGCCGCTAGCCGCTGGTTGCGGTTGATACTGTTGTTGTTGTTGTGGTTGCGGTTGATACTGTTGTTGTTGTTGTGGTTGTGGTTGATATTGGGGTTGTTGTTGTTGTTGTTGTTGTTGTTGTCGAGACACAGACGGCGCTATAATAAACATCCATTGAGCAAAATTCAAACCAGCTGTGCAGTGTGAAGAGCAATAATAATTACCGCAGCGAAGAAAAACAGAATACAGCAATGTGAAAATCAATCATAAAACAAAATTTCATTATTAGAATTTATACTGACTAAATATATCAGTGAAGTGGTGTAGCTCGAGGACCCGGTATAAGCAACTAACATGGTGTGACACCAAACGAGGCGGCACTGGGCGTCTGAGCAGCCGTCTCCATCGACAGTCGGAGGGCGCGCTGCAGCTCCTGTTCTTCGAGATCGCGAACACTCTACAAAAAAGTGACAAACGTAAAAAAAACTCCCAATAAAGATTAACAAAAAAACTCACAGTCTGTACATCACCCTGATTTCAACACATGACTGATACTGAGTTTCATTCACGAGACACGATTTTAATTTCAAATTCAAACAACAACAACAACAACAACAACAACAACAACAACAACAACAACAACAACAACAACAACAACAACAACAACAAAAACAACAACAACGACGACATCAACCACCCAATATACAGCAGCAACACGGAAACAACAACGAACCGTAACTCGACGACTCTGCTGCAGTGCTTGCAGTAAATCGGGATCTTCATCGCGTTCCCCATTCTGTTGCGGTTGTTGTTGTTGTTGTAGATGCTGCTGCTTCTGCTGTTGTTGTTGTTGTTGTTGTTGTTGTTGCGGGCGGTCGTTGGGCAGCCTCGGCATAGGTCGACGATAATCCTGAGATAAAAATGAAACTTATTGCTGAAATTTTGTTTCAAACATGATAAAAAATAGACAACAGAACATTTGTTCTCAGAATTTAAAAATAACACAAGGAACACATTCATTCAACTTTCCTGAACTTTTAGAACAGTTGATAATTACAGGAAGAAATTTTTTATGTGTGTGTTCTGGTGTACTTTTCAATGTCTGTGAATTTTTATCACCAGATTGTTCAACCCAACCTCTTCGATGTACACGGAAGCAGTCGGGCCTGCTCCATTGGTCACAACTGTGTTCCGAGTTGCCATTGTCTGGAAAGCCGACTTACTGGAGTCCGGCCGAAACGGCGGCTGTTGTTGTTGTTGTTGTTGTTGCTGTTGTTGTTGTTGTTGTTGTTGTTGTTGTTGTTGTTGTTGCAGGTGTTGTCGCACATCATTTAGCTGCGCATCATATGAAGCCGGTTGATAGCGACCGGGACGGTCTCGACTGCGATCATAGCTAAAAATATGCAACATTAACAAGCACTAAAGATAAATAGTGAAATCTAAATATTAAAAACAATAATAGACGCTGAAACTAAATATACTGTTATAAACCATGGGTCAAGAACTCTAACATCGGAATGAAAAACTACAAACAGAACCAAAGCCTAACCCATTAGATGCGCCGTATCTACCGGGTCCGTCAGTCGTACCATTGGAGTATTGCGATCGGTACGCTGGTCGATTGTTGTGCCCGCTGTTGTTGTGCTCAAAGTTTCGGTTGTCCAAACGGTTGTACTCGCGGCGACGCCCGTAACGCCGACTCATCTCATCCACTTCACTGAACAAGGAATGTCAAGTAAACACAACAACAACAACAATAAAAACAACAACAACAACAACACCAACAACAACAACAGGAAGAAGGAGAAAAACAACAACATGTAAACCAACCGCCATTCACGAATCACACCATCGGGTATCCGATCGCCCGTGTCCTTATCCTTTCGAGCACCGAATCCTTGCTGCGGAATCCAAGACGATTTCGGCGCCCACACGCCCGCTTGTCTGCGATTGGTTTATATTTATTCAAGTTCATTTGTTTGTTTGTTTGTTTGTTTGTTTGTTTGTTTGTTTGTTTGTTTGCTTGTTTGTTAGGCCCTCAAATTAAAATATTGGAGCTATAATGGTACCAACTCGTATTTATCAGAACGTGGTTGATCGACAAGTACGTTGACGACCACGGCCTTGTAACGTCTTCCGTGATGTGCCAGACGTCCTTCCGTACTTTCGTCCGCAGCGAATCCTCCCAGCGTACCCGGCTGATCCACACAGGCCATGAATGTACACGGTCGACCGTACCTGGTAATATATGCATATTCATTAGAACTTATCACTACACATTACATGAATAATTCCATTCAAATAAAAAGTTTCGAAAACGATTCTGTTACACATTTACCAACCAGTCATCAATGGGCATGGAACCCGAGTTGACGATATCGTTGAGTGCGTGGGCGTATCTGAACGGATCACGTTCCGACTGTTCGGGGTGTTCGTAGAGGATCGTGCTAAAGTCCGTGTGCACCGAGTAGATATAGCCGCGTATTGCTGAAAAAGCTTCGTTTATTAGTGTTTTTTTACTGAATCTTTGTGATTTTTGAAGTCAACAGGGCACACAATACCATATTCAGTGATCAGGTAGACAGTGAGTTAATCAGATGGTTAGTCTGTCAGTCTGCCGAATAGTCAGGATGCCAATCAGTCAGATTATTTTTATTTTTAGTCATGATTATTATTAGTCTGTTTTTTCAAATTGTCTTACTTTCCGATTTTCAAACGGTTTATAAACCCATTGTAACATGGAAAAGGTTTACAGAAAATTTTAAGAAAAGTTGCAACTCAGTCAGCACCAATATGTCAACCATTCATTCTGGACAGTCAGTCAAACACTCTCATGCAGCAAATCAGTCAATGAGTGACCCTGACCCACGTGTGGTACTGGTGCCAAAGATGGGCATTACGAGTGCGGCACTGGCCCGATACCGACTCTGGTACTTGCGCATGGCATCCGGATGTGACTCGTCGTCGGGCACGATCCGCAGCAAACACGTGTAATGCGGCCGGATTATCTGCTCCTGTTTGTCGTCGTCTGCAAATGATCAACTACAATGGCGGAAAAACAAATCGTGACAAATATTTTGTCGTTCTGAACTCGTAGTTTTTTGTCATTACGCCGTACAGAGCATAGCTGTCGATGAAATTGTCATGTGCTTCAAAGCTTGAAGAATGAATAAGGTGGGATTTATATTAACTTATAAAATTTTCTTTGTTCCAGCTGTTCTATTCTCCATTCATCTTGCAGATTGATATCTATTTCTTTCAGATATAACAAAATGAGCGATTGAAATATATTCAGCGAATCTCTAACCAAACACAAATACGCTGGGGTAGGCGAGCACGCGTTCATTCAAATGACGGCTGTAGAGTACGACTGTGTCTTCTTCAACTGATAGCACAACGGCGTGCGCCTGCAAAAGTAATCAAAAACAATAACAATTCACATAAAAACTTCCATAATAGTTGAGTAATTTTGACAATTAAAACAAAAAAAAGAACAACATTACAACAACACAACAACAACAACAACAACAAAAGCAATTAAAGTGTTAATAACAACAAAAATTACAACAACAACAACAACTACAACATTAATAACAACAATACCAACCACGGTGGCTATTCGCTTGTTAGGCCCGGTCGGGAACGCTGTCCGAATCAGATCGGCCTGGTACGAACTGACCAGACGTTCGGTGCCACCGGTTGAAACATCGAAATGGCGATTAGCAACGATCTGAATATAAGTTAAAGTTTGCACCAAATGTTTGAAAATTGCCGTCTTATAAAGTAAGGATATGGGGGGTGCATGGTGTTTTGCACATTGGTTATCGTCACAATAATGTCTAATATATGCCTGTCGCTTATTTAACGTCTACATTGGTATCATTGTCTATGTTATTGTTATCATATAACATGTCGTGTTTTATATATTGTGTGCTATGCTTTAGCTTATGTTATTTCCTATGTTTAACGTTTATGCTTGCAGTTTACCCACGCACGTGTTTCGTTTGGTTGCTTTCCCCAGGTGCTCGTGTTCGCTCATCCGCACATCGCTTGTGTACGCGTGGCTGGTTGCTGCCTGCAGCTACATATGATTTATATTGATATATGATTTTGTGTTGCATCTTTGAGGGTGACGCGTTGTGTTTCTTATTTTGACCCCTTTAGGGGATTAGTATGCAATTTCGGTGACATTTTCTGCACATTTACATTTCGGTCATTCAGTTGTTGCGGTGTCGGGTTTCGAGTCGGTGAATTTTGTCGCGTGCTGGTTTTGAGCTCGAAAGTTTGGAAGTTTTGAAGTCTTGATGTTTGAAAGAAAGTTTCAAGATTGGAAATAATCAAGAGTAGAACCGACCGCCCGTTGTTTTGTTGAGTTTTCTGTTTCGTGTGAGAAGTTATTGGAAAAGCTAAAATTGTCAAGTCACGTTTTCATAAAGTTTTCGATGCCCGGGAGTCACTATTGAATCTCTATTGCTTGCTTTTATCATTACCACGTTTTGCACAATCATTAATAAAATATACCTGAAAGTCTTGGTATATTTGCTTGCTTATTGTCTCAGTGTGCGGTTCCCTAAAACCGTTGGTGTTTACACCTTTATTGTTGTGTGTTCGTAACCCATTAGCCAGGTATCCTAAATATCCAAAATTCATAACTGGCGCGGTGTTTTGCACATTGGTTATCGTCACAATAATGTCTCCCGGTACCTTCTTGACATCATACATCTTCTCCTGTGGCTGCACATACTCACTGACAGGTTTGTTCACCGCTGAACATCGCTCATTCCCTCCCCCTGTCCACGAACTTGGTCGACTTGTTACGGGTTTCTCATCATCCTTTCTTGCTTGACAGCACATCGCATGACCTGAGTGAGTATGTGCAGCCACAGGAGAAGATGTATGATGTCAAGAAGGTACCGGGAGACGATTATGTGACGCCGTATGAGCGTGTGAACAAGACTATGATGCCGAGGGTGAACCACTTTGAGCAGCAGGGAGTGAATGCGTATGACGTCAGGAAGCCATGGAAGGCGCGATTGAGGAGAGTTCGATGTTTCGCATGCTCAGGAGTTGGACACAAGGCCAGGGATCACGACCGTGGATCATGGAATCAGAGGTATCGCGGTGGTATCAACAACAACCCGAGTGTTCGTGCGCAACAGTATCACCTTCAAACGTCGTACGAGCCGTGGAAAAGAGACAATCGTGAGTATGGAGATCGACTGAGTTGCAGTTTTGGGAGTTCGGAAAGTGACATGGACTGGCGGGCGCAGAGATATAAGCCGTGGCAAAGACAACCGTACCGAGATCGGAGCTTCATGATGCAGGAATTCGACTGTGGACAGGAGGAGGAGTAAGGATATGGGGGGGTGCATGGTGTTTTGCACATTGGTTATCGTCACAATAATGTCTAATATATGCCTGTCGCTTATTTAACGTCTACATTGGTATCATTGTCTATGTTATTGTTATCATATAACATGTCGTGTTTTATATATTGTGTGCTATGCTTTAGCTTATGTTATTTCCTATGTTTAACGTTTATGCTTGCAGTTTACCCACGCACGTGTTTCGTTTGGTTGCTTTCCCCAGGTGCTCGTGTTCGCTCATCCGCACATCGATTGTGTACGCGTGGCTGGTTGCTGCCTGCAGCTACATATGATTTATATTGATATATGATTTTGTGTTGCATCTTTGAGGGTGACGCGTTGTGTTTCTTATTTTGACCCCTTTAGGGGATTAGTATGCAATTTCGGTGACATTTTCTGCACATTTACATTTCGGTCATTCAGTTGTTGCGGTGTCGGGTTTCGAGTCGGTGAATTTTGTCGCGTGCTGGTTTTGAGCTCGAAAGTTTGGAAGTTTTGAAGTCTTGATGTTTGAAAGAAAGTTTCAAGATTGGAAATAATCAAGAGTAGAACCGACCGCCCGTTGTTTTGTTGAGTTTTCTGTTTCGTGTGAGAAGTTATTGGAAAAGCTAAAATTGTCAAGTCACGTTTTCATAAAGTTTTCGATGCCCGGGAGTCACTATTGAATCTCTATTGCTTGCTTTTATCATTACCACGTTTTGCACAATCATTAATAAAATATACCTGAAAGTCTTGGTATATTTGCTTGCTTATTGTCTCAGTGTGCGGTTCCCTAAAACCGTTGGTGTTTACACCTTTATTGTTGTGTGTTCGTAACCCATTAGCCAGGTATCCTAAATATCCAAAATTCATAACTATAAATTTCGAAATAGTAACTCCATAGTTTCATTTGGTAACAAGGTTAAGAACAACAACAACAACAACAACAACAACACCAACATCAATCAGGTCATCACGTCTAAACACGGTATGCAGCTGGGCATCCGGCATCAGGCCACCATTCAACTGGCAAGCACTCGGATAGATCGAGATCTCCTGATAAGCGCAAAATATCAAGTAACCATTCCAAATATTGAATTCAACATCTAATTTCTATTAGTCATGTTTTTAATTGCTAACTATGACTGTGTACTTAATCTTACTGAAATATGAAATACAACAGCCTGAAAACGTATTATTTATTTTTAGCAGACCATCAAATTTCATGTTGAACTTGAACGTATCATAAAATAGAACAGGGAAGCAAAGCAAAATGAAATGGCTTTTGAAAAAAAAACCGCCTATATTCAAATATTCAAAAGCCTAAGCCTAAGCCAAACCTTTTTGGAGCCGGCATCCTTCGTGACTGCAATCAGACAAGTCGAGTGCACAACGCGTATTACCGCCTGGCCCTCTGCAATTTTGTGGGTGTAATTAATGTTTGAATGAAATAAAACAGAAATGAGTATGTAATTTACCAAAGGACTTGTAAAAATTTACACATAAATACAAATAACTGACCGATTCGCGCGTCGCTCGGATTAAATTTGCCGGCCTTGCCCGCTTTCGACTTGGGTACTCCGTGTGGCTGCAACGATGCAAAAGAACAATCAACAAAATAAACAACAACATCAACAACAACCCCATAATTAATAACAGCAAAATTAACAACAACATCAACAACAACAACAACAACAACAACAACAACATCCACAACAACAACAACAACAACAACAACAACAACAACAACAACAACAACAACAACAACAACAACAACAACAACCAACAACAACAAAAACAACAACAACAACAACATCCACAACAACAACAACAACAACAACAACAACAACAACAACAACAACAACAACAACAACAACAACAACAACAACAACAACCAACGTAATTGCCGGCCTGTGCATCGAGTGCTGCTTGATAGTTGGCGGCCATCTGACGATCGGCCTCATCAAACGACTGATCGTCCTGTTCGTTGCGCAGTTCCATCTTCTTGATCTGACTCACCACGTATTCTGGTACGGCCGATGGCGATACCATCGAGTGCCTGAACATTTTTTTCTTTTTTTAACGAAAACGTGAAAACGCACTAAAATTTTTGTTTTGAATTAAAATTGCCGCAAACTTTTTTTGAGTTTTAAGGATACCTCGCAATTTAGAAAATTCACTGAGACTTCTTTATTACTGAAGCCAACAGGGCACACTAATACCATGTAAGAATGATGTTTGCGTAGGGGGCAGAGGTTGAATGAACTGACGGGCGATGGCAGAATCCTCAGAGCAACGCGACAGGGTATGTCTTAGGTGAGGTTTCGGACTAGACCACTAGTTTTTTAGGCTGGCACCATACGCACTGGACTATACAGTTACAGAGTAGAAATACTCATTTCAAGTTTTTAAGTATTCTTAGATATTAGTATAGCTTAGATATTCTATTTCCATCTATATTTCCTGCCTTACCTGGCTGCATCACTGGACAAGGCAGCGGTCGCTGAGGCTGATTCGCCTGAATAATGATTGCCGGTCGATGTTGATGGGCCGGGTGTGGGACTTACTGAAACACAAATCATATCAACCTAAAAAAAACCAAAAAAACAATGAAAACAACAACACTAACAACAACAACTACAAGCAACAACAACAACAACAACAACAACAACAACAACAACAACAACAGTCACAGTCAACAACAACAACATGCATAACAACCGTGATTTTCCAGCTGTGGGTTCGTCAACGACAGTCTCACTTTGAACGGCTCCATGGAATGATCCAGCATCGTCACCCAGATGGCATTGCTACGCATCTGTTCATCGAATTCGCGCGTTATTTCCTCAGCTGAAAATTGCAATTCAGTTAATGCCAGACAACAACGATACAGAAATGAGCACCAAGATAAGCAAAAAAGTCTCAACAACAACAACAACATCAACAACGACAACTAACACAACAACAACAGTAACAACAGCAACAGCAGCAACAAACAACAACACCAAAAACTACATCAACAACAACAACTAACAAAAACAACAACAACAACAACATTAATAAAAACAACAACAACAACAAAAACTACATCAACAACAACAACAACAACAACAACAACAACAACAACAACAACAACAACAACAACAACAACAACAACAACAACAACAACCCAACCATTAACAGCGGTACAACTGTGGCAGAGTGGTGGAATCTCGGCCACGGCCGACGACATCGGCTTCAGTTCAGCAAACGATCGATCTTCGGAGACACCGACGTCAACCAGATAGACCGACACCATCTCGTTGTCTTCATCCACTGACTCAACCTGCAAAACATTGAGCGTCCAAGACAGGTTTGATTCTGTTTGCATTATCCAGTTTAGAAACATCAACTTCTGAACAAGAATAATTATTAATAACAAAAAATTAGCAACAACAAAAACTGCAACAGTAATGGTATCAACCAACATATGCATTAAAAAACTTGTCCCGTTACTTGAAATTTTCAGATTCAGCGCTTGAAGTCAAACCCGATGATATGAAAACTGACGAGGTTTTTTCTATTATCTATTATTTTTCTATTAAGTTAGGAAGTTCTCTTCCGTTTTCTATATATAAACGTTAAATAAAATTTGTTATCTAAGTTTCCAATCTAACCTTTGCCCGGACATACTGTGTGTTGGGCGATGTTGAATCGGGCACCAAACACGGGAGACCCGTCTTGATGGGCCGCAACGCACGCAGGTCACGCGAGTCTATGGCCTGGTTGTACAGCAGCTGACCGAGCTCGCCACTTACTACTGCAAAATTTAAAAAAAAATAAGTTCAACTTTATTAAGTTATCATGTCACAATAAAGGTAACCTATTTACTTATTTGAGAAGGATAATCACTGATCACAAACGTTTTTTAAGCGTTGAATTGTCAACAACTATTCTAATTTACAGTTTATACTAAAAACTGCTGTCGGTTTAATCAACCTCGGGCCACTACAAACGCATAATTCAGATATGGAATTAGTGTGCCTTGATAGCGACAGTAATGAAAAGCCTAATTAACTATAATCGTCCAACCATAATGTAGGTCGGTGACTCGGATCACGGTGAAATCGGCATACGATTCAAAGGCACTGATGCGGCATTGCTGGGCACTCGACCAAAGTGACCAGTCCACGGGCATTAGCTCGACGGCCACATCAATTACCTCCAACGGTGGTGATGTCGGGGAATACCGTTGTTGTTGAGACTGTGAGGAGGCATGTTGGTGCAGCATATTGAACTATGGATAATCTTAAGAGAATGATTTTTGGTTCGAAGAACTGTTGGAAGTTTTTTTATTCAGACACCTCGAGTAGTGAGTTTTGCCGCGCTTTGTCCTTACCGAGGTAGACAATACTAGAAGTTCAATCCCAAGAAAAAATAGTTCGTTTAAATAGTTTTTTTTCGGATCCAATTACTAGCGGAGGAGAATATAAAACCACGTTTCCGTAACTCACCTTAGAAAAGTGAAAAAGTTGATCGTAAGTTAGCTCAAACATGTCACAGTATTACTCATTCAAAACCCATCACTTTGAGTCCACTGAACCTATTTCATATTCTTCTAAACTTTTCTCCCAATGTACATGTGAAAAATGTACAAAAAACATTGAAATATTATAAATTGAGACAACATTGAGCTAAATGAGATTGTGTAGATCCATACGAGGACGGACTGGGCAATACCAACACCATTATATTCTACAATCAGCCGAATCAAAAACACGTCGATATTGTGATGAAGCCAAACACTTACTCATTCATTCATTGCTCGGGGATTCAATGCACAATTGTGTATGCAAAATCAGTATAGTTTTTTATAGTATGTGCTAGAAAAATTAGCCACTCTGAGAGGACATTGGATAAATGTTGTGTGAGAAATGAGTATAATAAATGGGTGTGAATTCTTGACCAATAATCAGCAAGTACCAGAAATTTTCCCTGGAAAAGTTTTCTTGATACTTGGCCAAACTAGGTCAAGATCAACAAGTCACAAATATTAAAATCTGTTCTGTAAAACCCTGCCCATGCACCAACGGATCAAACTACGTTTGCACCAAATAATATGGGCTAGAATTTTACAAGATAATCTTTAAACAAGAAAAATTATAATTTAGCCACTCTTCGAAGTTGTACTCTGCCAGAATATGAGTAAAAACGTAACATAATTGTGAACACGGAAAGAGGGGTGGGCGCCCAAACGAGCAAACCAGACACGTTCAAAGGTTACTGTCTTTATTTGTATCATTTTTTCTGTGACATTTTCACTCTTGAAATGTTATATGTGAACATTTTAACATGAAATGTATGTGCATATTTTCCTTTTCCAACGTGAAAGATTGCATAAAGACAATACTCGCTAAGTATGAACACACTGGCCACTACTATTTATAGTCGATCATTTCGTATCTCTGAGACAAGACAACTAAACAAAACATTTTACAATTCAACAATAGAATATCAGTATCACACGCTGGAGCGGGCAAATATCCAAGTTGCGAGTGGGTATTTGCTAACATTTGGTAACCGAATCTTGCCAAAAATTCGCAGAAATTCATCCACAGAAATGTTTTTTTCAATGAGAACTTTTTATAGAATGATTTTTCGTATGGTAATTTTCAAGAATTTCCTCAAATGTTGACAAAATAACACATAACATGAAACAAACAATTATTGTGAAAAAATAGTTGCTGTTATTATTGTAGTAAAGTGTATGACATTTGACATAGGTGTGATGTAGTATCAATTTATTCATATAATAACTATTAATAAATAACAATAATTTTGAATATACTCTTTATATAAGCACGATCACATCATATCCGAGGTGACTGTAATAGAATTGAGCGATACAAAAAGTATAGTGACTGGAAATTCTGTCAAAGCAGAAACATTGCTCTATAGCTCGAGCTCGAGTCAAGTAAACTAGTTGTTAATATCATTTTAAATTTCACCTGAAAATCCAGCCAATCACATCAAACAAACAACAGCTCTGGGTGTACATCATATGAAAGAAAAATATTGAATGAGAAATTTTCTTCAACACATCAGTGAACGATTTCGTCATATCGAATGTATGTAGGGAGTCTCAAAATAAAGTAATAGAATACAAGAGCACGGCGTATCTAATAAGTTACCAAAGAAATTCGGCCCCTATGTGATGAGTGAGCTTCTAAGTTATTGAAAAGTACAATGTAATAGATTCGGGAAATTGATTTCAGTATATTGAGAATGAATATACTGTGAAACTAATAATATTTTCACTAGGATTTATCAAAACAAACCATAAAAAGAAACATTCAAATAAGGTCATGATCAATTCATAGGCAATGCATCTAAGAGTATCACTAATAATGGCAAATGCGATCCGTGATGGCGCTATAGTTTACCATCCAAAATTGTATTACTTCCTGTCCAAATTTTTCAAAAAAAAACAGGGCCAACAGGTTCCATCCAAATGGCATAAAATTTTCTGAAATGCCTTCAGAAAATATGATAACGCATTACGCACCTGTTGTTTTTTCTCACTTTATGGCGGAGAACTTTAAATTTACAATGCAATAGTATATTTAGTAACGTTTCTGCGTTGCTTCCACTGAATGGTGTCGATGTCTTGAATCAACGTATCAACAGTTATTCATAAAATATTGGTTAACCATACGCTTATTGTGAGGTCAAGGTATCTTGTTACAAACGAATTTTCTTTGGAATATACATGCAATGAATGAAGTGCTTTGTTCACTGTTGTTCAAACAAAAATCAGATTCAAATTGCGCGCCAAAAACTTTCTGAGTAACAAGAAACTCTGGGTAGACTATATCAATCTACATAATACGTTCATAGAACAGTATGTAGGCCTCGGTTTGCATCACCCGGGACACGGGCACCGACGATACATGCGAGTCCGAGCAGTAGTACCATTGACCCGGTGGCAGACTCGGCAAACCCGACGATGATGACGATGATTCGTTGCCGTTGATGTCCGTCTGCAAACAAGTCATCAATTATTTCTGATTAATTTTACTTTTTATCGAAGTTGGGTAAGTCTGGGTCTAAGATTAGTTTAATTCATCGTGTTACTTACTTGAGCTTGCGTTCGACTAGATTAAATATTTTTTTTCTATACATCGTTTTCTTAACAGTCACGTATTTATTATTTAGTTCAATACAGCTAATTTTCAGTTTATTTCCTCATTTTACTTACTTCCCAACAGGATTATATTTTTATACACTGTTTACCATCTTTATATTTGACCTTCAATTTCGATTGTTTCAGAAAACTTTACGTGTTGATGATCAGTGATATCATTGGTGATTATGATTAGTGATTACCATTATTTCACTTTATTTATTTGAATTAATTTTTATGTTGATTATGTTTCTATTCAACTATTATCCCGATTACTATCAAACTGATGAAAACACTCATATCGAAAATATACCCTCATATCATATCCTGAACCTTGATTCCATTGGTAGTCTTGCTGGCACTGGTGTTATTGGTGTCTTTGATGTCGATGAAGCGAGAGCACAGGTCGTCGTGCCGATTGCGTACCTGCAATTACACCGGATACGGTCAGATGTGCAAGCCAAGTATGAAAAGTATGGTAAAAATGGAACTTTCGTTAATAAAAGAGGGCAATGTCAAGCTAAATCCACCAAGAAAGTGGCGAATTTCACGTTCATGGTGGGATTCGAAGTACCCACGACCTTCTGTTTCGTTCAGTACACATACTGCGAGTTCCCTATGAATGATATGAGTGCTGTAGTTTTTTTGTTACCGACCGAAGCGAAATCTACCCATATTTCTTAGCTAAACAAAAAATAAGATAAATAAAATACCACGATAACCGACCTTGACAAAACTGACGTAATGTCCGCCACGCATCGAGCCCGAATGCGTGACCACACCAAACAGACTGTACAGCACTTTGCCTGATGCACGATCCACGTTCTGTAATCATGAACACTATTAAATAACTAACTATTTATGAAAAAACGAACAACACATCTGTTTCTGTCGATTTGACTAAATTACTGGCGGACGAGCCAAAACTCCAAAGAGATGGGAATTCTCCAAAGAGGGGGGAATTGGCAAAAAAATAAGCCATTTTACCTACACTTTAGAGAACAAACTAAGAGAAGTTTTTGAACCCGCCAAAGAGAGGGAAATCCACTTTTCCATCCCTTTCTCGTCCGCTAGTGGACTGTCTAGTAAAATCTTTGTTGAAACAACAGCATATTTGTCGGTTTTGTGTCAGTTTTGTTGCATTAACCTGCGCCATGGAACTCGTGTACGGGCCGAGGTCAAGCAGAGGTGGAAACTCGACGGCCTTGCTCCATTTTTGCGTCATGAATCCGCGCTAAAATTATTTATAGTTCATTACTTTTTACTAGAACACTTAGTTGTTCTGACTTATTCACTGACTGAAAAAAGATAAAAACTAGAAAGTAAGATAAAAACACTTAATCATCATTTCAGTGGGGTTTTCATTGAACAACATGAAACATGTAATCCTCTGAAGTAAAGATTCGACTACCTAAAAAAACTAGAAACGGTCTTCATAAAAGAAAAAATATATTTATTATTATAAAAATAAGATGTGGATGCCGAACAAACTTGCTGGAATCGTTTGAGATGTATGGTGAGGACGGCGGGCGGCTCGAAGATCAGATACGACTTCTCCGCATCCGTGTAGATCACGCGCGGCTTGTTCTTCTTCTTCATTTGTTCCTGAAGTTAATGTTTCATATTAGTTTTGTCTTTTGGTATACTGGTTGTGGTTGGACTTGAAAACTGTTGTTATTCCTGTTTTACTGAAATAGTATCCACTTTCCAGAGCATAGTAGTGTCATTGATCACACTTTTTATTCCCGACGTTGTTCTTAGAATTGCATTCAATTTCCTTTCTTTTTTCCGATTTTTTAGTATAATTCAAATTTAGTGCTACCGAGCCGACCCAAACACGAGCCCATCAAAAGAAATGAAGAAATTACTTAACTTCAAGTATAAAACTGATAAAAACTCTACTTGAAAAATGGTACGCTGCGCACTGAACAAAGATAAACATTAGAACAACAACCAAAACACCGAATCAAATTTTGGGCAGTAAACGGAATAAACTAAAATCCAAAGATACATACCTCGTCATATTTTGACGGGTTATTCCTGTGTTCATCTTTCCAACACGCCTCACAGCCGAACTGATTGCGACCGGTCAAGTAGTCGACCTGCATGAACGCGGTCAGACACGACCCGATGTGGCAATCCGTCTTCCAATTGGTTGTGTCGTGCGATCGCAGACGTCGCAGCATCGCGCCCGACTAGAACAAGAATAACAATTTGTAGCTTTCTCAGGGTTTCTTGTTTTCAAAAAGATTTTTTCGTCCGTTACCACGTACCAATGAAGTTAGTGCATCGTTAATATGTTATGTATGTGAATGAGAGTTTTTTCTTGATAATTTTAACGCGCGACTATATCAGATTTAAATTGAAAAACCGCGCCAAAAACTTTTTTGAGTAACCGGAAACCCTGGCATAATTGCATGAAATGACGATAGGTTTATGTTAGGTTTGAATGAAATAGGTTTTCGAGTATCTCCCAGAAGGATATTATTTTTTGGGAGAGATAATTTTAGGTGAACTCGAATTAGTTGGTGAGCTGGCTTTCGGGAGTTGAATTAGGGGGGGGGGGGGGGGGGGGGGGTTCGGACCGTTTAAATGAATCCCTATTCTCCAACCAACATTCAAAGGATCCTCATTGGTGCCGGATGCCTGGGCACAGTCCTCCTCCTCTGACACAACCACTTCTTCATCCTCACCCTCACTATCAGCGTCCTCCATCACTTCATCTTCATCCGATAGCGTCATCGAATTCACCCGACTCGAAACCGCGCTTAGCTCTGAACATGATAAACAATCGAAGGATAACTCAGAAAATTGGGTGGACTAACTGTCACTATCTTTTTTGCAGAAAAATGAAAAAGCAATTTTATTTATACAATTAAAGTTCATGCTCTAACGTACCGTTTGTCTGCGAGTTGTTCGACGTTGACTTCTTGCGATTCTGCAATGAATGATATTATTTTACCATGCTCCTGAAACATCTAACTTACATAACACGAGACTAGTAAAATAATTGTTCCCAATTTAAATTACCTCTCGCTTAGTGTTACGCTACTATATGCCTTAAGAATCCAGAACTACTATCCTTAGCGATGGACTATGTGTCACAACAGCATGCCAAAGAAGCATCTGCATCTACAAGTATTTTCCTCGCATTTTACTTGAATGATGGCCCACATAAATATCACCAACCCGTTTGCGCAGCTCCCTCCTCTGCTTCTTCTTCATGTGCTTGGAGCAGTTGGATCCACCACCAGCAGCTGATCTTCTTATACCTCCACCGTCAATGCCCTCATCATCATCTGACTCAATGTCGGCTCGCGGTGCTGAACCGTTCATGTGCGATTTCTGGAACATAAATTGAATGGAAATAGAATATCAACCAATTAGAAAACTGTTTTCAATAAAAACCTTATTAGTAAACATTAACAGAAAAACAATTAACAACAACAAAAACAACAGCAACAACCAACAACAACCACAACAATAACAACAACAATAACAACAAAAACAGCAATTCTCTAACCTTCTCAACGTTGGTGGCATCATCGATCGGCAGCGACAGATCCAAGAACGGTTCGAATGTGTTCGAGTATCGTTTACACCTTTTGCAGTAGATCGATTGGAGTAGTTTGCCACCGAAGACACGCTCCACGAGGTACGAACTGCCCGCTTGCTCGTATGCTAATTTTATGATACAGATACAGTATATAAAAATACAATACAGGAAAACCTTGCTCGTTTTGTAACTAACTTCTGATGATATCAAGTTTCTCGGTATCAGTGAGCGGTTTTATCTGTTTCTCTAGTTTATCCCGAATGGCAGTTTGCACGCGCTTCGACTCCTCGAACTTGAGACCGTCCAAGAGATAGCGCAGCAACTCGTGGCTGTCCTGTTGCTGGTAGCCTTTGAAGCGGGGAGCCCTGAAACGTGAATAACATGGCTAACTATTAACTCTATCACGAATTTATACTGACGAAACAAGAAACAGGATTGAAGGAAACAAGGAGGCGAACGCTAATGACAGTACCCTATCCGTTACGTAGTAAAACATCCCACAAACTTTCTCACAATCTGCGAAAACAGCGTTCCAGGATTGAGCACGGACGATTTGCCGTTCGACTGGGTTTGGAAGTGGCGCACAAAACTGGCAAATGCCGTGAGCAACGGGCAACTGGATGAGATATCGGCCAGATCAACGCTGATGCGCGGGTACTTTTCGTGGTTCTGAAAAGTAATTATTGGTAATTTTATTCCGAATATATATTTTATATTATAATACAATCAACTGTAATTCGGTTCGGTGATGTCGTATTGCTTGTTATGTTTCATAGATGAATATCACGGCTCATGCCTCCGCTTCGCAACTTCTAACGGCCGAAGCCTCACGATTAGGTTATCCTCACGATCAGATTAGTCTCAGGTTATTGAGGGTTCACGGACAGTAAAACTGAGGTGAACGTGAAAGTTTCAACTAGCCTTTGGTGCCAATACCATGCTTGACTTCTCTCCACTGAGCTTGTCGACCAGATAGAGTATAGGGTGTGTCTGACAGAGGCATTCCATCACTGAGTTGAAGAAACACGTGTTGCCCAAGTTTTGAAGACCCTGAAAAAGGTTCGAATTTCAAAAATTGAATGTGATATTCGCGGCAGTTGATTTTTTTCATTTTACGGCTTTTAAATGCATTATCTCTGCGAGCTCACTTCAGGGCACTTTTTGTTTCCATTCAATGCTCCATATTTCGCGTCAAATCTCTTTTCTTAAGTGTTATTCAAAGAAGATAAAAAGAAGTCACTTTACAATAAATAGTTCTGCAAAAATGAAAGCAGTTTCTTGGACTGTTTCGGTCAGACGGTGGCTCAGTGACCGACTTATGAAATGTCAAACCTAACTGACAAACATGGATTAAACTAAGTCAATTTACATATGTAGATGAAGCTGATATATTGAAATCCAATGCAATTTGTCGCATGTCTAGTCTAGTGCGTAGGGCGCCGGTCTCGAAAATCGGCGGTCCCAAGTTCGAAACCTGACCTGAGACACAGATCCTAAAGCGTTGCTCTGGGGTTTCAGCCATTGCCCGTTAATTATTCAACCTCTCTGGCCACTCATTCAAGTATGGCTTCAGTTAATGAAGAAGTTCAAGTAAAATATCCACCTTAATATGGCATTCGAGGCCCGTGTCAACCGGACTGACGGTCTTGGCCGGTGCCACGGCATTCCCGCGTCCACCACCGATTCCACTCACTGACTTGTGCACTTTGGCGTGCTCAGGTTCGTCCTGCAAAAAAGTAAGAAAATTTGTTTATTCACTATTCGTAAAGAACAAATTTCACTGAAACTGAGTATTCTAAATCGACTGGTTTCTCAAAAAAAATAAAATCGAGTTTTACGGGAATTCACTGGTTTATCATACAGTGCAGAAAGCGAAACCAGCGTCATTAGTATACAATCAAAACCCTACCAAAACTTCTAGAAAATACACTACGGCCTACGCTAACTAAGAAAACTATAATATTTCGAATAAAAAAATTAACGAACAATGACATGTCCATTATAATTGTTGACGACATCATTAATCTGTGAGTTAACATTGCCATTGGCCTTGGACTGTTTAGCCGTCCATTTCTTCAGGAACTCTTCCAGTTGTTTGACGGCATCCGATAGTTTGCCCGAACTGGTTGGCTTAATCCAGGCATCGCAGTCGTAGCACCTAAAAATAAAAATTCAAACTTTAAAAGAAAAACACATCAAGAGACGAAAACAACAAACAAATATGATTCGAGATAGATTAAAAAAAAGAAGTCATGACTTCTCAAGTCAAGAGAACCGGTTTTTCCTCCACCCTTTTCTCTTCATATTTGCCTTCCTCACCGGATACTCGATAAATAGAACAAAGCGTATAATACAACAATTGGAGACATATGGAATAACGGACCAAATCTGATGCTGGTCGAGATTATAGCACAGCGAATGATTGCCAGTATGTGAGTTTGTGTAGTGTGCCACGGCATGTCCCATTACATAACGACCACATCCCACATTGCCACACGACAGGCACACCACCAACGCCTTTGTCGGATCGCCATCTTTAGGTGCGTTGGTCGGATCCGCCGAACAGCCCTGGAAAAACATTTTATTTGATGCACTTCAGTGTACTTTTGCAAACTGCAAATTATTTCCTGAAACTTTGAGTTCTGTGACTGTGGCTTTCTTGGAAATCGCACTAAAATAAAACTAAACAATACTCAGAGATAAATTCTGGGAGGACAACATATCGGATGAGATAAGTTGTACTGTAATGATAAACGATTTACGAGAACATGACGTGAATGAAAAGCAGCGCTGGTATAACATAAATACGCATGATAACTCTGAGAAAGTTTATTATTTTGAATCAGAATCACGGTAAACCAGCGCCATTGACCATTTACTAACCGTACACTTGGGGAAATCCTTGAACGGTTTGAGCTTCTTTCGGACATCAGAAAAGTGAACGTGTTTCAGGTGGGCACAGTCGGTGGCGTACTCGATCTCGTCTTCCATTGGACTCCAATCTAGAAGTAACCATTGAATAGCAACAAGTAAATTTTAGTAATCGGTTAATGGATTGTAGAACAGTTCACTCGCCACACGATTTTTCACGTTCCACGAACATCATTCATCAACTGAAACGAAATACTAACTGCGGTATTAATAAAAGGTATACGGATACTGTGACGATGGTACAATATTTCATAACGGATCAGTATACCAAATATTATTTAATAACTAATGGTATATCGGTTCCGGTGGTTTACATGATTACACTTTTGTGAGACCATAGAAAGGCCGTATACCGAAATTCTAAGGTTAAGTTATACCTTCACCTCGAAACCATTCCTCATGAAGCTAAGCCGAAGAACCAAAAAGGGTTTGGGAAATATAAAATTAAATAACTCAGGATTATTGCTGTTCAATAAATTTTCAATGCCTGTTCATTTATATAAAAAAAATACTAACCAATATCTCCATTCATCAGCTCCACCGTTAACTCTTTGGTGGCACTAATAGCCGTCGATTCCGATGAAGAATTCGAAGTCATCGTTGACATGACGTCTCCCTTCTCCGCGTCTTCTTGACTGCCTGATTTCGTTTTTCTTCGTTCGCGCTTCTGGCCCATCACTACATTAAATAGGAGTACAACAAACTGCAATTCTTCATAATTATTAATTTGTATTTATTTACTTACTTATTATTGTACTTATTTTGATTATTAGAAACGGTAAATTTTATAAGGCGCTATTCATACTTATTTTGCGATTTTCTGCGATTCACGCGCGTGTATCGCAAAAAAACATTAGGTTGGTTATATCACACGTGACCCTGAAATTCAGGCAACAGCTAGCTGCCTAGTTGGCCGAGCTACACGTGTTATAACCAACCTAATGTTTTTTTGCGATACACGCGCGTGAATCGCAGAAAATCGCAAAAAGAGTATGAATAGCGCCTAAGAAAGAGCCAGAGTCGAAAGGCAAATTGAAAGTGCGGATTCACCGAAGAAAGAAATTCGGTGGACGAGGATAGAAATTTATTTCCATACAAGCAGAATTTAGGCATATAAAATTATAGGAGTGAATTTCAGCGTGGCGAATTTACGAGAAAACTTTTGTAAAAAAATTCCACGCGCGCGGTCAGCTTTTCCAGAGGTATTTAGAACTGTGATTACCTTTACACTTTTGACACTTTACCGTAACCCTAAAAAGGTTACGGTAATCAATTAAAAATTTTACCGTGAACAGGGATAATTTTAATTTTTTTACAAACAATTTATGCGAATTCATTTGTTCGAATGCATCGTTGTAATCCAAATTTACTTGTCGTTTTTACTCGAATTCGAATTAGGGGAATCAATCACTTTTATAACTCACTCACTCACTCACTCACTCATTACCTCACTAATTCACCCACTAACTCGCTCACTCACTGACTCACTCGCTTACTCACTCACTTAAACATTCAATCACTCACTTACTAACCCACTCACTCATTCGCTCGCTTGCTCACTCACTCACTCAATCATTCACACATTCACCCGCTCGCTCTCTCGCTTGCTCATTCATTCACTGACTGATTGACTGACTCAATCACTCAATCTCTTATTCACTCACTCACTCACTCACTCACTCACTCACTCACTCACTCACTCACTCACTCTCTCACTCACTCACTCACTCCATTGCTCACTCACTCACTCACTCACTCACTCACTCATTCACTCACTCACTAACTCTCTCACTCACGCGCTCACTCAATCTCTAGTTAACTGACTGGCTGATGGATTCATTCACTCAATCCTTTATTCACCCATTCATTGACTCACTTACTCGCTCATTCACTCACTCATCCACTCAGTCAGTCAGTCAGTCACTCCCTCACTCACTCATTCAGTCACTCACACCGTCACTCTGTCACTCATTCACTAACTCACTCACTCACTCACTCACTCACTCACTCACTTGTTCGCTCACTCACTCACTCCTTCACTCACTCACAGCCTCACTCACTCACTCACTTTTTCACTCTCTAACTCACTCATTCATTCACTCTCTCACTCAATCACTCACTCAGTCACTCTGTCACTCAGTCACTCAATCACTCACTCACCCAATAAACAGCTTTCTCAGTCACCTACTTAAACACTTAACCTCTCACGTATTCATTGCCTTACTCATTCATTCAATTGATCATTCATTCGTTCATTCACTGTCTCACCCACTCACTCACTCTCTCATTCAGTCAATGAGTCAGTTAGTCAGTCAGTCAGTCAGTCAGTCAGTCAGTGAGTCAGTCAGTCAGTCAGTCAAAGAGTCAGTCACTCCACTCAGTCATTTAGTCAGTCAGTCTGTCAGTCAGTCAGTC
The DNA here is from genome assembly GCA_964036265.1 of Daptonema setosum. NCBI lineage: Eukaryota > Metazoa > Nematoda > Chromadorea > Monhysterida > Xyalidae > Daptonema > Daptonema setosum. Next base: position 8,447,913 of record OZ038447.1, read on the forward strand.
AGTCAGTCAGTCAGTCAGTCAGTCAGTCAGTCAGTCAGTCTGTCAGTCAGTCAGTCAGTCAGTCAGTCAGTCAGTCAGTCAGTCACACTGGCGGACGAGCTTATCCTCCAAAGCGAGGGGAATTTAGTCGAATAGGGGGATTTGGCAAATTTCAGGCCATTTTACCTATACCTTAAGGAACAAACTCTACTCTGTGAAACCTCCAAAGAGGGGGGAATTCCACGTTTCCTTCCCCTTCTCGTCCGCTAGTGGTCAGTCAGTCAGTCAGTCAGTCAGTCAGTCAGTCAGTCAGTCAGTCAGTCAGTCAGTCAGTCAGTCAGTCAGTCAGTCAGTCAGTCAGTCAGTCAGTCAGTCAGTCAGTCGGTGCGGTCATTCAGTCAGTAAGTCAGTCAGTCAGTCAATCAGTCAGTCAGTCAGTCTGTCTGTCTGTCAGTCAGTCAGTCAGTCAGTCAGTCAGTCAGTCAGTCAGTCAGTCAGTCAGTCAGTCAGTCAGTCAGTCAGTCAGTCAGTCAGTCAGTCAGTCAGTCAGTCAGTCAGTCAGTCAGTCAGTCAGTCAGTCAGTCAGTTGCAAAACAATTGATTGTACTATAATCGTTGACTGTACGTCACTCATGATCATGTCAAACGGCGATCTTTATCTTCTTTTTGTGGTAGCTAGGCATTGAACTACGTATCCAGTAGTTTTGCACGCACGTTGTTTTTGTTTGTCTTCTCTTCTCACAGAGATACAGAAATAAAAATTTTGGTGTGTTTTGTTGTGAATCGTTGACCGGTTCTCTTCAAAAACGTTTTTTTCTGGCTGCTTGGAAAGTTTAGTTTTCATCAAACTCAGTTCCAGTGTGATTTCAGCAGGTAAATATTTACCTGAAATGAAGGTTTTACTGAGGATACCATGGGCCGTCACACTCATGGTGTACATGATCAGCAGCAGTCTCGAATCAGGTTAATTTTGATTAATAAATAAAGAAACAGCACAATATATAGGCCTGATGATTCTTGACTCGAGAAATGAACATCAAGTAAAACTAAGGTTTACAAATCGTTCTCTTTCAAATGTTGAAATCCCTTTGATCAGGTCAGTATTATCACAATTCACAATAGAGACAAATAAGACATACCATACGGTTATAATCAATTAAGTTAGGTGAAAATAATAAATAATTTCACTAATGCAATGTTTCATTCTTTACAGTGAGTGGCTATTCTTATCGCCACCGGCGACAAGTGGCTCTCAAGGGCGATCTAAAATGGCCGAATGCCGTGGTAAGTTCAGTGGGTAGAACACTCTATCCTAGATTCTGATGTATTTTACTTCGAATCGTGAACACCATTCACTTTCCGAATACTCTCGTTACTTGTTTCTATCTATTTTGCACTTTATGGTTTCGCTACACTCGCAGATACATATACAGGGTGTCCCATTTAAAAATGAACGTTTGTATTTGCCCTAAAAACCGCAATTTTCAATTTATTTTTGAAATTTTTGCGCCAAGTTGTAGACAATTCTTGGAAATTTTGTTTAATTTTTTACTTTAAAAAATCGGAGTCGCGAATCGGTATTTATGGCAAATTTCCTAACATCCCTGGTTTTGGCGTTTTCATATCGGTTAGTAGACGTCTCAATGTGCAGCATGGTAACGCAAGTTCAATCATTTTGGTTCTATAAAGACAAATAAAGGTAACTAACTATATTATTAAAACATAGAAAACGTGAAAACCAAATTGGTGAGAACATAACATAACCAACTGCAGCCTGCCAGTACCCTCCGATGCACGGCTGCACACAGCCCCGCAGTTCAACAGGGCAACCGTTAGTTGACGTTTCAATGAGAATTCTGACTATTCCAAAGCTTTTTATATGACTTTAATCATTTTTTGAGTGATTAACACACACGCTTTAGTTTCTTAGTGATAAAACACGCTACCCGGGTTGCCTACGCGAGCGCATCCCTGCGGTTGCGGTGTTGAACTGCTGTGTTGTGTGCTGCCACGCAGCGGAGGGTACTGGTAGGCTGCAGTTGGCTATGTTAGGTTCGCATCGATTTGTTTTTCATGTTTTCCTCGTCAAAATAATAAATTCAGTTATTTTATATGTCTCGAAACATAAACAAATGGTTGAATTTGCGTTTGTTGTGGTCATGCTGCACTTTGAAAAGTCAACTAACTGATATAAAAAGCCAAAAACAGGGATGTTAGGAAATCCGCTATAAATACCGATTGTTTACTCCGATTTTCAAAAGTAAAAAAATAAACTAAATTTCCAAAAATTGTCTACAACTTTGAGCAAAAATTTTGAAAATCGATTGAAACTTGCGGTTTTTATGACAAATACAAACGTTCATTTTTAAATGGGACACCCTGTACATTACAGTATCTGTTGCTACATTCGCAGATTTATAATATAAAAATATCTTGCTGCACTCACACTTGCATTAAGCATTTCCAGTAAACTTATTTTTTGGTCAAAGAATAATTCAGATTCTAGTTTCCTATTATGATATTATAATAAATTCAGGTACCGTACTGGATTGATCCTTCAGAATATAGTGCACGATCGCTCAATAACATCAAAAAGTGTATGAACATAATCGAGGTTAAGATTGCTTCATGACTCACTCACTCACTCACTCACTCACTCACTCACTCACTCACTCACTCACTCACTCACTCACTCACTCACTCACTCACTCACTCACTCACTCACTCACTCACTCACTCACTCACTCACTCACTCACTCCTCACTCACTCTTTCACTCACTCACTCACTCACTCACTCACTCACTCACTCACTCACTCACTCACTCTTTCAGGAAGTCAGCTGCGTGCGTTTCATACCGTGGACGGATCAGATCGACTATCTCAACATCACAGGGAAATGTCTTACATGTAGAGGTCGCTGTGCGGCCGATCTGAATTCGCACATCATGAGGCATTAATGTCAGACGACGGTTACATCGTTAATCAGCCGAACTGTCAGTCAATCGTCAAGTCAAATTTAGTAGTCAGTCACTCGGTCATCTGATGTTTCCAGAACAAAGTACCGCCATTAGCCTACATCACTCTGTTGGATGAAGTAGCAGATAACGTTCATTTCATTCATCCGATGAACTGGCAAGAGAACTCCCAGTTCTCTATAAGATACGGCAAATATCAATCAGGCTCACGAGCTGCAAGTTTGGAAAACGTGGTAAGTGTGGATTGACGGACTGACTGACTGATTGACTGACTGATTGACTCACTGAAAACATGTTGTAACTCACTCACTCAATCACTCACTCACTCACTCACTCACTCACTCACTCACTCACTCACTCACTCACTCACTCACTCACTCACTCACTCACTCACTCACTCACTCACTCACTCACTCACTCACTCACTCACTCACTCACTCATATAGTGCTGACAAACTTCTATTAGAAAATTTTGTTTGTAACATTTTATCCTGCGCAAATGCGAATTATGGATCCACACAAAAACCACCTCGAAAATGATTGTTTTGGAGATGGAATAAACTGTAAGTGCTTCTAAGCTCTCATTGGGACTATAAAACAAAGATTTATGAAGGGCCACTTTGGTTTTTACTATTTTTCTAGTTTTTTGCTATGATGGCTATTTTTAGCTTGAAAAACGTTAAATAAGATAAAAATCAAATTATTCATACAGCAAAGTGATGTTTCATGAACCCAATGTAAGTTTCGAACTACCTAAAATATAATTCACCGGAAAACAACCATTTTCGAAGCAGTTTTTGTGTAAATCCATAATTCGCATTTGCACAGGACAAAATGTTAAATTTTCTAATAGAAGTTTGTCAGCACTATACTCACTCACTCACTCACTCATTCACTCACTCACTCACTCACTCACTCACTCACTCACTCACTCACTCACTCACTCACTCACTCACTCACTCACTCACTCACATCAGATCTATGTCACCGGCCCTGAGAAGGCCTGCTGGCAATACGAAGCTTCTAAAGATGGCTGGTCCATATGTCCTTCAATGAAACTGGCTCATGCCGACCATGCTTTAGGGATAGATTCCGATGAAGGCATATTAATGGTGTGTGGTGGGAAGTATTTGAAGAAAGCACAGTGCGAGACTTGGAAGGTCAGTCAGTCAGTTAGTCAGTCAGTCCGTCTGTCAGTTAGTCAGTCAGTCAGTCAGTCAGTCAGTCAGTCAGTCAGTCAGTCAGTCAGTCAGTCAGTCAGTCAGTCGGTCAGTCAGTCAGTCAGTCAATTCAATCAGTCAGTCAGTCAGTCAGTCAGTCAGTCAGTCAGTCAGTCAGTCAGTCAGTCAGTCAGTCAGTCAGTCAGTCAGTCAGTCAGTCAGTCAGTCAGTCAGT
>OZ038447.1:8452462-8462462 GCA_964036265.1 Daptonema setosum
CATGGATAAAATTTGAATCTAGAATTTAAGTTTCATCATTCCGAATGAAAACACATTTATTTATAATTCAGAGTTATCCAAAAGCATTACTAACACTGTAAATAACAGACACAACGAATACAAACTATTGAAAATTGATATGTGAGTATTCAAAAAAAAATTAATTAACGCACCTCACCACTATACGGTTCGATTTTGGCCCGCTTCAACGGAGAACAGACAAACCATATTCTAAACACGAGTACGTAAACGCTTTCAAAAATTAACAGTTGCTTTCCAAGATGAATATACAGGAATAAACAGGAAGAACATTGAAAACGTGTTCAGTTTGAAATATTCACGAGATTAAATTAATATAACGATTAACGCCTTGAAATTCGAAATTATTTATAAATTTGAAAAAATTAACGACTTTATAAACCCAATAACAATTCAGATTATTTGACGAACTTTATCTAAGGTTAACGATTAACGCATAAAATTCGAATTTGTCTATTCAATTTTAACTAAAATTTATAATGTTTTACTCGATTACGACGAGAGCAACGGCTGTTTGGCCTCGCTGAACCCATCATCATCCGCCTTCTTGTTCTGGCCATCGTTGTAGGCACGCCACAGTTTCTCAACGGTCTCACCAGTCACCAGATCACCGCCGTTGATCTGTAATTATTCACTCATTCATTAACTCATTCATTGACTCACTCACTCACTCACTCACTCACTCACTCACTCACTCACTCACTCACTCACTCACTCACTCACTCACTCACTCACTCACTCACTCACTCACTCAGTTAACTCACTCACTCCCTCACTCACTCACCTGAATGATTCTTAACAGCAGTGCACCATCTGACTTGATGACGTCATTCATGAATCCATCGATTCTCTTCTGAACCCGTCTGTCATGGCGTCCGTCCGTTTCATCATCGATGATACAACGACTGCAGTGAGTGAGTGAGTGAGTGAGTGAGTGAGTGAGTGAGTGAGTGAGTGAGTGAGTGAGTGAGTGAGTGAGTGAGTGAGTGAGTGAGTGAGTGAGTGAGTGAGTGTGAGTGAGTGAGTGAGTGAGTGAGTGAGTGAGTGAGTGAGTGAGTGAGTGAGTGAGTGAGTGAGTGAGTGAGTGAGTGAGTGAGTGAGTGAGTCAACTAACCGTACACGCAGGTACTTCTCGATGAATCCGCGGCGATACATTGGGATAATAGAGGTCACCATCCAGTAGATCACGTTGAGAATCGTAGCACACCCAACAAACAACATCCACCACCTGAGTGAGTGAGTGAGTGAGTGAGTGAGTGAGTGAGTGAGTGAGTGAGTGAGTGAGTGAGTGAGTGAGTGAGTGAGTGAGTGAGTGATCGACTAACCACAAGAAGATATAGATCTTCTCATTGAACATGTTAATCATGAGCACGCACTGGAGTGTGTGACGATGCAGGTTGCCGAGCACGCGAACCTAACATTAGAGAGTTAATTATGAATTGTTAACCTGACTAACTAACTCTTTTTTACATCATCTGGATCTGAATGACTCACTGAGTTGATTGGCTGACTAAATGAGTGCCTATGACTGTCTAACCGTGAAATCACACATGGTTACTCGAGGGAAGTGGCCACTCTCATTCCATGTACGTCCATTTGCCAGATCATTCAAAATACCGTAACCCCACAACCTGGAAGCATGAGACACAGTTATTGTTAGATCACCTAATTAATGATATGTGACTGACTGCAGGGCAAAACAGTACATAATCATAGGTTCATCGATAGTAGTGGATCAAACTTCAATTAAATGGCTAACGAACTGATAATTCAAGTCTGAAAATTCCACATTCTGACTGACAGATCTGTTGAAAATCCTGACTAACAGATTAATCAACGTATTAACAAAATAAAAAAACAAACTTGTATTGCGTGCCAAGGAAATTGTTGAGGATGGCGAACTGCAGAAAGACGTTTACGAGATACAAGATCTTTACGAAGAGATACAACGCGGTCAGGTACATGCCGTAGGCAGCTGGGAATGATGTTAGAGTCATTCACTTAGTCAGTCACCAATTCACTCACTCACTCACTCACTCACTCAGTCACTCACTCACTCACTCACTCACTAATTCACTCACTCCGTCACCTGTAGTTCAGCTGATCAACGAAATCTCCGCAGTCATATCGATGTCTAAGCTTGGTCGCCAAAAATGCATTGACGAACCCGAGCGTCATCTTGGCCCTTTTTTAGATGACTGAATGGATTGAAACAAAATAATCAGTAATTTAGGCAGATTAATAAGGACTGAGATGACTATGTATTTACAATTATCAATTATATTATTTACAATTATCAATTGCAATGATAATAATAATAATACCAACAAAAATTTAGAGCTAAATACATAATAGACGTTTATCACATAAGCAGTAGATTGATAGTGCTTCCGAAGTGAATGAAAATATATAATTCACGGAAAGCCCGGTAGAATTAAAATCACTTAAAACACTAACCGAACAATTGTTTGTTTTAAAAACTTATATTTGTTTTAGGATTTATAATTCAATTAAACATCGAACTGACTAAAGAACTTGGCGTTCATGATAACGAGATAATGGGAAAAGCTAACATTCTGTATATTATGTGATTAACGTCTATCAATGTTGAATCATGAAAAATTTAAATGTGAATCATTTAAAACTGAGATTTTTAGCGGCGACGAAATACTACCAGATTCTGAAAGATGTAAAGGAAAAGAATTTTGCCAACAAGCAACACCCATGTTAAAATGGATGCAATGTACAGCTTGGTTTAGCTGTATTCAGTTTCTAATAAATACTAACGAAATTATGCACCACCAGTTTCTATGAACAGTAAAAATATCATCAAGAAACAAACAGCAACAACAACAACAACAACATTAACAACAACAACAACAACAACAACAACAACAACAACAACAACAACAACAACAACAACAACAACAACAACAACAACAACAACAACAACAAACAACAACAACAACAACAACAACAACAACAACAACAACAACAACAACAACAACAACAACAACAACAACAACAACAACAACATTAACCATAACAACAACAACAGCTCTCATTGCTCTAGCCAATGTGAAAGACAGAAATCGCTGGTGTAGTAGACTACATAAATGTATAAGTGAATATAGTCGATAATGACTTACTGTTCCCAAAAGCTGCGTGAATTCTCGATAAACAACCTGATGTTTTAGGGTGTCACATTTTTTGTCGATGAACATTTCGTCTGTACAGGGAAGAGAAATCACTTTTATCCGACGAAATCTTCATCGACAAAAAATGTGACACCCCAAAACATCAGGTTGTTTATCGAAAATTCACGCAGCTTTTTGGAACAGTAATTCATTTTCGACTATAAATGGGAAATAAGCGTCGATTTTTCTGTATATGATGGCTGTGTGTATATACATAATTGTTTATACCAGTAAAAATAGGGGAACAGATCACTAACGGACTATGAATCTAGTAAAATAATAAGTCAGTTTGTTGTTGTTTTTTGGCTAGAGAACTATTAAAAGATTATCTTGCTGTGGGTTAGATTATAACATATTTTGAAAATAGGAATTCAGAGAATAACCATTCAGCTGAACATTAGGTTGAACAGAAATTAGGTTTTCTAGTCCCTCATAAAAAGCAAAAATCAATGTCCGTCAAAGTTGTGACCGTTAGTTTCATATGAAAGTTGTGCAACCGCAACACCATGCAACATGACTAACCAGATCCATAAGAAGTTAATAAACTAAAATTATTTAATTCATACTGAATTAACGTTCCAATCAAAACAGAAGAGAGAGAGAGATAGTGAGTGATGACTGATGGTTATTCATCATGACTTTGACTTTGACGATAACATCCAGTTTAGACTGTTGCACATGGAATTATTGGATGCGCAACCGCGTCCAAAACTGCACGCTGCACGTTGCATGTACTCACTAGCGGACGGGAAAGGGATGGAAACGTGGGATTCCCCCCTCTTTGTCGAGTTTAAAAAGTGCAGTTTGTTCCCTTAGGTGTTGGTAAAATGGCCTGAAAACTGTCAATGCCCCCCCTCTCTTTGAAAAAATTCCCCTCCCTTTGGAGGTTTGGTTCGTCAGCGCCAAGGTTTGCATGCATTATTACACGCGCTACTGGCGGACGAGCAGTTCTTAGGAAGAGAACTTGTTTCAAGGAAAGTGAAACAACGATTTGGAAACCGATTTTATCTTTACCAACGATGTCTCCTTTTTTAAACCAATGAAGTAAGATTTGTTTCAAAGTTTTGTCGGCTAGTTGTGTACACTGCACGCATTATTATGCATATGACAGAGCTGGACGCATGTTATAGTGCATGCACGTTGTCAACGTTGCATGCACACAACTGCGTGATGCATGCACTGTGTTATGTGGGGATTAGTACATGTACTTAGATGTGATGTTTCATTATAGTGAAATCTGGTGGAGGCTGGAAAAATCTTGGACTTTGGAGTGAGTAATGGATTAGAGGTTTGGTTGAGATGAAGAGGAATAGTTACGGATATCTTCAGGACATGTGTTATGTGGTGTGGTATATCTAGGCAAGGCAAGTCTTCCATATAATGACTATAAAAAACACAAATTTAGCCAGTTAATTTTGTTTTCTAATATTGGAGAATGTGAAAACTGAGTCAGCAATTTCACCTTTATATATGGTTTCACCATTGACAGATAACTCAAGCTGGGAACTACATATGTAATCTAAGCGAAAACTACTGTAAACTAGAACACAAAATGTTCATATTATAAATGTTTTCCAATCTAATCACACGGTTACTGCTTGATCAGATAAGCACTGCAACAGCCAACAAGTGTACATGGAGTGGAGTGTCAGAGACTACTGTTTGAATCCGTCTGACTCATTAGCGGATGGTGTGAGATAGCCTTAGAATGATTAGAAAGTTGTTAAAATGATTGGCAAAACATTTGTACGTTTGTTTTGAAGAAATAGTAATGATGATACAACACTCCATGTACGATTTAACTTAAGTCGGCAAATGCATTATACTTGACTATAAAATACTTACCATCGGGTTAAATTGGAGTAGTAACCCTTCTTCGCAATAGTACGAATATAACATGCAACGCAGTTTTCATGTTTCTCTTTTACGGACATGTTTGGCTTTCATTTCGAAAAATCTGACAAAGTTCTTCGAGTCCACCAAAAATTCAAACTCCTTTTCTCATTGGCTGTCGTTCAAAGTACTGGAGCCACCACGGAAGATCGAGTGTAGCGATATTCAACCATATTGCAAAATTGTAATCAGATTTGATCACCTACAAAATGTAAGATGAACAAAATCTGTTTATGGTGTATAAATAAAGGATAAATATACAGGATCACTGGCGGATGAGAGGCACATAATAATGTTGGAAAATGTCATGTTATTGAGTAACTGTGTGTAAACTGGTCAACACTTGCCGATTTCCCCCTTATTCACAGAAGTTCCACAGCCTCTGTTTTTTGACCATCTGAGGATGGATGAGTGAGGATGTTTGTATGATGTGATTATAAGGTGATGAGTGCAGTTGGTGAGGTACTGGCAGACGAGCTTTGTACATATATGCAGATACACGTAAATAATTGTCAAACATAGATCATTTATAACAAAGAGATCGATTGAAACAATGTTACTCGCTACATTAGTCAAGAACAAATTCGCACCTTTGAAAACCATCAATCGGGAACAATTAGTCTTTTATCCCCGGCTTTTCATTTTAGATGATGGAGTGAAATTTACACATGCCAATAAATATGGTGACATTTATATGGACTGCAATATGGACAGAACGTTGATTTCGGACGGTTGAGTGGCCAATGTAAACAGTCGGCAGTGAAATGATCGGTTGTACACTCACCGGGGTAACCAACGTTCTAGTTTGTATGGTGTGGTGACTGACAGATTGAGTGACTGACTGACTTAACTGCCTTGAGCATCGTTTCATGTGTGAACATCAACGAGCAGTTTATACCACATATGTACACCGTCAAGATGAGATTACATCTGTTCTTCGGTTGGTTGGTTTCATTTCATCCAAGTAATTTTATAATTTTGATAGAAGCATTTACATGAATGAAAAATAGGCTAACTCAGCGATTAGTGTGGCGAATCGTAAGTATGGTACTGGCACTAGTGGACGAGACCGGGAGGGAAAAGTGGGATTCCTTACTTTTTACGAGTTCGAAAAATGCAGTTTGTTCCCTAATGTGTATGTAAAATGGCCTGAAAAGTGCGAATTCCCCCTCTTTGATGAAATTCCCCTCTCTTTGGAGGTTCGGCTCGTCCGTCAGTGGGTACCGTTTAGCTACAAACCTATTGAGGTGGCGAATTAGCCTATTAAAAAGCAGAAAACAAAAAAATTAATAATACGTTGAAACTAACTAACGGACATGACAGACAAAAATACCGACTAACTATAATAAATCTTGTATAGATCCCAGTGCGCAATCTAACGCTGAAATACAGGCCTAGTAATTCTAGCACAAAAGCTCACGACTAACCTTTGATAGCCTGATAAAGATTTTGCCTGTTGTCAATGCAAGAAAACGTAAACCATATCCTAGGTGATGTGGAAACCCAGTTGAAACCGTGAAATTCTCCGATCAACCAAAACCCTCAAATCAACGCCAATGAGCAGCACAGTTGAATGGATCGTGTCGTCTGTTTGTGAAGCAGCAGCAGCCTATGGGGTTGCACTGTGCTGTGGGTGTGGGGCTTACAAAGAGGGCCTTTCATTTGGGGAGACAGCGTGGGGTAGGCAGAAAACAAGGCAGCAGAGCAGGCTAAAGCGGATGGACCTTTAGATTCTGCCAGATTGGGAAGGAAAAAAAAAGAAAAATGCCTATTTGTGGGACATTTGGTGTGGTAATTATCTTTTTTCTGAAACCGAAGCGAGAATTTTACCCTTTGTAATCTACCCTTTTCATTCCATACGGATGGGAAGGAACGACCCTGCGAACTGGGGTCAGACGTTCTGATTAGCATATTTTGTCAAGCAGACGCCCTTTCAAGCACCACGCACCAGTGAACCACGGGAGAACGAAAAAGTGGAACTCTCCCACCTTTGACAAATTCAAACTGTAGAATTTGTTCCTACAATGTGAAATAATCTCAAAACCTCAAAACTCCGCCCTCCATTTTGAAGATTAGCTCGTCTGCCAGACGCCCTTCCATGCACTGGCTAACGATAAACAGACACAAAAGTGAAGTCTCATTATTTTCTGACAGAGTCAAAATGCATGGTTGAAGCAACTTCGAAATGCCCTTTCACCTTTCTTGATGAAAATTCCCACTCCCTCTCTACGATAAGTTCGGCCGCAAATGAGTGTTTAGTGGTAACTAGAAGAGAAGGTTTAGTGGGTGCGAAAGAGGATACCTTCCACATTTCTGCTCTTTTTTTGTCTGCTGTCACAGTTGGGTTTTTTTGTTTCATCAACATCGGATGATATCTTTCACATTGTACATAAACCCGTTGGTCGCGTGTTGAACGCCCTTCCTTGCTTTCATTGTTTTTATCTCAGTGTATCGGCTCATTATTTGTTCTGTGGAGCAAGGAAGCGGAAATGGGTGATTATGTTTATAGGTTTATCGTGGTTATTGTTATTTGTCTTCCCGCATACGCTAATTCATGAGTATTTCATAAGTAATCATCAGACTCTTCGTTACATGCTGAGTTCACGATGATAATTCATATAACCCAACTAATATGTACTGTACATATCATGGATATCTACTTAATTTCACACATGAACGAATTGAAAAAAAATTTAAGTGAACACCACACAGTTATGTGAATATTTAGCAAAATCACAAATAGCAGATAAACTTCCGGTAAATAATCACCCCATGAATATATTATATGTACGCGCGTTTGCCAGGTATTTATAAAAAATACAAAACACATCGAACAAATTAAATAAACACTGATTCGCATTGGTAAAAACAAGCGGATCGATCAATCAATCGATCAACCAATCAACCAACAAATTAAACAAATAATCAATCAATCAATCAATCAATCGATTTTGTTTACTCGAAAATTAACCGACGACAACTCCATCAGAAATTCCGAATTTCCTGCCATTTATCTGTTGCGTAGGGAATAAAAGGCGAAAAGTGCCCAAAAGATGAAGTGTAGGAATTAAAAAGCGAAAAGTGCCCAACAGATAAAGTTTCTTCATTCTTCTCCAAACACACCCTTTCTTCCAGTTTGAACTCTTTTGCGAAATTCACATGACCGGTTTTCTTCGCAACATGTTTCGGTACTTTCCAGTATAAAAACTATAATTTACTGTCATAATTTACTGTAACTAATCATAAACGTCGCAGAAATCAGTGTTCTACGATTCTTCATAACAGTAGTTAACCAAACAAACGGTGCTCATAACTTTTTCTACGATACTCTAAAGAAACTCATCATCGACAGGGGCTTCATTCATCCGCCCGTGAGTCCACCCACTAACGGACGAGAAGGGCTGGGAAAAGTGGAATTCCCCTACCCCCCCCCTTTGGATGTTTCAAAAAGTGGAACTTGTTCCCTAAGGTGTAGGTAAAATAGCCTTCTTCCTGCTGATTCCCCCCTCTTCAACGAAATTCCCCTCTTTAGAGGATAAACTCGTGACTCGCATCTGCTGCACATTAAAAACAGCTGAAACTCGCGTGAATTTACATTTGTGAATTTATTTCATTTTAATGGAGCGTGAATAACTGGATGGATTACGAGGGATTAGAGTGTATGTGTTGATGTACGTGATCAGGTGTGACAGATAGCACAGGAGGAATGTCGGTAGTTGTGAAATGCTTCCATAGAAAAACGTTGAAATGTTGTTTTAGTTTACTACGTTTCTATATGGTCGTTTACTTCATAGTATGAAATCGGTATTTGAGTATGCAATGCATTTTAGTGTTGCAATTATTTTATCTATAACTTTATGTGTGTTTCATCCTGTGCTTTACGGTAGACTTAGAAGTAAAAAGTCGTAATATTTGGACGAAACCTTCACAGAAATAAAGTTCATGAATTCCTTTACCTGGTGCAAACAAACAACAAAAACAATCAAAATCAAGCTGATTCATTCTTTATTCTTCTCTCTGACTCATATTTGTTTGACCTGCGTAGTATTATCAATCTCAAGAGATCAATAAAAGCTTGATTCTAACAATCATCTGAAAATCAACATACGCGAAACGGAAAGTAAATTAAAATAAAAAAAGATCTGGTATTGAACCTGTGCTTCAGAGGTGCTGTTATTGTTGTTATAGTTTTTGTTTATGTTGTTGTTGTTGCTGTTATTGTTGTTGTTGTTGTTATTGTTGTTGTTGCGGTTATGGATCGCTAGTTAATATGAACATGAATGATACGAAATTAGGCGGAATTAACACATTCGGTGTGATGAATGAGTGATGTACAACCGGTTTATCAAAAAACGAAACAAGTTTCATTTTAGCTATATACATAGCTAAATTTTAGCTGTATCACGTTTACTGGATTACTTTTACTTTCAATATATATTTTTCCAGACATAATGATTGCAATAATTTTTCTGTCATTGTCTTTTATAACGGAAACAGCTGCATGTGGTCCTCATGGACTGCAAAGTTGGTTCTTAATCAATCAAGGAATCAGCCTGTCAGCGAATCAGTGAGTCCGTGAGTCAGTCAGTCAGTCAGTCAGTCAGTCGGTCAGTCAGTCAGTCAGTAAGCCACTCAGTCAGCAAGCCAGTCAGTCAGCCAGTCAGTCAGTCAACCTCCATTCCAAATCAGACCCGGCATGGCAGTTTAACTTCACTGAGATGACATATTTATATTCGGCAAAAACGTGCACGCTTCCAGAAGATGGTGAGTGAAAGAGTGCGTGAGTGAGTGCGTGGGTGAATAAGTGAGTGAGTGAGTGAGTGAGTGAGTGAGTGAGTGAGTGAGTGAGTGAGTGAGTGAGTGAGTGAGTG
>OZ038447.1:8467462-8494962 GCA_964036265.1 Daptonema setosum
AACGCATTTAAGTAATAAATGGTTATAAAAGTTTCATAATGAGTCTTTTCAATTGTTATATTTCACTGGTTGAACACTCAAGTCACATGAAGAAGGTAAACCTTTAAGATTCACGCTTGACTTGGCTTAGCTGAGAGCTAAACTGAGGCTCTTAATCGTTGCATTTGAGGTAGTTTAGCAATGAAAACCTGGGATCACAATATAGATTCTATTACTTACACGTGGACGAGAGATCTATCAACAATTCAACAGAAAAGGACATTTCCGCTTGATTTGAGTATGTTTGCTTAGCTGAGGCTACACGATTAACATTGAATTTTTATGTTACTAATTCACATACGTAATGAGTCAAAAAATGTTTCGTCAATATAAATAAAACAACAATCGTTAAAATATTCCAATTGTTTGAAGTTACAACAGTAAAGTAAATGAACGATAATACACGAGGTTCCAATACAACTATTTATACATTGTATAAATACATGTCGAAAATAGAATATAAATAAAAAATTACAAAGTTCTGCGTATAAAATAAATGACATTTTTACACATTGTACCTCAGCATATTGCAGGCCTCAATCTAATCTAAGTATTGCGGAATATTTCGTCATTATTTATTTTGGTATTTTTTATTAGCTGTTGAGACAAGGATTTGCGGAAGGTTCAAGGGAAGCCATGTTTTCGAGTATTTCATCAAACGAAATAAAGTTGCTAGACCGGCGGAAATTCCGTAAGACTGATCTTTGCGAGTGATGGTGTTCGAGTTACCAGAACTTTAATGCCGGAACGGGTGGTCAAGAGTTCGCGGGTTTCGAGACGAATATTACCGGTATTACGGGAAACCTCATGACGACAACTGCGTTTTTGGTTGGAGCAATTAGTCATGGGATAAAGTTCTAATGACAGATGTCGCGTTGGGAAGACGGAGGAAGTTGGTGTATCCGATTGGATGGTGGTCAGGTCGTCTACTCGGGAACTGAAGAAGATTATTAGTGAACATGGAACCTGTGAGTTGATTGAGTGAGAAGGATACTAGAGTTTTTGTTACTATGTAACTTACTAAATACATATACACACTGGTGGTGTATTATCTCACTGCTAATTTTTTTAAATTTCATCCAAGCACCACAATCAAACATACATATTATACTCTTGTTTGCCCTCACATCAGAATGAGCATTAAGAGCAATGAAAATCAAATTACTAAAATTTTTAGTAATGAACAATCAATAATATAACAGAAAACGGGTTTTAAAAAATACAAAAACGGAATCTGCAGTGGATGATGCTAATGAAAAATCGAAGAAAAATTCCAGGAAAGTTCAGAAAAGGAAGAAAAAACCCAAGCCTAAGCCCTGACCAACCGATTGGCACTGGTGCTGGTCTGACGATCGTGGTGACGGTGTCGGATGGTGCATAACATCCAGCATCTGATGGCGATTATCACAAGAAGTAATACGAAACAGACCAGGGATATGACGGCTACCAGCAGTACTGCATAGTGCCAGCTGGGTGTGTCCAGATAATCTGGGCGAGTGAGTGAGTGAGTGAGTGAGTGAGTGAGTGAGTGAGTGAGTGAGTGAGTGAGTGAGTGAGTGAGTGAGTGAGTGAGTGAATGAGTGGGTGAGTGAGCGAGTGAGTGAGTGAGTGAGTTACTAGTGAGTGAGTGATTGAGTGAGCGAGTGAGAGAGTGAGTGAGTGAGTGAGTAGTGAGTGAGTGAGTGAGTGAGTGAGTGAGTGAGTGAGTGAGTGAGTGAGTAGTGATTGAGTGAGTGAGTGAGTGAGTGAGCTACTGTACATACTCACCAAGCGATTCAACTTTCGAATGCTTATCATTATGCATATCAAAGTGTACATCTATGTTGATGTCATTCATTGTTCTAAATCGCTCTGTCTTAAAAAATTTCCGCTAAAAAACTAATGCTCGCAATACATGTAAACGGGACTTTTACTTTATGGTCTTGGAAAAAATGTCATCCTATTTGTGAATATACAGTACGTGTAGAAACTTCGAAGTTGATATAGAACCTTGTGAAGAAAAATGCCACAAAGCAAAATTGTCTGACACACACAAGGCATAATGAGACTGCGATTGTGCTAATTAGTCAGTGCGCGTTGCTGTTGGTATTTAGTGAAGGAGTAAGTAAGTGAGTGAGTGAGTGAGTGAGTGAGTGAGTGAGTGAGTGAGTGAGTGAGTGAGTGAGTGAGTGAGTGAGTGAGTTAGTGAAAGAGTGGGTGAGTGAATGATTTAGTGAAATGAAATATGTCATGACCTATCATAATAACCATTCAAAACGGGTTCGATCATGGCCAATCATGAATGTGAAACTTTTCTTACGCATCTGAAGGAAAGAGTTTACTTTAGTACTTTTTGAAGCAAATAAAAATAACAAATCCAATGATGCTGTTAATGATTTAGAGTTCCCTGATCATATTCAAATCAACAGGACCCGTAACGATGGATCCCGGCACTAGAGGAGGGAAATTCCCCTCTTTTTGGCTGTTTCAAAAAGTAGTGTATTTTCCTTATGCTGTAGGTGAAATCATTGACGGACGGGATAATCCTTCAAAGGGAGGGGAATTTCGTCAAAGAGGGGGGAATCGACAGTTTTCAAGCCATTTTACCTACACCTTAGGGAACAAAGTATACTTATTGAAAACGCCAAAGAAGGGGGAATTCCACTTTTCCCACCCCTTCTCGTCCGCTAGTGGGTGAAATAGTATAAATTGTGCCAATTCCCCTTTTTTGAACAGATCCACGTCCCTTCGGAGGTTTGGCTTGTCCGCCAGGGGATCACGGTGGTTGTCAATACAATATTCACAGCGTTACCGTACAACAGTTGTTCCACTGGCAAGTTGCAGCACTCGTAAAAACTTTTGTCAAACGAAATAAATGATTTCAGATTGTTTTATGACCAATGTATGGAAACTTCAATGATGGGTGACCACAAATTCTAAAATCGTGCATTGAACTTTGACTACGGAAAGCGAAATTCAACAAGTTGTTATGCATGTTGTAGAACAGACTTGACATTCAAATTTTTTTATTTCCTAGTGAATCTTAAAATAGTTTCTACAAAAGTTTATGAAATTACAATTATCTAGTGTTTAGAAATTTAGATTTTGTAAAACAACAAAGAGATAATTGTGATTCAACAATAAAATTTAACCATGCATTATCCGTTCAAGTCTGCTTTTTAGAGAAGTTGGTTCCGAACGGAAACCAGATTCCACGGGCGTTCCAGACTTCGTTCCGTGGTTTTTCCCACACCTAGAAGAGCCGAATAACTTTTTATTCAATTATCTGTTATTGAATGTTGCTTTTATGTTTAGAGGTGCTTCCGGTAGGTCTCTAAGGTCCAAAATCGTAGTTGAAGCTTGAAGAACTCAGTTCGCCAAGACCAACTTTCGTTTTATCTTTCAGTTATTTTCGTCGTTGCTCAACTGATCTAAACGAAACGGAAGGGCCGGAGGACAATGGCTGCTAAGACACTCGACACACAAGGTTAGTGCGTCTTTTATCGTTCCAATGGAGGGTGATTTCAATAATCAAAGTTCATGCCCGACCGATTCCTCCTGGCCCAGTGCCAACGGGTGCCAACGGCCAACTTATTAATGCTGAATGCATGAATAACGTATTACTGGCTGACAAGCCAAACCTGCAAAGAGAAGGGAATTTCCTCGAAAAGGGGTATAGGCAATTTCGGAACTGTTTACTGACCTAAACTTCGGGAATAAACTGACTGCACCTTTTGAAGTGACCAAAGAGAGGGGACTTCTGCTCTCCCCACCCTTTTTCGTCCGCTAGTGGCTTGCTGGATAGAATTTGGCTTGAAGAAAATTTTTTCAAACGTTTTGCATAGCATAGCTACCTTAATACCCTCCCTGTCAGCTTTCGTCGTATTCAGAATACACGATTTATTGATGTCAATCAAACACCACTAAGCAGGACAATCAAATCAAATCAAATCAAATTTATTCAGTTGTTATGCCATAATAGCAAAGTACGATACCAAGTCACAATAGTGAAATAACGGTCATCCGATTTACAATGACAATCATTGATCATCAACAATTAAACAAAATGTGGATTTCTATACGTGAACATACATTGTATATCCGTACATTTATACGTGTACATTTTCCATGTACATTTTTGGTTAGGTTTATCGTTTATGATCATGATTGACTATAGCGTGTTATGAAGGTAAATGGCGGATCTACAATAATCTGAGTACGTATGTATGTCCGAAGATGTACAAATGGTATTTCTCAAAAAATGGCAGCGGAACATTATTGTTATTGCATTTCTGTGTGATGACAGTATATAACTTTATATTTTTCTTCAGGCTACGGCGATACGGCCGGTGGCACGCCGCCATCGCAACAGCAGCCGATCGCAGTCAACAATAACAGCAGCAACAACCAGAACAATACATCGTCGACGCCTCCGAACAATCCTTCCGTTGCCGTTGTGAACAATGGCGGTGGTATTGTTGTGATGCAGCAACAACAGGAACCGGTCACTACGCCGGTCAGTCATAACAATCATCAACAACAACAACACCATCCGCATCAACAACAACATCTGCAACAACAACAGCATGTTGTGCACCATCAGCAACAGAACGGTCAGCCGGCCATGATGCACCACCATGCGCATCCGCCGCCTATGCATATGTCGCATTATCATCATAATCAACCACAACAACAACAACATTCCGTCAACAACAACAAGTCTGTCGTCTCACAGCAACAACAACAACAACAACAGCTCAAAGCCGCGCCGCTGCCTTACCCGTCGGCCGCCGACAACAGCCACCCCTGGGCCAGTATGCCGCCGCAGCAACAGCAGCAGGTTACGCATTGTTGCAATGGGATCAACTTGATTTGTCATATAATTTTTTTTTAAAGATAAGTCTGCCGTCTTTTCTGAAGACCACACCACAATACCATTGAGATGCAGTTCGTTAACCAATCATCGTCAGTTTGACTGGATAATCGGTCTCTTTATTATACAGCCCACATCCAAATTTCCGATACACTATGATAAAACTAAGAAAACAAATTCTGATTCGTTTGAAAGTTGAAACTGTCACATCAATTCTGTGAGCGAGTTCTGCTACGCTAGACAGTTATAAACGGTATGCTAACGCGAATGCCGTTTTCACCAATACATAATAAAACCAATCGAAATTGAGCTTGCTCATTTTTTATTGACATTCAATTTTGCAAAGGTGCTCGATATTCTCTGTGTTTGATTAATCAATTAATTCATCATCACATTCTGATTTATCACCAGTTACTTTATTAGTAAGGTTTATCTTCAGTTGTACCAGCTGGCGAACCCGCACGAATACGGCGGTCACATGGGCTATTTCCCGTTCAATTCGTACGCGATGGACGGCGGTCAGTCGGCGCCGTGGACGCCCGCCGCTTTTGGCTATCAACCGCAACAACAACAACCGCAGCAGCAACAACAACAGCAACAACAACAGCAGCAGATTCCAACGAGTAATCCGTACACGGTGTCGTCGCATAACGAACAATCGCAACAACAACAGCAAATTGCATCGTCGGGCGCTGGTGGTTTTGGTGGAACAACTTCGCCATATGGCGGTATGCCTCCATCGTATTCTAACGTTTTCGACTATACTAATCAATGGACGGCCAGTTTGGAGACACCGATTGGACAGCCTCTACATACGGCCGCTGGTTTGTCGAGTTTGAGTATGACCTTATTATATTCGTTTGCTATTATAGTTAAGGTAATTGTATTCGTTGTGATTGATGGTGTGTCAATGTAAATTGTAATCATGGTAATGTTGGTAGTAGTGGGGTAATTTTTTTAGACGAGACCAACCATCAACCATTTCTTGGTGAAGTTGGGTGTCTTTGTTGTGTGTATTTAACAGTTGTTTTGTTTCGCATTTTTAATTGACATATTTTCGCAATTTCAATTGAAAGTTGTTTGCAGTTTTTTTAACTGATAGTTGTTTTCAGTTTCAATGCCTAGTTATTTTGCAGGCCAACTACACCAACTATCGGCAGCCGCCGCCGCCAACTCGCAACACCACGCCGCGGCGGCGCATCAATTATCGCAACAACAACAACAACAGTCCAAAGCTGCACATCAATATTATGCCGGTGGTCTGGTCAGCAGTAATGTACTCGATTTGGATGCCGGCTATGCACGCGATGTCACGTCAAGACTTCAGGTATTTTTTTATACTTAAAAAATTCTAAATTCGAAATTATTTTTTATGCCATTATAGCAAAGTGTTGGATCGGATATAAATATGATGAAATGAAGATTGCCCTATTTACATCACAAACAAACCGTGATTATTTATTTGTAATTTTGCAGCACATGAACATCGGCCTAACCCCATCGGGCATTCCGCCACCAGCCATGCAACAGCCCACGGCCAGTATGCAAAATCATTCGTCGGGCGAGCGTGGATCGTCAGGTGGAGGTGGTGGGGGACGACCCGTATCGTGGGCGGATCGAGTCAAGGCCGCACCAAAAGAGGTCCACATCACCAGGGGACGACAACGGGGATCGGTTGGTCAACTCTATTTTTCTAGAACTTCTTCATTACTGGAGTCAACACGACACGGTACACTAATACCATATCAGAATGGTGATTTCGGAGTAGTCACAGAGTTTGAATAAACTGACGGGCAAAATCAGAAACCTTCAGCAACGCGTCAGAATCTGTGTCTCAAGTCAGTTTTTGAACCATGGCCAGTTTTCGACCCTGATGTTCTACGCACTAGAGACTAGACTAGAGAGGTGACAAACTTATATGCGAATAATGGTGTTATATTGAGACATGTTAACAGGGTGGGCCGGGTTTTTTCGCGTTTTGGGGGGGAGGGTAGCCGACAGAAAATCCCATCCTACCCGCACGGTCCGAAAAGTGGGGGGAGGGTAAGGTCGGGTAGGGGGGTAGAAAAAAAAGTTTCGCAAAAAAACCGTTTCTTGCTCGTTTTTGCTTAAAAAATCTCTTACTATGAGGTATAAACATCACCTGCACCGGTTTTTTTCAGGTTTTAACCAAGAAAATTGACCCAAAAGACGTGTTTGTTCAAAAAAAATTCTCACAGCCAAAACTTTTTGAAAAATGAGTTTCAAAATCAAGGTTTTGAGGCCGATTTTCTCAAAAATTTCGAGTAGGGGGAGGGGGTAGGCGACTTAAACTTTTTTCTAGGGGGGAGGGGGTAGGCTACCCGCCGACCCTGAAAAGTGGGGGGGGGGGTTAAACCCCAGCGGCCCACCTCTGCATGTTAACATTGTCAAAGATGCAAGTTGAAAGGGGAAAATGAGTATCATACATATCATCAAGATTCCTAATCTTCTGCAGATTGCCGGCAACGCGGGTCGACAACCAGGTGCCGGTGTGCTGGCCCCATCGATTGGATCTACCAAGGGTCGGTAAAGTAACTTATTTATTTAATATTGTTGTGTTAAGGTTTTTATTTGAATGTTAAATAAAACGAACATATACATATATAGCTCATTGTAATAGTAAAATTATAACTAATTGTTATCTTGCTAACTTATTAAGAGAAAATTTTCGAAAAATAAGTTAAAATATCCTAAGGCGTTTCGTCCATAAGCATCCGACGCCTTTTTCTAACGGAGCCTGGACTCATCAGGGATGAGCTCCGTGCTATCTAACTTATGAAAAACCAAAATTAAAAAAAATAAAAAATTAAACGTTAGAAATATTATCATAATTAGAATCAAACCCGACGAAGATGAAATTTAGCATAAAACTATCAAACAGCATTGGCAAAATAAAGAGGGTCGATATAAAGTCAAATACATATGCGTACAAATTGTGAAGCAGACAGATTGTAGTGACACCGTTTCAATCAATAATGAGCACAGAGAAACAGAAAGCAATAAATAAGATTTTTTGGTTAATTATAAAGTACATATGGATTAGTTTGTGAAGTAAGACAATTGACGTTTGATAGGCCGTGTGAACTGATTGCGAATGTATTTTTTCGTATGTAAGCCAAATTTAATGAGCAGATTTGAGTGGGAAATCAGAAACTTTTTTAGGCCCCCATTAACATTATTAATTGAATGAGACACAGCGATTAGTTGCCGGAAATAGTTGATTACACAATCAATAAGGTCTTCAAGTTTAACATGAATTCTAGCAAAACGAACTAAGTTACCGATAATAACACCAATGATAATATTCCTCGGCACGCAACTGTCACCATGAAAAGAACGAATGACTTTAAAAGGGAAAATATCGGTTTTGTTATACAACGTAGTTTTATTGTGGTCGAAAACGATACTAAAATCTAAATAATTGATACAATCAATAGTTCCCTTATCAGATGTAATTTTTAAACAAGAAGGATACGCCGTATCTATTAGATGCTGAATGTTAATATTAACAGCCAAAATATCATCTATATATCTGAAGATTGAGGCAGATTTAGGAATGGTATTAGTTTTGAAGTATTTTAGCTCTAGTGAACTTAGAACCAAATCGGCAATCAGTGGACTGGCATTGCCACCCATAGGTATACCGGCTTTTTGGTAAAAAGCAAAATTGCAAAAATTAATATAAGATTCTGTTACCACAGCACGAATTAAATTGTTAGTCATTTCATGAGTGAAAGACGTCCATTGGTTATTATTGATTGGTATATTTGAGTAGTAAGCAGATTTTCCATATATAGATTTTTTTATTCTAGTGACAATAAATTTTTTCTTACTGTGTGTGAAAAGTATCTTAGTAATGTCTGAAAGTTCTTGTAAAATAACATCATGAGGCAGCATTGTATATAGAGTACTGAAATCATATGTAGTACCGTAATCATAAGACGAAACAGTATGTAGTTGTGTGAGTACAGAATTACTACTATTAACCGAAATGTAAAGTTTATTCCCGCTACGTTGTTCAGCCACTTTGCAATAGTTTTTTAGATGGTTTCGTAGATTATGTAAGATGTTGTGTAAAATTATTGCTAACGGAGTTGTTGTGGCATTAGCGGCCCCTGCTATAAATCGAAACTTTACTGGATTTTTATGGAATTTAGGTATACCGTAAAGTATTGGAAGTTTTGGATTAGTATTACTATATTCAACACTAAACTTATGCAACAAACTTCTATGTTTGCTTACGACCGTTTCAATTGTTTGATTATTATGTATGTAAAAACCAGTAGTAGGTAGGGCATTAAAATCAGCAACGCCAAGTTCGTTACAGATCATAAGCAAGTAGAATTTCTTACAAATGAAGGCGAAATTATTAGGAGCTTTATCAATAGGAACACAGATTAATTGATTTAGTAAATCACTGTCATATGAGTTTGTATATCTAGCGTAAGTAACCGGTATGCGTTTTCTGATATGATTCTCAATCTGTTGTGTGTAATAGTTGCATCTATTTTCTTTTAAAGTGTGATCTCTAACAGTGCAAGCTTTTAGAGCGAATTCTTTGACAGAGACTAAAATTTTTTCAAGTTCATAATTGGAGATACAGTTTTTGTTTTTTCTATAATTAGTTCCTCTTGACACCATATCGGAAAGAATTTTGTTATCGCTGATAATACTGAAGTCACCAGTAATGACATGATTATGATGTACATCAATAAACCGATCATGGAAATTAGCACAGTTACAACTTGAATTAATTATTTTTGTGCACTCTTCGGATGTCAGTTTTTTCAAAAAATTATTGTAGTTGCAAATACGACTACCTAGTGGTTTGTTAAACTTATACAGGATTCTGGCTGATTTAACAGTAGATGTCGGATTTTCTTGAAGGATTGCAAGATTTTTTTGCTTATTCATAAACGCATTTAAATAAATACGATCCATCAATCGCGTGTTATAACAGACATTTAGTGTGATACAGGGTTTTTTAGTGATACTAGCATTTTTTATTAAATTAGCTTGTCTTCTTGTACCGTTGTAAAAACCATTAATTAACAGATTATACTCATGGTCTTGTTTGTTGGATGTGAGTATAGATATAGCATAACGTAAAGATTTGTTAGAACTACCTTTTAAAGCCAGATAAATGTCATGAAATTTTTTGTCGGCGTATAAACATTTTATCCGTTGCAGCAAAGTGATATCGCAAACATTGCTACGATGACGTTTTTTACCTCTGCGCTTTTTTGCTTTAACGACCGGTGATTTGAAATAGGGATTAAAATCTGATTGATTAGTATCGAGTGTACTAATCATTCCATGGCCTTTTATGCAATCGTTTAAACCAAATGGGTAACCGGTATTAATTTTTTGAATCCAATATAATTCTCGTTCACGCAAAACAATGTTTTCTTTGTTATCGATGCATTCTAGTATGCCAATAGTCATGTCATCGTGTGTATGGTTATCTTGATTGAAATGGTTTACAAGATAAGTATTTTTTGTGTTTAGCCGTACGTCACGTTTATGCTGGAGAAATCTTTTTCGAACCTCTTGTGTTGTTTCACCAACGTAAACTAGATTACATTTTCTGCATTTGATTTGATAAATAACATTTTTTGTTTTACAGGTAACATTGCAGTTTTGAGCTATGTACCAGTTGTTCGTGAATGCAGAGTAGGTTACATTAACAGCAATGTGGTGTGAACATGTGATACAAATTTTGTTGTTGCACACACGCCATGTACGTGTAATCTCGGTATTCGTTATGTGAGGATAACCGTCGTACTTTATTTCGGTGTCAAAAATTCTGCCGTTAGAAGGAGAAGGGGTGAATAGTGTATAGATCATTGACAAGGAGGAGCGAACAATAACCTTTCCGGGATCGTAACAAAGAAAATAGTGAAAAGGAAAAGCAGAACAAGTTTTTTAGCAACAAAATTGTTTTTGAGTACACGGTTAAAAAAAAACAGGTTATTGATAACAAGGTTATCGATTGAGGTTTGATGACAAGGTCATCGGTCAGAAGTTGATGACAAAGTCATCGGTCAATACTTGATGACAAAAGTCATCGGTCTAACAGCAGGTGAGACAACAGGTTAGAAAAAAGGCACAATTATGACGGTTAAACAAGACTATTAAACACAGTACCAAGATTACACAGTTATATGATTTTATAAAAGCCAGTTGTTGGTTGCATGAATTGACTATATGAATTATATAATAATGTTTTAGTTGTTGATAACAATTATAATACTGCGGACACGCACTCAGCAGAGGCATTGCTAAGCGAGGAACGCAGTTTGGGTGCGTACACTAGCTCAGCAAACAGGCTAAGCTAGGAACGCGGATAAGGGTGCGAACACTGACTAAGCAGAAGCGACGCTCAGACAGGAACGCGATTAAGGGTGCTAACACTAATTCGACCAAAGGTCAAAATAGGAAAGCGGTCAGGGGTGTAGTCACTAGCAGAGCTAGTACTACAAACAAGAGAATAAAACACGTTGAAAACATAGATTATAATATACATATACTTAATAGGAATCAATAATAAAATTGAATACAAGTAGTTTATAACCGAAACTTAACCTACAACGAAACTGGTTAAAACCAGTTTACAGTAAGTAAGTAAAGATATCGGAAAGTGAAATAAAACGAACATATACATATATAGCTCATTGTAATAGTAAAATTATAACTAATTGTTATCTTGCTAACTTATTAAGAGAAAATTTTCGAAAAATAAGTTAAAATATAATAAGTTAAAAAATAATAAGTTTTAAATTACTCCGAATTAGCATTTGCTCAATACTTGTAAAGTCAATACTCAATGATGAACTTGAAAATGATTCCAAAGCTTGTTTTATCTGGTAGGTTCCTGCAGTTGAAATTTTTTCATTGTAACCTTATCAATACTTTTTCCAGGCATTTCTGTAACGAGTCCGACGGGTGCGGGCGGATGGGGCGGTCAACGTAATGTTGGTCCGTTAGTGGGGGGCATGCTCAGCCAACCACCACCTCATCCGCCACCGCAGGGTGTACGTAATGGAACATGGTCCGCTTATGATCAGCAAATGGTTGGTCACTTTACGATTTATGATTTTTTATGGTTCATTCGCAACTCTGAATAACGTGCTATGATAAATACAAACTAATTCATCGTAAAGTGTAATCGATTTTGAATGTTTCAGTTCAGGCAGAAGTTTCATATTATATTGTACCACTCAATGCAAATTAGAATTTTTATATTTTTGTGTTAAAATACAATTTTAGAACTTTGTAAATCTCAGGTTTTGGGAGCGCCGGGTATGATGATGGCGGTGGCACCGCCCAATCACCAGTCGATGACCTACGAAACGTTAATGAATCAAGCCCAACAGCACCATCAACAGCAGGCGGCCACCATCCACACCAATGGTATGACCGTCAACAACACGCACGCGCATGCCAATAGCGCGTACAACGGTTGGTACGGTTCGCGGTGCCGTGATATAGTATTTTATTTTATCATTGAAATTTTTTGTGCTTATTGTTTAGTTAGGACCCTCAGGTTTAATAATAAATGGTGGATTTTTACCCGTGATTAGGGTTTATTACTATGATGATTTGACGGTGAAACATAAGGTGCGAATGTGCTTGTCCTTGCACAAAATGAGTCAATAAGATGATTAGTTAATATTCTATGGTTGTGAAACAGTGGGTTATGGGAGGCGGAGTGTATTTATCGGGCCCGATATTTCTCACCCAACTATTTAAATGGGACTTTTTTACTCCACGGTCTGTGGACCTGTGGTCTTATCATCACTAGTTAGTTTTAATCTAATAGTCGCCGTGAATGGTCGCACTGAAACAATGACCACCGCTTTCAGGTGCGTCTGCTGGCAGTCGCTCACCGTCGAACACGCCCGGTCACGCCAGCAACAACGATCGCAATGCCAACCAATCGCCTGTACACAACAGCAAGGTGTGTTTCTATTTTTTAAAGGCAGAACTTTTCTTGTTCGTAATTTTCGTATGTCTATATTTATTCATTCCAAAGACATAACATTCATTGATGGTATTCGACTTTTTTCGTAATAGATGATTTTGAGTGCATCTGCATCATAAGATAAAGGGCTGCCTGGGATTCAAGTGAAAAGTTGTAGTGTTAACTACTCCAACTTGTGAAGCGTTAGCTGCATCAAATGTTAGAGAAGATGATGCACAATAGTCGGCTGTCCAACTCAACTCAACCCAACAGCTGTATGCTATAACATGTAATCAACATGTTCAGGGGGTGTTACACTGGGTTGGTCACGTTAACGTGTCGTTTTTTCACTTGAAACTCAAGAAGCTCTTTACAAGTATTATATGGAAATAACCGCTAGTCATTGGTAGGTAGGTTATAAGCAATGTATGACTCAGTTACAAGTTATGAGCTTAATTGAGAAGTAATCGTGAATATATTCAGAGTAAACATAAGTAGTAATTGTAAATAAGTCTAATCTAACCGGTTCGTTTAAATATTGCAATATATTCTTACTTATTGTTTTAGTCTGACGAACTGGCGGTGAATCAGCAGCCAAACACGAAAGCGTCACCCGGCACAAGACCGCCCGTTAACTCGTCCAGTAACAACGCCAATTCTGCACCTACTCAGGTTGGAATCTTGTTTTTGTGGTAAAAAAATTTAACAATTTTTTTTGTTTCAGTTATTGGGTAGGTGCGAAAAACTTGGAATAATTAGAGTTCGTTTGGAAAATTCGGAACGATCAAAGTCAATGGTTGCGATTGATTAATAGTTTCCAAGTTCTAACACTAACAGTGACAAGGACCAACAATACCACGAAATGAAATACGAACCTTAACTTTATATATGCAATATATGGAGATCATAGCCGTTTTTATATTATCCCTTAATCGAATGTCATACTGTAAAACGTCAACGAAAGCTAACAACTTTCAGGTGGAACCTCCAACAGCGACGACGACGCTCGAGAAGCTAAAGAAGGAGACCAATCCAAGTGAATTCACGATGCCAGCGAAGAATGCGCGGTATTTTGTGATCAAGTCGTACTCAGAGGATGACGTTCATCGAAGCATAAAGTTGGACTCAGAGATCTGAAGTCATTGCCGCTCGACTGAGTGTTATTTTGGCCGTTGCTATAAACTATAATAATATGATGATATAACATAATCAGCGTTATCAAAACTAGTTGATCTCACAAAGATATCAAGATAGATAAAAATGAATTATATTTATTATTTGTCATGATCTAAATAGTTGTGTGTGATTGATTGCAGATACGGCATCTGGTGCAGCACGGATCACGGCAACAAGCGTCTGGATCAGGCCTTCCGCGCCGCCGGCCCCAACGCCCCGATCTATCTGTTCTACTCGGTAAACGCGTCGGGACACTTTTGCGGTGTGGCACAAATGGCGTCGTCAGTAGATTATAGCAAACAGTCGAACGTCTGGGGCTCGGACAAGTACAAGGGACTGTTCAAAGTCAGATGGCTTTACGTCAAAGACGTGCCCAATCAACAGCTACGGCACATCCGACTCGAGAACAATGAGAACAAACCGGTGACCAACAGTCGCGATACGCAGGAGGTGCCGGCCGATAAGGGACGACTCGTGATGCGAGTGCTGCACACGTTCAACCATAAGACGTCCTTGTTCGATGACTTTATACATTATGAGAAGAAACAATTGGAGGAGGACAGTCGGAGGGTTGGTATTGGTTAAAAATGTAGTAAAAGTGTTTTGAGTGAAGCTAAGTTAAGTAAAAGCGTTCTGAGCTAAGCCAAGCTGAGGTTCGGCTGTTAAGGAATGGCTGGTGATGAAAGTACTGCACACGTTCAACCATAAAACATCGTTGTTCGATGACTTTATACATTATGAGAAGAAACAATTGGAGGAGGACAGTCGGAGGGTTGGTAAATGTTGCACAGAAGCGTTTCCGAATCTGTTTTCATTACGGAACATTATAATGGCATGAAGCCGTTCATTACAGAGTCATTCATTAAGTTGGTTTGGTGAGGTCTTGCTTTGATGGTATGGTATTGGTATATGAATTTTGGTGAAAGTGGTCTGAGGGAAGCTAAGTTGAAAGGAAATAGCTTTTGCAGGGTTTGACAGGAATTTTTTTTATTTACACCAACCTTTTGATTGCAATTGTCATAATAATGTTTTGTTAAATAAACTTTCTTTCGTTAATTAAATCAATGGGGAATTTCCTTTTTGCAGGGCAAAAACCAGCAGTCATCGAATGTGGCGGCGGCATCATCAGCGCCCTCAAATACAGCCTCGGCGCCCATACCTGTGGCGGCAGCCGAGTAAATGTTGTACAACATCAACATCAACAACAACAACTTGCACATATTACAACATTGAAAAATTACAACAACAACACTGATCGGACCCTCCATGTTGTTCTTATTGTTGGTCGATCAACAACAACAACAACTAGATATCAACAACAGCACCGCAGCAGCCCGTTTTTGTGTCTCTGGGGTGCCTTTGTAGTTTCATGAAAAACTTGTTACAGTCTGGAAAACATGAGTTACAGTTTCACCCTTCACGGTTGTAGACGAAAGATTGTGTTGAAATCAAACATGTGAACAAAACCCGTGGATGATTTATATTTGTACTACAAAGGCTCCCACTGACTCATCAATGAATATGAACGGTTGTTCAGGTACGCCTTGCATTCGAAGTTTCTCTGTATTATATTACGGTGGAGAAGAAGGTTGGGACTGAAATTTCAAATTTGACTAGTTATGGGACTGAATTCCATACACAATTGTATTTATTTAATATCTATAATATAACTGATACTTGATTTTTGGCTAAGTCTAAAACTGAAAGTTTGCCAAGTGTGTGTTGAATATGCCGTGCTGGATAATGGTTTACAAATAGTACGGTCAAATTTGGAATGCTGTTTTAATGTTCACCTTCAACTCTATCATGGAGAGTTGGTTTATGGTACACACGCGCGCACCTGTTTTTTTTAAATCTAAATGTCTGTCTTGTAGGTTTTGTTGGGTTGTTATGCGTGATGGACGTTTCTATGAATGTCAATTTTAACTAAATTCCGCTAACAACCTTCCTTAATACCGACTTGAAGTGATTTTCTGTATTCCTATCAATATTCCATCTGTCTCGTCCTGTATTGTTCTCTCTCTGTCTGTGGTATGTGAAATGGATTTAAGAATCGCAAACGTCAGGACAATATTTCTATACATTTACTCTGGAAGTTGCATTTTTCTTCAATTGTGTTCTGCAAGAATCGTTGTCGTATTTTCCGTCTTCGTGTTGTCTCGTCAGTTTTTGGATTTTTCGTTCTTTTTCAAACCTTAACAATTTGCAATTTCTGTTCATTGGGTTTTCTAAAGAAACTGTTTTCAATGTTGAATGTTTTTCATCTTGGTAAATAATTGGATTTCTATGGTTCATATTCATAATATCGGTTCGTCTGTAACATTTCTGGCCAATTTCGTGCGCATGTGTACCGTACTCCTGCTCACCAACCGACTGGGACTTGTATCATCCATTTTGTGGGTACTTTTATAGTTTTCTTTAGGAAATTCCCGGGAACAAATTGTTATAAGCAGCACCCAATGTGGCTGCTATAGCAAAGCGTGTAAAGTTAGAAATCATCACCTTACCTGGGAAATTTGGGAGACTTTCCAGAGGTTTTCCAGGGAATACTATAAACGCACCCTTCGTCCCTTATGCGTGCTGACGTGTGCATCTTGTTCTTACCTTCTCTGGTACATATGTATTCATTTGCGATTATACCTGTTACGTACTAAACATAAGTCGATTTCCAGTTTTAATTATTCGTTTCTACTATGATGATTTTTTGATGATCTTACATTTACGTTTGTGATGTGAAAGAAAGAATAGAGAAGAAGAAATGAGAAAATACAAATAAAGCTCGAAAACATGATGCGTGTTTTGGGTGGGCAATTCTGTTGATCGATTATGATTATCGGTATTTTATACCGTACACATGCCTGATCGTGTGGTTCTGACGCATATTTAGAAAACTCAGAAAAGTTTGTCAGTAGAGTAGTATTTATTCTAATCACCATTTAAACTTGCCGTTGCATGCAAGTAAAAAACACAATTCGAATTCTGAAGCAAAAATTAAAATAAGCATAAAGTTCCGGTTCTGATACTTAATGCAATTGTTTTTCGTAAAAAAACATAACTGTGCCAAAAAGCATTCTGATGCTGAACAGCACGATTTATTCGAAACAATGATGACAGTTTTCAGCAATTTACTCTTGTTTTCTACTCGCCAAATATACAAAATGGAAGAAGATGAAGGTGTTGGAACGTCCGGTTCGGTTGTCTGTGGCAGCTTCGTGGTGCCCGGTGATCTCGTTACCACGGATGGAGCCATATTCATGAGGTTACTAATTATCATCAAAATTCATCTTTCAATTAGGAAACTTTTGTAATTTTTAACTACTTGACCTCTATATAAAACGATTACGGTAGTTTAAAATAAGTATGATAAAATAGTAGTTTTTGAATCAAATGTAGTGGCTTGGTTTAGTTTTTCTGGTAGATCAAATGAGGTTAAGAGTGAATTAAGGGGTAATAATTTTATAATGGGCTTACATAGAAGAAATCTGTTCTAGTGATATTTATATATTGAGATTTAATAAAAATTTATAGTGGTCACGGCACCTACCAGGCATCGAACGAGTGTCTTTACGCCTCCGTGGCCGGCACGTACGAACAGGTCAACAAGCTGCTGCATGTTAAACCATTCAAAAACAGGTTCATAGCAAGTAAGCAACTTATCTCGGTATTCAGCTGTTAGAATATTTCAGCTTCATAATCGCGAGGTATGAATTTGATGTGAGATTTATGAAAACATAGTATAGTATTTGTTCATTTTCACATAGAAAGGACGAGGTACAACAGGTCAGTTTAATTGCAGCGTAATGTGGGTTCATAAGGAAAATTATAATGTAATATTTGCGGGTTTTATAGAGATCAAATGATTAAAATTAGTGGACTTAATCTCCAATATGTAAATGATCTTTATTTTTTCAGATACATCGGTGAAGTCGGTGACGTGGTCGTTGGTCGAATCGTTGAGGTGCAGCAGAAACGATGGAAGGTTGGTGTCTAGCCGATAATTTTCACCTTAATATTTTCTCCTAAATACTTAAATTATATTTTTAGTTTCACAAAAAATCGTATTACATTCAATTATAATTTGTGGATGAGATGATGAAACATTTAAATTCAGGTGGACACCAACTCACGACTGCATTCCGTGCTGCTCTCGTCCAGCCTCATGCTGCCTACTGGTGAATTGGTTAGTTTTGTGGTTGATGTTATGTTATGTTTTTGTTTATCATGATGTTGTTGATGTTTATAAAAATTATTGCATAACAATGGCGTTGTTGCTGTTCCCTACTAATATTTGATTTCAGCGCATCAAATCGGCCGAGGACGAACTGATGATGCGCAAATACTTCCAGGAGGGCGATCTGATAAGTGTTGGTTTGGTTGTTATTATCGTAGATGAAATAATGTTGTTGTTGTTGTTGTTGTTGTTGTTGTTGTTGTTGTTGTTGTTGTTGTTGTTGTTAATGTTGTTTGGAGGTGAGTGTTGTTGTTGTCTTGCTGTTGTTGACCTGATTGTTTGTTTGTTGTTGTTGAAGCTGTTGTTTTAGTTAAGGAGTTTGTTATTGGCTAATTGTTTTGTTGTTGTTGTTGTGGTTCTAGCTGTAGCTCATTACTCTCTATTTGCAGGCCGAAGTTCAATCCGTGTTCCAGGATGGTTCGTTATCTTTGCAGACACGTACTGTTCAGTTTGGCAAGGTTTGTTGTTCGTGTAAAAACATCTTTCAAACCCAGAAATTTGTATTAAGTATCAATATAGTAAAGTTAGCGGGTTATATGTCAGTATGTCACTACTATGTTACTTTGTATGTCCTTCGCCAATGATTGAACTCGTTTTATCACCCAGTTTTTCAAACTCGGGTTGGAAATCATTTTATCGTGTGTTTTTGCAGCTCGGCCAAGGCGTGTTCATTGCTGTACCGCAGTACCTGGTCAAACGGAGAAAGAATCACTTCCACGATCTGCCGTGCGGTGCGTCGATGATACTCGGATGTAACGGATATATCTGGTTTGTATTGTTTTTCCGTGAAAAATTCCCTTTGCACGAAATGTACTCTGTTGATATTTTTCTCATCTCTCACGAAATTTTTCTTCGACATTTCTGTTATTCGTCATTGAATCAAAAAGTCAGTCTGGTAAGCGGTAATAGTGAATAATTTCAATGCGAATGCATTTTTGCGAAGTTTTCTTTGCTAGAATATTCTCGAGTTTTAGCATCTGTTTCACGTGTCCGCAACTGATTATTTTCAGCTGGTTACTGTTTTATTGAGGAGTATCAAACTCAGTTATTTTAGTTTTATCAGTTTTAATCAAAATATCGTATAACTATATTTATATAAGCATTAGTTGTGTTTGTAGGTTGTGTCCACCAGCCAATCTACAGGCGAGCGGGCAGGACGATGATGAACAGATGACGGGCAGTAATGTTCGTGGTTGAGCAGTTTTTATAGCATTCTCATCTCAACAGATTTGGGATCTAATTTAGCCTGCTACTCAAAATGTATTTTTTGTGGAGTTTTAGGAAGTTCGCCACTGGCTGATTAAGTACGTTTGAGTTTCGTTCAACCGTAAGCAGTTTGAAGTTTGTTGAACAGAATAGTTACGAGAATTCTGTTAATTTTTGTCACGTTCCTAAGCTCATGATGGTAAATAAAAGTATACAATGCGCTGCTGAGAGTGAAAGACAAGATGAACAGGTTTGTAATGTGGAGAAAGTTCATGTTCCCTCCTTCTATTTGTACCTGTTTTACTATACCTGTTTAAGTATTCAATATATGCCTTATATATTTATACAGGCAATCAGCGTAGATACACGTCATGTACTGGCGCGTCTGCACAACTGCATCCGACTACTGGCTGACCACTCGATTCTGCTATTCAACTCGTCAGTCATGCACGCCTATAATGCATCATTACAGTTTCAGGTAAATTTAAACTTTTAATACTGATTTTATTACAGTTCTGGTGGCGCCTTTTAGTTTGAATCAGTCGGATGTCACAGATTTTTTGTGGGTTTTCAATGTTCTTATTTGATAAATTTACGTATTTGACCTTTTTATGGGGATGGATTTTGGGCCACCCTGTATTCATAGCAGTATAAGTTTTTTGACACATTCAATTCAACTCTATAGAGTTTTTATTATTATTTATATTTGATAATGAGTTGTTGCAGACAAGCGACCTGCTGCGGCCGGATATTAGCGACCAGATTGCGGAGGACGTGAGACAGCGTGTCAATGAAGAAGCTATGTGATTGTTTTTTTCCAGTTTTGATAATACATTTTCATGATATAAAAAGCTGATGTCTTAATATTAATTGATGTTCCCGATAATGCAAGCCCATCCCATGTTTTTTCTATAACTTCGTTTATTCGTTTGACCTTCCTGAGACTCTGTCATTACTGAGGTCAACAATTCACATTAGTATCAGCTTTTTTACATGGCATTCCATGGCCAGTTGTTCTGTTAGCCATTGTCTATTGCCATTGCCAATCGTTATTTGACTTGTTATGTGGTTTTTTCAACAAAATTATTTTTAATGAATAAAATTTAGAAAATTGTTACTGTAAACTATTGGTATTCGGTTATCATTCAGGGGAGAGCAGCGCTATGATGAATCTCTAGACGCAACCTAGGTTGTGTTCTCCATTTTATATTGGCTGTGAATTCTGATGGTGTTCTTATTAATCCAGTTAGTTTTAAATTAGAAAAATCTCCTTTTGAATCCAATGCTAGAATTTCAGACGTATCACTTTCAGCCTGTATTTTTAAGTTTTATTAAAAAAGTTGTCTTACGATAACCAATCCAGTGAATGGGTAACTCTATATGAGTATATAAGCTGTCCTATTTGTTTTGGCCCAATGGTTGTATTTGCATAGCTCGACTGCTGTTTCATGTGCCGGTAATGTCGGGCACAATATAAAGTATCTGAATATGTCACTTATCAAGTTGATTTTTGAGATAATGATTAGGCAACTGGCAATAAATATTCTGCTCAAAATTAAATTTCTTGTATCCAGGAAATTTTTAATATCACTGCTTTGCAATATTTTAGTTTGGTTAGTTTCGATATGGCTGTGAAGTTCATTCCTTTATCGCAAATGGTCTCTGTTAGTATCTGACCCAAGCGCACATGTATAGATCTATGAGTCATTGACCATAAAACATCAGCTTTACCGTTTAACATATGTGCTGACCGCAATAATGGCATACGCGTTTATAAGTATGTAGTACCCTTGGGAACCCTTGTGGTGGCATACAACCCACTGCGTTGACATGTTCTGTAGGTTTTGGTCCTATCGCCATTCCAGTAAAGCCCAATCTAAATGACGATTTCAGGTATACTTCACTATAAACAACGAATTTCTAAAAAAATCTTATTATTTTATACATCTTGAACTGGGCTTCGGCTGAAGAGGCCCACCAATCCAGTCCAGACGTCTCGATTGAGTGACGAAATGCCATTCTTTTTACACGTATTTTACTATTTATATAACAGTAAAATTCGGTGAATGTACATAGTAAGCACATGACAACTTGTAGTAATTTAACTGAAAAAAAACTAACAACTCGTTATAATATATCTCGTTTAACTGTTTTTTTTCTTCGTTTAACGTGCTTGTGTGCCATTATGTACATAGGCGCACTGGCAGACAAGCAAACCCTCCTAAAAGAGGAAAATGTCGTCACAAAGGGGGGAATCTGCGGTTTCTATGTCATTTTACCTACTTATTAAAGAACAAACCCACCTTTTTGAGATGCCACAAAGAAGGAATTCCACTTTATCCTCTCTTTCTCGTCCGCTATTGTGTCGGCGACTAGGAACCCTGGGGGAGGGCGCATATACCATCCATCCGGGCCAACATGTCAACAACAGCGATAGGTTGTTGTAGCGGATATTGGATGTTGAGATTCTGGAATTTATCAGTCTGAAAGTACGACTTTCCATTGAAAGTTTTTTTGGTTGGATTCAGTGGGTAAAAATCTAAATTCATCTTTATACGAAAAAAAATATTTTCATATTGACCCGCTCATGCTTGAAATGTCCGGCTGTTTTTGTGGTCGGAAGAGATGTGGCCATTTGTGTGTTTTTTTGCGCTAGGATACGTCAGTCAGTGGCACTAGCGGACGAGAAGAAATGGGGAAATGGAATTACCCCCTCTTTAGTGGTTTCAAAAAGTAAAATTTTATCTTCAAGGTGTGGGTAAAATAGCTTTTAAACTGCCGGTTCTTACCTCTAGAGAAAGTCTTCTCCTTTTGGGAAATTGGCTCGTCCGCCAGTGGTCAATGGCACGGGCACATAACCTACGTTGGTTCCTCTTCTGTTCATTGACAACCTGTTTTTTTTCGTTGACATAAAGTTTTTTCCAATAATATTTTTTTTATTTAAGCCTAAGATTATTCTTGTGATTGTTGTTGTTGTCAATGTTGTTTTTGTTAGAGATGTTGTTGTTGCGGTTGTTGTTGTATGTTGCTGCTGCTGCTGCTGCTTTTATTGTTAAATATCATACCTTTTTTCAGAAGCCTGTCTTTTCTATACTGTTACCAATGGAGACGCACCAATATATAAGTTTTTATTCAATCAAAATCAAACATCAATATAATTTTTATTATTATCATCGCTTTTATGGAGGTGGTGGAACTCATTATTTAAGTGCAATTTCATTATAGTTATAGAAGTATTTTTAGAATCAACTTTGTAATATAGTTCGGTCAGAGAGATGCATTTTCCATATTACTGATAAAACCTCTAACACTGGAAATACTCAAATAGACACTTTTATTTAACAATAATATAATAATAATAATACCTAACGTTAACAATGATTTATTCATTCTTCAAATTATTGGTGACATTTGCTTATAGAATTTAATACACTTATTTTCTTATAAACGTTTAATATATTGTTTCAAGTTTAAAAATTTATTAACAGTTGTGTTGTTGACAAAAACCGTATTATTTTCTCTGTATATTCCTGATGCTGATTTTTTTGAATAAGTAAACATACTGAAATCCCTTTTTATGCGTTTATCAAAAACCAGTTTCCATCGGGCTCTGTCCCAGGTTGTGCATTGAACTTACCGATTCAAATGCTTGCTCTTTTCGCTGCGTCACCAGCTGTTGGAACTTTTTCTTTGGTCCAATACTGCTGATAATAAATCTGTGGTCATCGACTTTTTATCAGTAAAACATATATATAGCATAGCATATCTTGTGAAAAATCATAAACATGTCAAAATTAGATCTTCTCCTTCTACAACTACTGATCGTTGTCTCGGGACATCTGAAATCGACGAGTTCTGCCGAGTTTGTGCCAGAGTCTGCCAGTATGGATTCGGTGGATGAATTCGTGAATCTGACGAGTAGTACTGACGACATTGAGATTGCCAAGCCTGTCTTCAAAAATGGTGTCTGGGCGAATCCACCGTCCATGGACTTCAAACGGATCGGATTTGTAAAGTTAGTTGGATGCACCAGCGGACGAGAAGGGTGGGAAAAATGGAATTCCGCCCTCTTTGGCGTTTTCCAAAGGTAAAATTTGTTCCCTAAGATGTAGGTAAAATGGCCTGAAAACTACCAATTCCACCATCTTTGAGTAAATTCCGCTCCCTTTGAAGGATGGGCTTGTCCGCCAGTGGTTGGATGGATCTTTTTTCATGCTGATATAGAGTTTTGTAGATAACAACATACGAACAATTGCTTTTGATTAATGATATATGATTGTCTTAATTTCAACAAACGCGTTTTACTGGAAAATAAATTAGAATGGTGTTATGATACCGTATGCTTTGTTGATAGTTATAGGACGAAAAATGTTTATGGTGATGAGGTTCATTTTGGTTCCGGGTGATAACTCCAAAAAAATCCGCAGTCTATATTCAAGTTTCAGCGGATTCTGAACCATGAATTCTCATGAACTTGAAACACATTCAGAAGCACTGGAGTTGATATTGTTCCTATTTTTGGTTTCATTTTGGTTCATATGGTAACCTATTTGCATTCAGATTCTTCAAATGGCTATCGTTCGATCGTACACCTCCAACACTGCCTACACCCGAGGTTGAACATTGTTTATCTGTTTTCCGATCATAATATTTTCATGCTTTCTGTAAACAAATAAGCATTTTGCTTAAGTTGTATAATACTTAAGAGTTACGCGATCAAATAAGTGTGTAAGACCTTACCACACCAATTTTTGATCAAGTTGATTTTTAATCAGTATATCAGTTGTTTTATAAATATATAATGTTTTTAAATACATTTTTAATATAATTTTTACTCAAGGAATTGGCCAGGGTTCTGCCCAACGGCCAACCCGACCATTCGACCACGTCCGAGCCCGATTCGTTACAGACCACATGGATTGGTCATGCCACTGTACTCGTTCAGATGGAAGGTATATCCAGTGAACTCACTCACTCACTCACTCACTCATTCATTCACTCACTCCCTCACTCACTCACCCACTCACTCACTCACTCACTCACTCACTCACTCAATGCTCACTTACAAACTCATCCACTCATTTTCATCACTCCAATCTCACAGCTCATGGCCAACTTACTCATTACACACCTACTCACCACGCGTTTACTCACTCTGTATCACTCACTCACTCACTCACTCACTCACTCACTCACTCACTCACTCACTCACTCACACTCACTCACTCACTTATTCATTCACTCACTCACTCACTCACTCTCTTATTCATTCACTCACTCGCTCACTTATTGATTCATCTATTCATTCATTCAGATATCCATTGGTTCGTTCCGATGGGCCTTAAATCATGGATGGAGTCGGCCGGCTGCTCGAACGTTCACGAACTGAATTGGGACGAATCATACACTCTCAGGTCCGTTTGTTCCCTTCATAGTTTAGTTGACCTCACCTCATTTCAATTAATTATAATTCGAGTGACGTGACTTGAAGTTTTTTTCATTTTATTTTATTGATGTTTTAAAATGAAAATATAAAGATACAGTTTATTCTTTCTCGTAAAAGTTTGCACTTTTAGGGATAATCTCACCATTCGCGCGCTACCAGCAAAGCACTGGAGTAAACGAACAGCGTTGGACGATTTCAAAGTGAGAATAATATTTCATTCACTACTATCTCTCATTCACTCACTCACTCGTTTTTCACTGAAACATTCACTCACTCACTCACTCACTCACTCACTCACCCACCCACTCACTCACTCACTGACTCACTCACTCACTCACTCATTCACTCACTTGCAGACGTTATGGTCAAGTTGGTCGGTATCCGGCCCGAACCGTCGATTTTTCTTTGCCGGTGACTCGGCATTTTGTGGTGAAGAAATGGATAAAGTCGGGCGAAAATATGGACCCTTTGATCTGGCGGCGATACCCATTGGATGCTATGAACCCAGGTTGCTACTGTTGTTGTTGTTGTTGTTGTTGTTGTTGTTGTTGTTGTTGTTGTTGTTGTTGTTGTTGTTGTTGTTGTTGTTGTTGTTGTTGTTGTTGTTGTTGTTGTTGTCGTTGTTGTCGTTGTTGTTGTTGTAGTTGTTGTCGTTGTTGTTGTTGTTGTTGTTGTTGTTGTTGTTATATACAGTTGATCACAGGTACATCATGTCTGGTCAACACATGAACGTTGATGAAGCCGTCGAAACGCACAACCTGATCCGATCAAAAAATACGGTCGGAATTCATTGGGCCACTTTCCCCATGGGCTGCACCGAGGTGGGTTGGATGTGGTTGTTGTTGTTGTTGTTGTTGTTGTTGTTGTTGTTGTTGTTGTTGTTGTTGTTGTTGTTGTTGTTGTTGTTGTTGTTGTTGTTGTTGTTGTTGTTGTTGTTATTGTTGTTGTTGTTGTTATAACTTCTACATATCTATGCTTCAGCACTGGCTGTCCCCTAAGGAACGTCTCACTGAACTTGCATCAAAGTTGGCTGCTGGCAGTCAGTTTCGGGCTCTGAATCCCGGATTTACATGGAGAATAAAGTGATAATTATATTCTTATTTTTTATCTGATTCAGACGTATTTTGTTACAAACCGTTATCTTGTGAAACAAATTTGTGCGGACTTTTTCAAGTGAGGTTTTGCATCCAGTGCTTTCAAATTTCCAACTGCACTCGCTTTCCTGCTCGCATCCAGATGTATGGTTTTTGCAATATTCATTGGGGTAACTTCATGGTCAGTTACTAAATTTTTTCCTTCCGCCAATTTTCTCCCCATTGGATTCAGATGCAACTCTCAGCAACTGACTATGATGGTAACCTTCCACTATGACCCTTATCGTTCAAGATGATTTCGAAAATACTAATTTATGTATGTTTATTTGTGATTGTATTTGCTCACGATTTCAACAAAAGTTTCCCGGTGAAGTGAGATATTAAAAAATAAAATGAAGTTATGTGCCATGAGTTACCTAACATCTTTCGATATCGGGTCCTTACTTTGACTATCTGTCTGAATATATATTCAAACTGTCTGATTTGAAGTCAGTTATTCTGTGTGGAAAGGCTTCACAAGATTCTCTCTAAGAGAGAACTTTTGTTCAGAGCCCAAAGTTCTCGAAAACGTCATCTTGAAAAGTTCTTTCACTGATAACCGATTTGAACCTAGCGGGAACCGCAGACTGTTTCTATCTAAACAGATAAGGAACGAAAACTACCATCAAACTAATATTTGAGCGCTAATATAAATACGTTGAAAGAAAAAATATATTCATGTCAAATCG
This sequence comes from Daptonema setosum, assembly GCA_964036265.1. NCBI lineage: Eukaryota > Metazoa > Nematoda > Chromadorea > Monhysterida > Xyalidae > Daptonema > Daptonema setosum. The sequence goes on from OZ038447.1 coordinate 8,494,219, forward strand.
ACGTTCAATAAGTCTGGAAAGACAAGCAGCATGAAGGTTAAGAATGTGTTTGATAACAACTTGAAAAAGTTGAGAGACGATTTATAAACCCAGAAACGCATTCGCCAACCGTTTCGCTTTTATGAATATTTATGTTATCAAGTTTTGTTTTTCTATTTGAGTTTATTAACTGTCAAAATATTGCAACAAAGAGACTCGTTTTCAATCCAATTGGTAAGCTCTCAATGAGACACTTTTTTTCACTCGATGTTTGTCAGAAAAAAACCTAGTTTTTTTTTAGCGCCAGTTGTACTTTGAACTGAACGTACATATCGCAAATCTTCATTCAAATATCTGACGCAGCGTAAGCACAGTACAGTCAATATTTGCTCTCGTTTCATCACCCAACTTGAGGTAAAACTGTATTCCACGTTCAAAACTCCAATATCCAGTTCACCATCCTCGTTCGTTCACTACGAAATGTCGTAATCTTATCTTACTCTAACTACAATTTAAACAAAAAGTCTACAAACCATGTCAAAATCTGTCGTAAATTTATATCTCTCTTCGCTGATCGTCACTTGTGGACATCTGAAATCGACGAGTTGTGTCCAGTTTGTGCCAGAGTCTGCCACGATGGGTGCCGTGAAACAATACGGTAATCCTGCCGATATTGAAATCGCAAAACCGACATTCTCCAATGGAGTCTGGTCCAATCCACTGTCAATGAACTTCAAACAAATTGGAGCTTTTGAGTGGGTTGTT
>OZ038447.1:8501017-8611017 GCA_964036265.1 Daptonema setosum
ACAAATAAAATGTTGCAAATCAATAGAAAATATCGACAAATAAATGCAAAATCAATGGTAATTAATTATTCGATACCGAGGAACAAAAGAAACATGACAAATTGTTACCCACTTCTAGCCGTTTTGGCTGAAATATACTGCTCATTTCGAAAATGGGATAGCTTGAAATATTGTTTTGGTGTGAAGCTAAAACTCTTAGCGGTTAAAATTTCAAATCATTTAGGTCATTGTGAGGAATCTTGACCCAGTTTGAACGTATCACGGGGGGAATATGGGCAAATGACTGGCTTATAAAGCACAGCATTTTCGTACTTTTATAAAGTCTTCATGAAAGTCTTATAAAAGTGGTTGAAAACATTACAGAAAAAAATATGGCAGACATAACAAAAATATCTGTATACCACAACCATCGAAATTCAGAAAATTCATGTTCTGCCATTGATGATGATGATGATTCTGTTGTTGTTCTTTTTTGTTGTTGTAAGTGTTGTCGAAGAGGTAAATTAATGTCGAAAATTATCTTGATCGGTTTTAATGTTCATAGATCTTTATTTCGTTCGTAACACAAAAAGTTACAGACTTTCGCGAAAAGAAGAGAATGTCCAACGATTTCCGACGATCAGGCTTCCGAGCACTTGAAAACCGTTCCATGTCTACCTGCGACGTTCTCTGGAACCGTGTCGAGATCCCGAACCGCGATCGCTGAAACATTTACTCGCGTTTACATTTAAAAGTTGGCGCGTTCAAAATCGTCCTAAGAAAATCGCAGACGTTTCAAAACGTTTCAGAGTCATTCAAAACGAAACTCCTTATTGGATATCTAGAGTAAAAAACTCGGAAGTGAACTAGCAGAATTCTGATAACGATTGGGGATTAATCAAGGTGTTTAACGAAGAAAACCAAATGCTCACAGCACACTTCAACCCTCCAACCTCATTTACATGTGTTTCATGTGGGTGGAGGTCTCATTCTCAATATCAGTAGGAAACAATAGTTTTGTATACGCTAGTATAGTCAGAGTCCGACTGAATCTTTTATGAACCTTCATGACAAGAAATTAACAATATCTGGCTCGCCGATTTAGCTTTTCCGACTTCAATGTTTCCTCAACGGCAGCTGAACTACCAATACTGCTCGCAATCGAGAAGGCTTTGAACGGGTTTCCTCTTTCTTTTTCTCTCCTGCATTTGCCTTTCGACAATGAAACAAATAAAACAGGCTTACCTTCTGACAAATTCAGCTTTTCGGTCCCTACTGTCCCTGTCCCTGTCCCTTCCCTGTCCCTGTCCCTGTCCCTGTCTCTGTCTCCACCCGCACTACCGCATCTTTGGTCCCGATCGTCCCGCGTAGGCGGAGCTTTCAACTATCCTTCCCTATTATTAGATCTATAATACTAACTAAAAGTATCGTGATAAAAAAATTGAAAAAATACAGGGATGAACTAAGATATGCTTACCTTCTTGCAGATTCAGCTTTTCTGTCCCTACTGCCTCTGTCCCTGTCCCTGTCTTTATCTCTGTCTCCACCGGCACTGCCTCGTCTTCGGTCCCGGTCGTCCCGCGTGGGCGGAGCTTTCATCGGCCCGCCTCTGTCACGTGACCCGGGTTCGGCAGAATTACGGCTAACAAAATGGTAAAGCCCCGTTTATACTTGAGCGCAGGCGCAGCGCAGATTTAGGTGCAGTCTACGGGTGCAGATCTACGGGTGCAGATCTACGGGCGCAGCTGTTTAGCGACTATAAACGCACGAGCGCAGTCAAAATTCCAGTTTTTGAGCGATTCTATTTGATATAAAACCGAAGTTTTTTTGTGACTTCTTTTAGATATTCTTGATCACTGATTTTTTTCATGAATTTTGAGACCAAAAAGAGCCGAAACTAAGGTGAAAATTTTTTCGGTCGAGATTTTGGGCGATCTGATTTGATATAAAACCGAAATTTTTGTATGACTTCTCTTACATATTCTTGATCACTGATTTTTTTCACGAATTTTGAGACCAAAAAAGCCGAAAAGGAGCTGAAAAATTTTTGGTCGATTTTTGGCATCCGGGTCGGATCCGGTCGATTAACTGGGTCGGATCCGGTCGATTAACTAGCTGTGGTTGATTAACGTTGATCAAATCAAAATTACAGTTATTTTAGAGCTCTTGGGGACAGTATTCAATCTGCTAGGGTCATTCACGTAAAAAAAAACTGTGAGTTTTCCGTTAAAAATGTTGAGAGAAACTCAAAAACTCTTATAAGGTAATTTGGGGGAATCGCGCAAAACAGGCAGAGTTTTATATAACACATCCCTATGTGAAACATGAACGATTCTGTAGCGGCTCTGCATGGTTTTGCGTGCTTTGTTAGTGCTATAGTGGCTGTCGTTTTACACCACATTCTGGAGCTTGAAATCCTATGAAATATCGGGTTATAAACTGAAAAAATTTCATAAAACTAACTAGAAAGAGTGTTTCGACCTTTTTATAAAAATATTCAATTTTTATTGAATGTAAAACAACAATCTGCACCATCCAATATCAATTCAATTTGATATTGGGTGCAGCCATACAAATCTGCACCCGTAGATCTGCAGCATAGATCTACGGTGCAGCCCAGTGCAGCGAGTACAAATGCAAACATGCCGTAGATCTATGCCGTAGACAGTTTTGTATGGCTGCGCTGCGTCTGCGCTCGAGTATAAACGGGGCTTAAAACAGGATGGTAAACAGAAATTTAATTATAATATAAATAATATCTTTGTGGGCAGGGAAATGGTCACACATCAATTAAGGGTGGGTTCTGTTGTCAATTTGATGAATCCTTCCCGTTACGAGTTTATTTTGACCCACAGCAGGCAGGAGTAAATAAAAAGTGGTGATTTCACACGGCAAACGCCCTTGAACAACAAACAACAGAATGGGATATGAATGTTCAATAATACATGAAGGTTGAAAGGACATCAGAAACCTTCACAAGCAAACTTCATGATTGATCGATCTGACGACAAACTCTACTTTAATCTGAATTTTTTTGTTATTTTATTTTTTGTTTTTGAGTTTTTAGGATTTTTATTAACAAACATAAAAATATACTGTTGAACCAACCGACTGCGAGGTCGACCGCTCGGTGAGGGATCACCACGATTCGTACGTGGTCGGCCACTGCCCCCGTTCTGAAATTACTGACTGACTGAATAACTGACTGACTGACTGACTGACTGACTGACTGACTGAATGAATGAATGACTAACTGACTGACTGAATGACTGCCTCACTCACTTACTCACTCACTCACTCACTCACTCACTCACTCACTCACTCACTCACTCACTCACTCACTCACTCACTCACTCACTCACTCACTCACTCACTCACTCACTCACTCACTCACTCACTCACTCACTCACTCACTCACTCACTCACTCACTCACTCACTCACTCACTCACTCACTCACTCACTCACTCACTCACTCACTCACTCACCCATACTCACTCACTCACTCACTCACTCACTCACTCACTCACTCACTCACTCACTCACTCACTCACTCACTCACTCACTCACTCACTCACTCACTCACTCACTCGCTCACTCACTCACTCACTCACTCACTCACTCACTCACTCACTCACTCACTCACTCACTCACTCACTCACTCACTCACTCACTCACTCACTCACTCACTCACCCACTCACTCACTCACGCACTCACTGACTGACTGACTGACTGACTGACTAACTGACTGACTGACTGACTGACTGACTGACTGACTGACTGACTATGACTGACTGACTGACCGACTGCCTGACTGACTAACCCCCATATCACAGAAAGTTACACTCGTCCATTGGCTTACACTCGTCCACAAGCATAATTTTGAATGCCAATTATCTTGCATTTGGATGTCACATATTGAACACATTTTTGTATGATTGAGATTAGGGGTCGGCATGCCGGGACAAAATCCGGGACGGGACGGGACGGGACGGGACGGGACGGGACGGGACGGGACAGGTGTTTTTCCCGTCCCGTCCCGTCCCGGCTAAAAAATCTTGTCCCGTGTCCCGTCCCGTCCCGTTAGAATTTTTTTTTGTCCCGTCCCGAAATTTCCCGGATTTTACTCCGGGACAAGCTTTTCTGTCCCGGGACAAGAATTATGTATGCTTGTCCCGGGAATTTTCTATAACTTAATCCGACACAACACAACAAATTAAGTGCTGTTATCGATAAAAACAGTATATGTATAAAACCCGATCTGACACAAATCTTATTTATCCTTTGTTATGATGATTAGAAACATACTAAATATTAAAGCATATACAGGCTGGGCCAAAAAACGACCACACTTTGATCTGACTTGAAGGCTGTGTCTAATATTTTCGCTTGTCGTTTTCAACATATATTAAAAACAAAATAACTTAGTTTTCCCGAAGTTTTCAATATGATATTCGGATTATAGCAAAAGTTGTGCATGTGCATCCCGAAAAACATCTCGCGCATTTTTACAACGGCTTATAACGTCACTTAATTAAGATTTTTATCAACGGTTAAAACTGTCAAATACAGCATATTATAGAACTGAAACTATTTTAGTTAAGACTACAAGTTTGAAAACACGCTTAAAAACTATCAAAACTGTCAAATGCAGCAAGTTATAGAACTGAAACTATTTTAGTTAAGACTAAAAGTTTGGAAACACGCTTAAACTGGGTCAAACTGTAGTAAAAGCGACTTTTTCACTGTTTCATCTAAAATTTTCATACAAGTTTCAAAACTAAAATTTTCTGATGAAACTCATATTTTCAGGCGGGAAAAGGTTAATTGTAAGGAAAAATTGCCCAAAACAACAGAAGTCCATGTTTCAGTGACAAATCTCATCGTAGGGACAAGTCCTCGTATATGGCCGTGTATGTATGGCTGTTGTAAAAAACGAGCGAGAAGTTTTTTCAGTCAAAAGTGCACAATTCTCTAAAACCCGAACCGATCCTAACGAAATTATTGATAGAACTAAGTTTATATGTTGTTAACATCTGTTGAAAACGACAAGCTTAAATAATCAAAACAGCCACCTCTATATCAGATCAAAGCTTGGTCGTTTTTTTGGCCCACCCTGTAGTTTGACAATCGAGTGAAGTGAAAAGGTTATCTGTAATGAAAATTTGCCCAAAACAACAGAAGTCCATGTTTCAGTGACAAATCTAATCGTAGGGACAAATCATCGTATATGGGGGTGTGTATGGCTGTTGTAAAAACGAGCGAGCAACTTTTTCAGTCAAAAGTTTAAATGTTGTTAACATATGGTGAAAACGACAATTGTTAATATTGTATTCTACACAGCCACTTTTATATCAGATCAAAGTGTGGTCGTTTTTTGGCCCACCCTGTATATGTTCATTTCGTGTTCTTTCTTATAAGAAAATCATCAACATATTACCATATGATATACGTAAAATATCTGGTTCATACTTCAAATTTTTTTGCAAACATGGCTATTCTCTCAGACATTTGATACATAATGCGAATAAAGTAAGCGTCTATCATTGAAGAAAAAAAGTTATTGAAGTCTGTATTGCATAAAAAGCAGGGTTATAATACAAAAATCAATTTCGAAAAATATCTTTTCAGCGACTTAAGAAGTATTTTCTGTTTAATTGGTCATAAGACAAGTTTGCAGGTTGTCTTTTTCACTTGAATTTCACTCTTTTTGTTCTGGGACAAGTGATTTTGTCCCGGGACAAACTGTTTTGTCCCGTTTTGTCCCGCTTTGTCCCGGGAAATTTCTTGTCCCGTCCCGTCCCGTCCCGGCTAAAAAATCTTGTCCCGTGTCCCGTCCCGTCCCGTTTACCAATAAATATTTTTGTCCCGTCCCGTCCCGTCCCGCCCAAACCTTGTCCCGTGCCGACCCCTAATTGAGATGGCTAGGCTGTCCATCGCTAGAAAACCCAAAAAAGTTTCCTTCAAATGCGACTGAACGAAAATAAGAACGATTTATAAAGTTATACTCGTCCATACACTCGTCTTTATACCCGAGTACAACCGAAACATCGAGTTTAGTCCAACAGGCAGTCGTTACACTCGAGTACTAAACAACACCACACGTTTCAAGTAGATGTTTCAAGTAACACTCGGGTGCAACACAGAGCCAACACTCGAGTGCAAAGTTTTAACGTGTAATGGATGCATGCCACGTTGTACTTGATGTTTCGGTTGCACTCGAGTATATGCAGGAGTATATGTACGAGTATATGGTCAGGTGTAGATTTAATTCTGGTTCAATTTTATATTTCTTTATGTTTTTCTTAACTTTTACTTGACACCATGATTGTACACGAACGGACGCTTCATTTGTTATCAAATTTTGTAATTTTACAGATTAACACATACTATAAAATCACGCTGCAAAGTTTTGCTTGTGTACGAGTGTAAGATAGTGGACGAGTGTTAACTTTCTGTGATATGGGTGTAACTGACTGATTTACTGACTGACTGACTGACTGACTGAATAACTGACTGACTGACTGACTGACTGACTGACTGACTGACTGACTGACTGACTGACTGACTGACTGACTGACTGACTGACTGACTGACTGACTGACTGACTGACTGACTGACTGACTGAATAACTGACTGACTGACTGACTGACTGACTGACTGACTGACTGACTGACTGACTGACTGACTGACTGACTGATTGACTGACTGACTGACTTACTGACTGACTGACTGACTGACTGACTGACTGACTGGACTGACTGACTGACTGACTGACTGACTGACTGACTGACTGACTGACTGACTGACTGACTGACTGACTGACTGACTGACTGACTGACTGACTGACTGACTGAATGACAGACTGACTGACTGACTGAATGACTGACCCGTCCCGATGGTGGTTTATGTTTGTTGTTGAGCTGCTTTTCATTGAATTGTCGTTCGCAATGTGGAATATGACGGTCGGCTGCTTGCTGATTGAAATTGCGACCACAAAAGTCACATTTTATGTAGTCTGAAAGTCGTAAAAAATCATCATTCAGTTATTTCAAAGAGTCAGTGGGTTAGTGAGTTAGCCACTCAGTGAGTTAGTTAGTTAAGGAGTTCGTGAGTCAGTAAATCAGACAACCATTTTCATTTAAAAAGTCCACAATTCTCAATTTCACTGGCACTATTACCGAGATTAAATGTACCATGAGACTCTTTCGATCGTGCATGTAGCTAAATTGATACATAGATCAGGGCAGGTCAGGTGCCATGAATTTGAAAAATTCAACTTATTTTTCAGAAGACTGTAATAAACTACGGTATAAATGTGCTTTGATGGTGTCAGCGATGAAGAAGTTCCAGTAAGAATAAAAATTTTAACTCAATGTTGCACCAACCAGAAGGCACTTTTGAGGGCACTGGAGGTGGCAATGGTCCACCGGTCTTAAGTGCCGTGTCGACACCCTTGGCCGCATGTACGGCATTCTGGAATTCCTCGTGCCGTTCGCGCCAGTTCGTTTTGGGTCGCTCAAATCTCCCCTGAAACATTATGAGGCTGGTATGATTGAGTTCAAAGTTCTAGTTAGACGTGGCTGGGTAGGACTTCTGACGATGACGGAGCCTGGCAATGTGTCAGGCTCTTTAAAATTCGTCGAAACACATTGGTTCCAACTCTACAAGTTTGATATGCATGATTTTTACACTTCTCTCTTTAGTTATGACCAAAGCTATTTGTCATTCATTTACTACACAAGGGCATCAGCATTTTTTACAAGTTATCCATTCTTCCTTTTTATGGAAGTCTTTTTTAGGCATAAATTGTAAAAAATGTACATATTCAGAGTTTTGCGCACTTTTAATATTGCCTTGTAATTAGGAAAACAGTTGATTTTGATTTTTTTTCCGTAAAATTCTATGGTCAAGCTAACGTCAACCGGTTATAACATAGGGGCACAAACAGTAGCAGCATGCAGTGTCCCAAAGTTTATAGAACCCGCAGTCTCTAAACTACAGTATTATCTGCCAAATCATATATGTAGCATATCAACGATGAGATTTCCAGAAAATTATATCAAGCTTGGAACACACAGTATTTGCAAAAAATGACCCGTCTGACTTGACTCTCAACGGTAAACCATTTTCATCAATGAAAATTGAAAAATAGGAATTAGGGCCTAGTAGAAAACTGATAGAATAAAAGTTCAGAAATGACTTTTCTGAATCTGTGTGCTTTTTCCTTATTAATAAAACGTACATAATTATTATTTATATGTAAAAAAATTCCTAACGAAAATACGGAACATGATGTATGCTAGGGCTCAGACTTTCGGTTTTTCACATAATGAAAATTTTGCCCAACTTTTTCGATATCCTTCTTGACTTTGAGCACATCACGCATGCCAATGTCCGATCCCTCACCGGCACGCTGGGCACCTGATTCGAATGGCTTACGGGTAGGTTTAGCTAATCTCTTGCAGGCATCTTGATGACGGCCCTGAGTGAGTGAGTCAATGAGTGAGTGAGTGAGTGAGTGAGTCAATGAGTGAGTGAGTGAGTCAATGAGTGAGTGAGTGAGTGAGTGAGTGAGTGAGTGAGTGAGTGAGTGAGTGAGTGAGTGAGTGAGTGAGTGAGTGAGTGAGTGAGTGAGTGAGTGAGTGAGTGAGTGAGTGAGTGAGTGAGTGAGTGAGTGAGTGAGTGAGTGAGTGAGTGAGTGAGTGAGTGAGTGAGTGAGTGAGTGAGTGAGTGAGTGAGTGAGTGAGTGAGTGAGTGAGTGAGTGAGTGAGTGAGTGAGTGAGTGAGTGAGTGAGTGAGTGAGTGAGTGAGTGAGTGAGTGAGTGAGTGAGTGAGTGAGTGAGTGAGTGAGTGAGTGAGCTAACCAGGGAAGCTTTAACAAACTTTCGACCACAGACTTTACATGGATACGTGGGTTCACCCTCATCCGGCCCGAATACAGACGCACCGGCAGCTGAAAAGCGGTAATTTAATCAATCGATCGACCAACCAATCAATCAATCAGTCAATCAATTAATCAATCAATCAATCATCACCAACTTAAAGGTCGAGCCCCTCCTCCACCACCGCCACCACCACGTTCTTTGCTGCCACCGCGGCGAAACATTATGTTGTGTGCGCAAGGTTAACGTTGATTAGCGCACACCCTGCACCTGAAATATTAGGTTAAGATAGCTTTCAGTTTCAATTGAGTGGATCTTGAATGAGTTTACAGAAAGACTAGTGGATTTTACTAGGTATCTGCGAATGACATTTCGATATGATTTCTCAACAGAGAAAGATACAGGGCAAGGTTAATGTCAATTAGTACACACCCTGCACCTGAAAATCTGGGGAAGCCAAATTCCAATTTAATTTGCGCGGATATCGCGGATTCAATTTACAGAAACACGAGTGATTTTTTAAGTGAATAGAGAAATGACATTTGGGCATGATTTCTCGGCAGAGAATGATAGAAACGAAAGACTACAGTAATAAAATTGCATGAACATGAAAAATAATAGACATTCATCCGCTTTGTAGAAAATTATTAAACTCAACCCGTTTAATTCAGTTACAGAAAGGTTCGTGAAATGTCATAGCTTAAGTTACGAAAGGTGAGTACGACTCTTTCGAATGTGAGTAATTTAGTTTGGGTTCAGTGTTTGTGGGATACACCAGGTAACGGCTTTTGGTTGTGTCAAGTACGCATGGCAACCGTGTGATTTATCACCAGTTCTGTCGTTGGACGATTTTAGTACATTACGTTAGCTGACTAACAAAGAAGAGCAATATGAGAATTTCTTTTATGTTTTGGAAAAGTAATAATTTGTTTTTTTCTTCTAAAACTGGTTTGTTGATCCTACAAAGCTGTTGTAATGAATCATTTTCAGCAATTTTCCACTCTATGAACTGGTATGGGAAAACTCTTCCTGATTATAGATTTGCATACAAAATAGTCGGTATAGCACATCATCATTTGACAATTGAATGTCAGACATTTGTATACGATGTGTCATTAAACACATTTGTCACTCATTTATATTGCATAAAGTAGGGTGACAGATTATCAAAGTTTCAAAAAGCTTACCATGTTGCCATGCGAAACTAAACGTAAAAATATTGGGGCATTGAGGTTATCGCCCCATCCCTGATACTACAGTATAACGTACTCGTAAGTGCGACACATATAGCAGTAACAAAAAAACATTCATGAAACATGAAAATAACAGGGTTGAAAATGTTTATGTTATTTGCAGACTTGTGTATGACCAGGTATGTTTCATTTTCATTGTTGCAAAATCATGTCACAATTATTGGCACACGTTGTTAATGAAACTTGATGATGTTACCATAGAAAACTATACCATGGACGATGGTATACTTGTGCCACGGCACCCAATGGCACCGGAACGTGTGATAAAATCGTCGTAAATTGGGTAGATACCGACTGAGTGATGACTTGACGAGTAAGAGCATCGGTTCAGGTTTATGTGATTGTGACATTTGGTTTGTGATTATGCGATTAAGAGAATTCATGACAGACAGGATGGAGTTCATACATCTTACATCCAATCCAGAGTGTCATAATCGTGATTTGGAATTTTTTAAAACCGACAGATCACTTGAAGAATGATCCTCGGTTTATGATTAGGTGATTGTGCGAATATGTTATTGTTTGTGTGAGGTGAGAAGTATGACAGACAGAAGGATTTTTTGGAACTATATTTTTGTGTCAAGAAACAACATCTGGGCGTTACGTTATGTGAAATTTTGAAAGAGGCATGACTTGATGACTATGATTCATGAGAGACTGGATGAATGAGTTAGTTACACCCATTGCGATACGTTATGTGAAATTTAATAATGGGGTGTACATGACTTGAAATGGTTTACCGTTAAACATTTCGAAAGGAATCGTGATCTCTTGACGTCTTAGTCATCGCAAATCATTTTACGATTTAATTTGTTTCATCAAATCATGTTTTTGTAGCACTGATTATAAAGGTAAATATTCAGCCGATTGGAGAAAGATTTGAGAGGATAATTGTTATACAAAAAATGATCCCGAGAAACCAACTTATCATGAATGTTTACGATATCATATGAGAAGAATAACTACTGCTCTTTTTGACCAGTTCGGAAACCTGTTAAACCAGAAACCAAGATCACCTGTCTCCACTATCACTTTTCACCCTCACTTTTCAAACGTGTCATTAAACTACGTCATTAAATAAAAAACATTAAATTTTCGAAAATAAAATTAAGGGACAAGATTATTTTAACGTTCGAAGAATTTGAGATGACGAAAGTTGTAGAAAGATTAATAACTGTTTGTGATGACATGCCACATATACAATAGTTACCGACTTTCTTGGCTATCACTAATTGAAAACACATCTGCGAGAAATCTAGGGAGCTCTGAACGGGCATTCCGTCAAACTTTAAAAGCCTTATATTCAACCAAAACATCTGTGCGACGTTCATTGTAAAATATGGATGACAGGAAAGGTTTTCATGAAATGTTTTAGAGACATCCACACCTAAATGAATTATAACACATTAAAATAAACATGAAGTGATGTTCTGGGGGTCAATGGTCAGAATTTAAATAGGCCATTAATAAAAAATAACTATATAAATTAATCAGAAAAAAATAAAGTAAACCGTATTAAACGCCATTTGTCGAGTATTATCACACATGCTTTAGCCGTAATATTACCACAAACAAACAACCATTCATAAGACACCTGTCTAAACAGGTTAAAACCTATATATAACAATAGATTACAATATTACGGCCATTATTCGTCCACGTAAAACACGTTTCCTTGAGCCAGTCAATATATTAGACAACCACCAGCTCACACAGTCAGCCGTCTTCAGAGCCATTTCCACGGAGAATTTCCCAGCAAACATGGAAAAAATACTCACCATATGTACCCTTATCAGCCGTTATATACTACAACAGGTACATAATACACGTCAAGCGTTATTCCATGGGACTTATAGGCGCTATAGGAGCTCAATATGTGGGGCACACACTCATGAGCTATGGAGCGAGTGCCTGACTGGCTTCATACAGAATGGCGCATGGTTGCTAGGTTACAGTCAGGGCACATGCTAATGTTGGAGAGGGGGGACCCCCCGAGATCGCCACCTAGCCTACCCCCTCGCGACCCCCGCCAGACCTGAGTCTGTACGACAAATACGTGGGGTTTCAGTCGTTTGCAGAATTGTACCGAACTTTGGAGTGGTATGGGCTACGAAATGTATGTCGGGTGATAAATTCATAAACCGGCTGAGTTTTGTGAAAAATGATTGGTGTGACAAGCTGTGTATGTACTCCAACCCCCACTCGCCCGTTAAGGAGAGTTTCGCTGGGATTTTAACCAACAAGAGGATAAAATTGGCAATTGGCAAGTTTCATTGTTTTTTTGTGAGCGAGCGTTCGAGTTTTTTGTAAATAAAGTTTTATTGAGACTTGTACAACACACGAATGTTTCGTCTGAATCTAAAATTATGGATTTTTCGTTATTGAAACTACGTACTAGGCGTTCATAAGTTAATGCAATTTATACATACATACATATACACCGAAAAGTTCTCATATCCATGGATTAGGAATATATTTCGCATCCGTTAGCTTTATGTTGAAAAATCCCCGAGTATAAAAAGGTAAATTTTCACACTTATGAGAAGTAGATCAACCACCGAGAACCGAAAAAAACTATAAAGTTTATCATAAAAAAACATGTATGTATAAAATATGCAATGTTATCACAATATGCAAGTTGATTCAGTTGTTTCTGCCAGCAGAATTTTGGATAGAAAAATCACATTGCGGTTCCAGGCCACTGATCCCATCACATCGCGACATCTGGCGTACAGTTCGGTATTTCGATTAATCTACGTATCGTCCGCTACAAGGGTAATGCATGCAACCTGTGTGTACGCAGTGAGTGAGTGAGTGAGTGAGTGAGTGAGTGAGTGAGTGAGTGAGTGAGTGAGTGAGTGAGTGAGTGAGTGAGTGAGTGAGTGAGTGAGTGAGTGAGTGAGTGAGTGAGTGAGTGAGTGAGTGAGTGAGTGAGTGAGTGAGTGAGTGAGTGAGTGAGTGAGTGAGTGAGTGAGTGAGTGAGTGAGTGAGTGAGTGAGTGAGTGAGTGAGTGAGTGAGTGAGTGAGTGAGTGAGTGAGTGAGTGAGTGAGTGAGTGAGTGAGTGAGTGAGTGAGTGAGTGAGTGAGTGAGTGAGTGAGTGAGTGAGTGAGTGAGTGAGTGAGTGAGTGAGTGAGTGAGTGAGTGAGTGAGTGAGTGAGTGAGTGAGTGAGAGAGAGAGTGAGTGAGTGAGTGAGGGAGTGAGTGAGGGAGTGACTGAGTCACTGAGTTATAAGTGAGTGAGCGGTGGGTCAGTGAGTGAGTAGGGGACAATCGGCGAATCAAAATGAGTGCATTCAAACCTCGATGACGAGGAGACAATGTCATTGAAAAGCAGCTTCACATCAAGTAGTTCTTGTTTCTCAACCTATTGATCAGTCGCTTTGTGATTGATTATATCTTCGTTGAATTCACCGCTTCGTTGTTATATGAAAACAATTGCGAATGGTATGACTAATTGACTCACCCTCCGCTACACCGCCAGTTAGAACAAAGATTTAATTAACAGAACAAACTAGCCAGCGCAAACTAACTAAATGACTACTTATCATATTTGAGTTACCTTCGCTCACGGGGTTAGTATAGAGGACCCTCCGCTACACCGCACCCGTGACGAACGAAGATAACTAACTAACTTGAAACAACTGTATAGCTAACTTAATCACTACTTAATTCATCTAAATTTTTGAGTTACCTTCGCTCACGGGGTTAGCATAGAGGACCCTCCGCTACACCGCACCCGTGACGAACGAAGATAACTTACTAATGTGAAACAACTGTATAGCTAACTTAATCACTACTTAATTCATATAAATTTTTGAGCTACCTTCGCTCACGTCACGGGGTTAGTATAGAGGACCCTCCGCTACACCGCACCCGTGACGAACGAAGATAACTAACTAATATGAAACAACTGTATAGCTAACTTAATCACTACTTAATTCATCTAAATTTTTGAGTTACCATCGCTCACGGGGTTACTATAGAGGACCCTCCGCTACACCGCACCCGTGACGAACGAAGATAACTAACTAATGTGAAACAACTGTATAGCTAACTTAATCACTACTTAATTCATCTAAATTTTTGAGTTACCTTCGCTCACGGGGTTAGTATAGAGGACCCTCCGCTACACCGCACCAGTGACGAACGAAGATAACTAACTAATATGAAACAACTGTATAGCTAACTTAATCACTACTTAATTCATCTAAATTTTTGAGTTACCTTCGCTCACGGGGTTAGCATAGAGGACCCTCCGCTACACCGCACCCGTGACGAACGAAGATAACTAACTAATGTGAAACAACTGTATAGCTAACTTAATCACTACTTAATTCATCTAAATTGTTGAGGTACCTTCGCTCACGGGGTTAGTATAGAGGACCCTCCGCTACACCGCACCCGTGACGAACGAAGATAACTAACTAACTTGAAACAACTGTATAACTAACTTAATCACTACTTAATTCATCTAAATTTTTGAGTTACCTTCGCTCACGGGGTTAGCATAGAGGACCCTCCGCTACACCGCACCCGTGACGAACGAAGATAACTAACTAACTTGAAACAACTGTGTAGCTAACTTAATCACTACTTAATTCATCTAAATTTTGAGTTACCTTCGCTCACGGGGTTACTATAGAGGACCCTCCGCTACACCGCACCCGTGACGAACGAAGATAACTAACTAAGTTAAAACAACTGTATAGCTAACTTAATCACTACTTAATTCATCTAAATTTTTGAGTTACCTTCGCTCACGGGGCTAGTATAGAGGACCCTCCGCTACACCGCACCCGTGACGAACAAAGATAACTAACTAATGTGAAACAACTGTATAGCTAACTTAATCACTACTTAATTCATCTAAATTTTTGAGTTACCTTCGCTCACGGGGTTAGTATAGAGGACCCTCCGCTACACCGCACCCGTGACGAACGAAGATAACTAACTAATGTGAGACAACTTTATAGCTAACTTAATCACTACTTAATTCATCTAAATTTTTGAGTTACCTTCGCTCACGGGGTTAGTATAGAGGACCCTCCGCTACACCGCACCCGTGACGAACGAAGATAACTAACTAATGTGAAACAACTGTATAGCTAACTTAATCACTACTTAATTCATCTAAATTTTTGAGTTACCTTCGCTCACGGGGTTAGTATAGAGGACCCTCCGCTACACCGCACCCGTGACGAACGAAGATAACTAACTAATGTGAAACAACTGTATAGCTAACTTAATCACTACTTAATTCATCTAAATTTTTGAGTTACCTTCGCTCACGGGGCTAGTATAGAGGACCCTCCGCTACACCGCACCCGTGACGAACAAAGATAACTAACTATGTAAGTTGAAACAACTGTGTAGCTAACTTAATCACTACTTAATTCACCTAAATTTTTGAGTTACCTTCGCTCACGGGGTTAGTATAGAGGACCCTCCGCTACACCGCACCCGTGACGAACGAAGATAATTTACTAATGTGAAACAACATGTACAACTTAGTTGTACATGTATCAATCGGCTGAGTCAGCTTGATATGGCCACCCCAAGGGACGACAACTATCTTGGCGGTAGCCCAAACACTGCTGCCAAGTTGAGTTGGGGTTGGTCGTGTGAAGGAAACATGTTATCCACGGGTCAGTGATGTGGAGTGTTGATGACTCATATCACGTTGAGTTGAGGCAGTGTGTGCACCAGGGTGAGGTCAGTGATATTGTGATGTGATGATAAATGATGGGTTGATGAAAGTGGAGTGAAATAAGAGTGGTGTTCAGTTTACTTTGGCTGGTTTGTTTTTGACTGCCAAATAGTGATAGAATTGTGTGTTTCAAACATGGCAGGTAATTCGTATGCACTTAATTGATTGAAAAAAGTTTTTCATCCATGTTTCACAAAACCGTTTATACAGAAAATGGTCAGGGTTTCTGGCTATCAAGAAAGGAGTTTTATGAATCCACAAGTACAATGAATTGGTTGCCACGTTCATGCATAACTTGTCCATGTGTCATTTGAAAATGATTTTTGAAAGTTTGAAAGTGCTCCGAATTTCGTTCTGAGTTCGAACGGCACACCAAAAACGTTTGAAAGTTTAGTACAAAAGGCGATGTGATTGTTTTTCTAAAAGTGGTCAATCAACGGACCAATCATGAGCGAGCGAGTGATTGAATGATGGATTTGTTAAACTGTTTGGTTTCCTTGACTTAATTAAGTTGCACTCATGTAGTTCCTTATTCTTTATAGTGTTCGACTTTTACGAAGCTGTCAATCGTAGATCATTGTGTTCAGCTGATACCACCTGGGTGGAAAAAAGTAAACTGGTAAACTATTCACTAAAAACTTGGAAAAAGCTTTTTCCGGTGCAGTTCTGAGCACAAATAATAGTCATTTGAACTTGTAAACAGGTAAAGACAGGTTCCATATAACCATGGTTATGCCGCCGTTCATGACCACACTGGCGGACGAGCCAATCCTTCGAAGGAAGGGGAATTTCTTCAAAGAGGGGCAATTGGCAGTTTTCAAGCGATTTTAAAAACACGTTAGGGAATAAAATCAACTTTTAGATAACGCCAAGAAGGTGAATTACACTTTTCCCACCCCTTCTTGCCCGCTAGTGCATTACCACAATATCTGAATACAAAATGCATTACCATGACACCCGTGAAATGACTCATAACCGGTAAACACTAGTTTTGCGCTTGAATGAGATTATTGTCAGCTTATTTTAGATTTCACAATAATGCGCATGAAGTTTTGTTGTGGGATAACTGTCAGCAGTGGTAAAAAACTTATTTTAAGTTTTTTTGCTTGAATAAACTCAGATTAATTATGTTTTCGAATTGATTTCCTGTTTAATCTCTGCATCCTGATTCTCTGACAGTGAGCCGATAGAGCGGGCATTTCAACCGAAATTTTTTACAATGAAAACGTGATCACATCATTTTGACATTATTTCACATATTATTGACAATTACAATTAATGTGCCCAAAATATAATTCAAACGTTTGTTTTACTTCTTTATATTAGACATTTAAGCGCGATGCATCTCAATCTTTATCGTCACTGGTTTTTACTTCGTGCTTTGTTTGTGCTGTATTTAACTCCAACGAAAACAGTTAGAGGAATGTTTCTTTCGTCCGATTGAAACATTCCTCTATGTATTTTATTAAAACTTTATTATTTCGTTCTTGAAGTCTTCAAAAAAGATAAAAATTATCATATATGAAATTATTTAAACTGTGTAATAGTAATCTTTGTAAGAAAGACAGAAAACAATAACCATAAAACGATAACAATCAAACGGATAACAATGTAACAAAAAGGATAATAAACAGTCTGGTGGTGTTTCAGTTCAGCCCTATACTTTATGATGTATCAACTAGCAGAGTAGAACAGAAAATCTGATATGACCGACGAAACTGTGCCAAACAATGGAATAGAACTGTTCTTGGTACAACCCAAACCGGATTTTATTAGAGTGTTCAAATTTCAGTTACTTTGATGTACGAGTTGGTTTCATACGACCTCAAAAGTTAAGTCATCATAGAGAACGTTATTAGAACTTAGAAAAAAGAGAAATGCAACGCGATAGCTAAATTCGGAAACCAGCTTCAACATCGCCAAGAAACCAAATCGTGTTCGGTACAACCAGAAAAAACGACAATCGATCAAAACGAAAACGACAACCAAGCCAATAATCACTCCATCGTCACATCCGCGCTTTGTTGGCTGTTACTATTAACAGTTTTCACAGGAGTTTTCCGTTTGGCCGCCGCAGATTTCTTTGGTGTTGGTGTTTTCGCGGTTGTCGACGAGTTTGACGGGGACTTGGCCACAAGTTTACGCAGTTTACCCGTCGACTTTGACCAGTAGCATTTGAGCGTGACACGAAACATGGACATTTGGATGCCGAATAGTTTCTGCAAACGATGGTCATTTCTTGTGTTGAAACTTCTAAAGATGGTAACTTTTTTTCTTTCTATCACAAATTTTCAAACCATTTTCAGCGAACTGATACTGATCAAAACACAAACCAAAATATTAGCCTGTTCCGCCGTTAGCTTGTTGCCTTTCTCGCAGACGGTGAATTCTGTGTTGAGTTGGATAACACCTGAAAAATGGGTTACATTTCTATGAAGAACAATAAAACTGTCATAGTTACGGTAGCAACTAGCAACAACAACAAAAAAACCACAACATCATCATAATTCACAACAACAACAACAACAACAATAACAACAACATCAACAACATCATCATTTACAACAGCAACAATAGAAACAAAACAACAACAACAATATCGTCATCATTCACAACAACAAGAATAACAACATCATTCACAACAGCAACAATAGAAACAAAACAACAGCAACAACATCGTCATCATTGACTGACAACAACAACAACAACATCAACAATAACCTTTCTTCAACGACGTTGGCATGCCCAGCTTACGCAACTGGGGTTCCAGTGAGAACTGAAACTGTTCCAGGGGTCCGGCACCCAGTTTCACTGTTGATGTGGCCAAATTACCAGCCCTCGAATATTCCATCTCGCAGTGCTCTTCGAAGTACCTGCAAAGTGGAGCAAGGTTGTTAACAACAAAATACAAAGAACAACAACAACAACAATACGGTTTTCACAACAAACAAAACAACCACCACTACAACAACAACAAAAATTAATAACACACACGCTGTTAACCACAAAATAAATAGTAATCATCACAACAACAACAACAACAACAACAAAAGGCACCAACTTGATCACTTCCTTCGGATCGCGATTCGTGAACATCAACCCGGAATTGCCGGCCATAAACTTGCTGACCCTGTGCACACCCTCCACGTACTCGTCGGTGGGTGAACGACCGAGTGCCTTGGCCATCAGGGTGCGCTTGCCGAATGAGAACCTGAATATATCAACTTCGTTCATAAAAATTCAGTGTTTTTATCAAAAATTATTCTCAGGATGAAATATTTTCTACACCTCACACTCACACTATAAACCCATAGCACCACTTTTGGCGACAACAAATGCAGAGTTAGATTAGGGTTTTAGAAATATGGAGTGGGATGGGTAGGATGAACTTTTATTTACCCTGGTACTCGAATTGCTATCATCCAGCAAAATTTAGTGAGTTATAGAGTGAATTATGATTTATGAGTAAAGGCCTTATTATTAGTAAATTGAAAAACGTGGCACAAACATGGAATCGGATTTGAAGTGTTGTCTGACATCGATGAGTTTCGACGTGCGCACGTTGTCGACCATAAAGACGAAGATGTGCTCGTGATCGTCCACGCGTTGTCTGATGCTCGATACGATCGTTTCCTTCCTGGCCAGACCCACCTTCTTCTTCGTTTTCGTCAGCGAAACTGCAAATTTAGTTTGTAATAAACATGAAGTTCATTTTAATTAATTCAAAAATACCTGTAATCATCTATATTGCAACTTGTTGTTGGATTGAATTGATTCAGTTGTCACGAGGATCTCACAAACCGATCTTTGTCATTCAATATTTTGCGATGACAATCTATTACTTAAGGAAAAAACTTGTTGTTAAGTTTAACCTCAAGTTCATTTGAGATTAACCCGATGAATGACCACTCAACAACAATCAGAACGTAAATTTCAACTCTCACTTGTGAAAACCCCAACCTTGTTTATCACGTTTGGAGCGAGGCATTCTGGTTGATTATCAAGTTAATTGTCGTTGAACTGAGTAAATACGCTCGACGACTGTTGTTCCCTGAAAATCCATTATCGATAAAAAAAAATATTACGACAGAATAAAGAAGCTCTCGAATCATTTAGCCGTACTTCGACAGTAAAAATAGGTGATAACAATGTCGCAAAATTCATCGCCATATAAATAATATAAGAACGAGAAGTAAGAAAAGTGATCCGTCCATTGACGTACACGTTGTATTCAACATACAGTAAAACAAAAGTCGAAAAAAGTTCTTATTAATTTCATTTATAATAATTTCACGGAGGCAACAGACGATAATATAAATAAATACAAAGAAACGAATATTATTTAGAAAACCAAAGGCACACTTGAATGATGATCACCATGACAGGAAACAAACAAAGCAAACGTGATTAACCCGGACCGGAAATAAAAACAATGACTCTTTGGGGAATATCAACAACTTCATAGAAGTAACCTAGAGGTTAGGAGAAACATGAACACGTAATTATAGTTTCAATCATGGCAGTTTTATTTTAATTCGAAGTCAAGTTTATAAACAAGAATAAACCAAGTTCCCCAACCCAAATCAAAAGTTCTATTCATCATTCTGAATCACCAAACGCAGAAAGCCAACCAAATAAAAATCTAAATTTCTATCAAAGCTTTTACAAAATGAATTAATTAAAAATACTTTCTCAAGTTGGTGTGTCCTGACGTTGAGCCAATAGCCTCATCACAGCGTCATTGTCCAGATGTTGCAGTTCAAATTGGTTGCCGATGTTGGCCTGACCATCATGCTTCAATGTATCACGAATCAGGATTACGGTCGCCACGGGCAGACTCAGCAAGTTCAACGACTCCACGAGCTCGCCCATCTCCACGTCCAGACGATCCGGATCGCAGCACTGGAAGAAGTTGTCTTGTACATAAAGAAAGAAACTGATGGTTTATATATATTTAAAAACAGAAATACAGATAGTGATTTCATTATTGACTCATTTTGAGCGAGTATCGGCCCATCCCTACCTTATGTTTCACCGTCAATTCGTCAGCGTTAACTATAAAAAAATACTGGGACTTTTTCATTACCAAATCCATCAAGGCACACTAATAACGTAGCAGAATGGTGTTTTAGAAGTGCCGGGAAACGTTGAATGAACTGACGGGCAAAAGCAAAAACCTCAGTGCAACGCATCAGGATGACAGGATCTGTGTCTCATGTCAGGTTTCAAACCCAGAACCACCATTTTCCGAGGCTGGTGCCTTACGCACTAGACTCGAAAGGCGACTTATGATACAAACTATTATTAGTGTTATTAACAAAAATAGCAATAAATGTGATAAAAATCAAAACATAAGTAAAAGTAGCCACCTGATAAGAATGCAACAACGGGATGAGAGCGTGTACGACGTCATAAAGCATCTGTGACGCACCAAGTTGACTGAACGACGTCTGGCTAACCAGCTTCTTTTTCAGATACACCGCCAACGCACTGGTGATCCTGAAGAATATAATTTGTGAATAACAAAGAATCAGTTGGAATTTCAAACTTGGGAACTGAGTTTGTATCTTTCCAGCGTCACTAACTCAGTCTATATCACATGTCTTGACAATTATGATAGCTAAACTTACACATATGGAGCAATTCAATGAAAAAAGCACCCTGTTAATTTATTGTTTGTTTGAGCAGTGTGAATCAGTCAATCTTAAAAAAACCGACTCTGATAAAACAAGGTAATATAAATATTAATAATCACAGCAAATAACCTGTTAGCAATGACCGGATACGAGTTGATGCTGGCCAGTCGTTGCAGATCGGAGAGACGAGAGCGCAACTGCAACAGCAGCGGACAGAACGCGGCCGACACATTGGTCAAGTTGCGCAGTTCTGTTGCGTTGCCCACCTTGTACCTTCAACACATATTGTGACATTTTAATCTAATTTAAAGTAACACAATTAATCAAATATGATAGATGTGATTCTGATTTATCGGGGATGCGTCACTGTAAAAAAAGCTCCGAATGGGTCGTGACTCGTGGCAGTGAGCAAAAGTATAAAGGAATATTGGACTGGTAGAAGTGTGAAACAAGCTGATAAAATAGTTGGTTCACTGAAAAAATTCGAATAAGTAATGATATCTTAGGTTAAATAATCCAACCATGGCCACTTAGCATACTGATGCAGCACGGCGGCACAATCACCCTCGATCACCGATTCAACCAGCGATCCACACATTTGGTTCCACAGTCCCTGATAAAGCTCACTGATGCCGTCGAACACACCCGCCGTTGATTCAGCTGATAAAAAACGTACTTTAAAAATGTAAAATAACAAAACAAAAACATATTTCAAAAATATTTTCATAAATTGGACAACATAAATAATTATTCGCAATATTGTTTCTGATGATTTATCGGTCAAGTTTTTTGGGTTTCATATTTTTCTTTGTTGTATATGTTAAGTAGTAAGTTCAATGTTGGAACAATAAGAGCGCGTTTGAAATATTTCCCTAGCTCAAAGTTCCCCCCAAAATATGTCGAATAAAAGATTTGCATAGCCAAAACCAGAAAACATAAAAATATATCATTGCAACCAACGATTAACAGCCGTTGGCTTGTGCATCTGCGACTGCAGGTGAACGAAAAACGGTTGGAAACTCCAGTCATCCAGGACGGCCTGAATGTGACCCAGAATTTACTCTTTACAGAAATTATTAAACATCAAAAACTACAAACAACAACAGTTAACTAACAACAACTTCACCAACAACAAAATATCGTTTCAGTGGATAAATGTGAGCACAAAATCAATTACGAGTACATGCAACCGGGCATCCGTCCAACATAACAGCAACAATTACAGTAAACCAACAACATAAACCTCTTTAACCTTGACATAAGCCACTGCATTCATCACCGCCACGTAATGTGTCGTCCACGCGCTCTCCAACTTCCTGTAGATCTGCAGCAGTCGTACCCGAAAGTCGTCCAACAGGTCGCGCTGCAACTGGCACAATAAAAGTCGGGCCTCGCGCGACTTCACAAACCGATAGCGTTCAGTGATGAGCTGCACCAACAGAATAAACTCGTCCACACATGCCGGCGCCTGGAATTTATCACCAATTAATGAAACAAAACAGAAACATGGAAGGTAACACAGTTCATGACGTGTTGCTCTGGGGTTACTGCCGTTGCCCGTCAGTTTATCCAACCCCTTCACTCTTTAGCGACTACGAAAACACCATCCTTATATAGTATTAGTTTGCATGTTGGCTTCAGTAGAATGAAGAAGTCTCAGTAAAAAAGAAAAAGGGGGTCCGAAACCGACCGAAAATCCACTTCTTCTCTCCGTATTTACGGCATTCAAACGCAGTACTCACTCACCTTATACTGGTCGACCAATTTATCATCGGAACTGGTTTGTTCGTATCTGTCCTCCCACGCCGTCACCCCCTCAGCCAGTATCTGTTCAGCACGCATCGTATTGGCATCACGTTCTGCCTGCAGCCACATGCCGCGGTAGTTCACGTTGTCAGCGATCAGATCCAAACAACCGCACGATGAAAACTGCAGAGCTGCAAGAAAAATAATGCATTTATTATTATTGTCTCACTCTCACTCAAATGCAACGTTAAACAGTTAGAAATCTGAGATAGTTTTTGGAAAGTCTTGATTCGGATAAGGATGAGAAGAGCAAGACAAATACTGCGTTTTAATTATTTTCCACTTTTATGCAATGCAAAAAAATTCAGATTTAACTTTTAAGCTAACCATTATCCATTTGCATCTCAAACAGAACTGTTTCATCGATGATATGAGTGAACAGACTGGCATCATCCTCGACGTCGACCAGCAGACAACTGAGGCGATCACGGGCCAACGCCACCAGACCAGTTGTCAGGTTTTGTGCCAGTCGTAACTATAAGGGTCTTAAGTTATTTATTACGTAAGTTTTTCGTCACTCAAAAAAATCTTCAGCTTCAAAAATCACTGAAAGTTATCGAGTTTTGAAAAAGGTTGCCACTGAAAGTTTCGAGTAGAAATAAATAATTAACTGTAAGTAGTCTTTTTTACAAACTAGTTTTTTACCTTGCATCCGCGACGGGCCAGTATCGGCTGCACGCGTTCCTCCAGATAGTCGCCATGCCACTGACACCATTCCAGCACCTAAAGATAACAATAAATTGAAAAACTGAGAGTACTATAATGATCAGATGATCACATCGGACAAAAAAACACCGCCTAATTCATACCACATCTCAAGCAGCATTCCAGGGTATTTTACCATTAAAAGATTATTTCGTACCGAGTAATAGCGGCTTATGAAATTCACTGCAACTTGTGGGTGCCGATTGTCGAAATTCGAAAACATGAACCATACCATGGTATTTCAGTGATTACATAAATCGAAGTGCAAATTCTACGGTATTGAAAGCAAAACCTTACTAATACATAAACATTAATATTAACCAACCAGCGTGAAGAACCATTCGGGCTTTTCATTGGCATTGGTCTTTCGGGCCCCATAAAAGTGGTAGATGAATCGCTTCTCCATAGGAGCGAATAGACAGCGAATAAATGGAGGCTGGCTGGCAGCGAATGTCACGGCACTTGGCACTTCGTCAATACCATCAGAATCAGAGGTCGCCGTCTTGGTTACTGTAGTTTCTGATTCCGAAGTTTCGGGATCTGCTGATGTGGCACGGACGGTGGCGGAGTCATCCAATGACCAGACCACATACCTAAAATGGAGTGATTTGATATTCAACATATTGTAGGGGCGTTTTGCATTCTCTGTAGCAGTTTTAAAGGGGACCTTGCGTTCCACAATATAGAGCTCCGATTCAAACTCGAATCAGAGTTACGACACCAGTAAGTTTTTTGTCAAATTCTCATCCACAAAAAATAACTTTAACACATGAAACTAGGATTAACTAATTTTCTCACTAAGCAGAAGGCTTATATTCTAGTTTCTGATCATGTTCGCCCCCGAGGTTGCTTGCCCTTATTCAGTTATTCAATCAATCACTAACCAAGCTTCCAGCGCGTGTGTAAGATTATTGCCGGGCACCGAATCCTGTGTTGGCCAGGCAGCCCGTCCATCAAATGGCCAGCTCATCTGCTCCAGTTGGAATTCAACGTAGGTTTGTAGACGCGACTGCAGCTCGTTTTGCCACAGGGTGCATATCTGCAGATGGTAAGCACTTTATTAAATAATTTCAATGTACTTCTCATCTTTAGGATTTTGGTCTGGTCTGTCTGCACATGGATCTCGACTGGCATAGTATACTGATTCGGCGGCGTGCATTGGAAGGAACAGTCAATAAATATCCAATTCAATCACCTCAAACTACTGCGTTTTTTTCGCTCAACCTAGGCATTTATAAAAAAACAGAGAATCGAGATGCGCCGATTATGTTCATGTTATTCATGCGGTACCAACTCGGTTTACATAATCGTATACGGAACGACACTTGGAAGCAGCCAGCTTATGGCGCAGTTCAAACAGCAGCTCAACGTTGTTGATCACGTTCAACCAGTTGGTTGTGTTCGTGGCACCCAGCAGGTCTGCAATAAAAATTAAGTATAAAAAGAAATTAGTACTTACTAGAACTAGAACTTACTGATACTTCAAGAATCAGAACTCAGCGAGTCTCACTTTTGTTTCCACTCGAGATGACAGTCACATCATCACAGCATTGTTACTTTATATTTTTCAAAACTATATAAATACTGGCTACTGCCAATTTAAGTGGTTATGACGACGGACTCGAATTCTAAACCGAAGTTCAAAACCTGGCATGAGTGAGTTTATTGAACCTATCTGACTTACCGCTACGAAGACATCAATCTGATATGTTCTAATGTGCGCTATTAGCTTCAGGAATAGAAAAACTAGAGTTAAATAATTAAGGGGTACACAATGAACAGTCGAAACTAATGAATGAAACAGTAACGGAATCCAACCGAGGCTTGAAGAAATTATGTATGCTAAACTAGGTTCAGCAACCATTTTCTCAATAAAATACCTAATATTTCCGGCCAGCAACCAAACAAACCAACCGTGATGTATCTGTTGCACATGTTGTATGCATCTGACCGCACTTAACGCCCTCAACAGCACGCGCACTCGATGTGTTCGAGCCTTCAAATCTGACGGGATTGCATCCAGATGTTTTTCAATCCCTCGCAGGCACTCATGGCTATTGTCGTTTAGTCCATCACCCAGTTGGTTTACTTCTGCAATGCACAACTGATAATTAAGTGGTGTTACTGGATAAGGGCTGGACGGGATGGGTCAGTCAAAGCCACATGACAAGCGGGCAGGGGAGAGGACAAATTGATCATGAATTATGCCTGCTAAATTGACTGGCACAGAAATTCCACAATACTTACTCATCTACCTAAAACCCGACTCGATCGCCGGTTGAAAAGCCAGGTTAGTGAACCAAAAAAACGGCAGCCAACCAAAGCTCGAACCTTTTGTCAATTGATCCAATAGCTCCGTTTCAAACGGGATTTGTGACTCCAAATAAATGGCTTCGGCGCGTGCCGTTTCCACACGTTTTTCGAGATCCGAGCATATGGTCTTGACAGCCTTCATAAAAGAGCCGACATCTTTGGAGCCGACCAGCCTCAGCGTCTGAAGGGCATCCACCGCTGTTGTGCTTGACATTGAGCCTGCTTAAAATCGTCTTCTTCCAAATAATCAATATGAACACCCGAATACTTTAATGTAATTACGGTAATCGCGACCCGTCGACCGGTCGACCCGTCGACCGAGATCGGTCGACCGGCCATTTGGAGGTTTTTAGGCTGCCTACATAGCTGGATAGGTTTAGAAGGCTAGGCATGAGCATCAAAATTAGGTTTCTGTGTAGGCTTAGGCTTAAGCTTAGGTTTTTGCGATAGGCTCGAGCGCTACGCGCCCGAGCCCATACAAAAACCTAAGCCTAAGCCTAAGCCTACACAGAAACCTAATTTTGATGCTCACACCTGCCAAACTGTTAGTATAGTGCTCCAGAATAACTTTTGTAAACTTAAGTCGGTGCTAGGAACTAAGCCAAAGCCGTACAAACAATATCAAAATTCTGGGTCGACGGGTCGACGGGTCGACGGGTCGACGGGTCGCGATAGCCGTGTAATTATTAATTTTTTAATTAAAAAGAAATAAATAAAAATTAAAAATAATTTTTGGAATGAGCTGGTTGGCGCAAATCTGCACAAATCAGCAAACAAAATTTATGATGTAACCTTTTAGCAAGAGGATTGTTGGCTGTAATATTGTTCGTTAACCCCCGATAACCTATCGTAGAGTTCACTGACGAAACTGACCGAAACGAAACTGTCGAAACGAAACTTCCTACCGAAATACGCTGTTTCGTTTCGGAGTATTCGAAACGAATTTTTTTAATATTCGTTTCGTTAGCTATCGAATCGAAAAGTTTCGGTTGGGTTTTCGTTTCGGTTCGCACTAACGAAATTTGAACGTTTCGTTAAGCGTTTCGATAAGGTCTCCAATGATTTCATTTAATAATATCGACAAATAAAACTTCAAAATAAATTCAAATTCAAATAAATTAAGGTATGAGTAAACTTGGTAGAAAAAATCTCACTCACTCACTTACCTACTTGCTCAATCATTGAATCACTAACTCACTCACTCATTGAATCATTTACTCATTCACTCACTCACTTACTCCATCACTCACTCCATCACTCACTCACTCACTCCTTCACTTATTCAGATAATCACAGACTCACAGCTCCCGATAAATGAAAAATAAGTGAGATTTTTTTCTACCAGGTTTACTCATAACCTCATTTATTTGAATTTTGAATTTGAATTTATTTTGAAATTTTCTTCGTCGATATTATTAAATTAAATCATTCGAGGCCTTAACGAAACCCTTAACGAAACTTTCTTCGTTTCGGTAGCTAACGAAACGAAACACGGAAATTTCGTTTCGAATCAATCGAAACGAAGCAAAAAAGTTTTGTTTCGATTGGATCGAAACGAAACTCAAAAGTTTCGTTTCGTTTCGTTTCGTTCGTTAGTGATCACTATATCGTAAGCCCGTTAGCACCGCGCGGAGCGCGGAGGTGGGATCCGTTTGCAAAATATTGTCATCATCCCAATGAAGACGCACGCTGAGAATGTTGTGAATACTTTTCAAACGGACCCCACCTCCGCGCTACGCGCGGTGTTAACGGGCTTGTCCTCGCTCTGCTCGGACAAGCCAGCCTAACGATAGGTTATCGGGGGTTCACGAACAGTATTACTTTGAAGGGAATAGTAAAACTTTACAAAAAAAAACAATTTTTCCATATGAAGTGATCACCCTACATGGAAAAAGCAAAAAAAATAAGGTGATTTCTACAGGGTGGTCCAAAAAAATGACAACACTTTGAAGCTGAATAACTCTCGACACAGATATCATATTTGATAAAAAATTTCAGGTATTATCATCAACATATTAACTTAGAAAAATATATATTAAACAAAGGTGATCGGACAAACACAATGGCCACCACGCATTAATGTTCGCAAAAATGCGCATGGGTCAAAAACCGCCTAATCGTGCATGCATATTCAAGAGATGATATGTTCGTATTAAATGAAACATTCGATTTCGCTAGCCATTAGTAAAAATTCCACGTTTAATAAAATTTTATCGTTGGTAACTAAGCATTTTGTTCAATTGGTTTTTATTTTTTTCGTTTTAAATTAGCTAACTAAGCGCTTTTTCAATGTCAGGAGAAGAAACACACAGTTTTCACCTCTGAAACAAGATTTTTTCGAAAGAAATATAATATACGAAAAATGTAAACTACAAATGTTTCAGAATGAGTAAAAAAGACTCTTGACTGATTACAGGCTAAAATAACAGAGTTTATTCTTCCACAAGTCACGGGTAAACCATGTCAAAATGTTCTTGTATGAATCGCTCGGTTTTTGACCCACACGCATTTTCGCAAACATTAATGCTTGGTGGCCGCTGTGATAGTCCGATCCCCTTGGTTTTATACATCTTTCTAAGTTAGTATGTTGATGATAATACCTGAAAATTTCAATTAAATCTGATGTTTGTGCTGAGAGTTATTCAGCTTCAAAAGGTTGTCATTTTTTTTGGACCACCCTGTACAAACACATATCATATGAGGAGATAACCCCTACATGGAAAAAGAATTTTTCCATATAAGGTGATTTCTACAAACACATCATATGAGGTGATCACCCTACATGGAAAAAGCAATTTTCCATATGAGGTGATCACCCTACATGGAAAAAGCATTTTTCCATATAAGGTGATCACCCTACATGAAAAAAGCATTTTTCCATAGAAAGTGATCACCATACATGGAAAAAGCATTTTTCCATATAAGGTGATCACCCTACATGAAAAAGGCATTTTTCCATATACGGTGTTTAGCAGAAGTGCATCACCGTGAATGCAATTATCGGAAATTCACGATCATGAACGGTGATTACCTCAAATGAAAACATCTTACATGTAGACATTCCATATACGGTGATAATGACCCTAATTGATGGGAAAATCACCGCATATGCGTGACTACATATAAGGTGATCACCTTGAATGAATCTCATATCCGGTGATAATTATAACCTTACATGAAAAACACCTTGAATGAGAACACCCTTCTTGAGAAAAAAATTTCTCAGCACCTTATATGATATATCACCGCTCATGTAAGGTGCTTTTTATAACCCCATATGAGGCCATATAAGGTGTTTCATGTAAGGTGCTCAGCACCCTATATGAGGAAACGGATCCTAATTCTCGGATGCAGCCGACTTTTTATCTTCGGCTTCTTCAACTTCGAATCTTTCATATCCGTCTTTTCATCATGGTACAGATCTTTTCATATCCGGATTTTTTCATTTCCGTCTTCTCATCATTGGGTTATTCATTTTCTTGAGACACTCGATGCTTGTTCACTGGCGGACGAGCTAATTTTCCAAAGGATGGGTATTTCATCAAAAGAGTTCGGATTCGTCAGTTTTCATGTCATTTTACCTACACTTTAGGGAACAAATGCCAAAGAAGGGAGAATTCCACTTTTCCCACTCCTTCTCGTCCACTATTGTGCTTGTTCAAACCTGAGAATAATTGTCAGCTGTTCACATCCCATGTGGACAACACAGTAAAGAGTAAAGTCTGGTCAGAGTTTCTCGTTACTCCGAAATTATCACCGTAATCCTGTTGGCGCGCATTCAAATTTTGGCGCGCGTTCAAACTTTACCGAAATTTTCAGCTGTTCACACTACATGTGGAAAACATACTAATAAACAAGCACAACCCATTAAAAGTTTGATCATAGGTTCTCAGAAAAAAAGTTTGTAACAAGATACCCTGACCAAGCAATAATGCCTGATTCATTATTTGTTTACTAAGAAGGTTTTCAGAAATACATTTGGGAACAAGATATAGCTTGTTTTGAGTTACCCCGTGAGAACCATGAATATCGGGGCGCGCATGCGAAACATTTTTTATTGTGGCATGATAAATTCCTACGTCATGAATTGTAAGAGAGCTTAAAAGCTAAAAAATTTGCTACAACTTTCGATAACGAAATTAGCGAGTTTCCTAGATAAATCTGCTAGTTTCTTTATATCAATGTGTTCGTTAGCCTAACCTACAGAAGAAAAAAAAATTTACAGAAAGAAAAAAAGTATAATTTAATGCATTATTTATTGAATTAACTTCCATTCAAATCAGTCAGCACACACGTGTCAGTCCTCCCCCCCTCCCCCTTGGGATAAGCGAGCGTAGGGGTTCAACTCGCGTCCCCAACGGTATAAATACCTATAATTGAATAAATACCTTGATTTGTTATTTAATTTTTCATTACAGTTATTGAGTTTCATGAAAAAACCTTCTGTACATAGTTTGTTTCAAAAGATGTATTTCAATCCATACCATGATTATTCAAAACGAATATAATCACGTGTCCGCCAGTTACACCATTGCGCATGCACGAAATCTTGCTTATCCCAAGGGGGGTGGGGGAGGACTGACACGTGTGTGCTGACCGATTTGAAGGGAAGTTAATTCAATAAATAATGCATTAAATTATACTTTTTACTTTCTGTTTAACTTTTTTTCTTCTGTAGGATAGGCTAACGAACACAATGATATAAAGAAACTAGCAGATTTATCGATTTAACTCGCTAATTTCGTCATCGAAAGTTGTAGCAAATTTTTTAGCTCAAAACTCCCTTACATTTCTAGGAATTTATCATGCCACGAAAAAAAATGTTTCGCATGCGCGCCCAAATATTCATGGTTCACACGGGGTAACTCAAAACAAGCTATATGTATCTGGCTCAAGCTATGTATAGTGGATGAGAGAAAACGGCGGCTGCATCCGAGAATTAGGATCAGTTTCTTTATGTAGGGTGATCACCCTAATTGACATCAAGTAAGGTCACCTCATATGAAATCACCTTATATGAATGATTTTCTTATCACCGCATATGAGTGTGAATAAGTGAGCACCATACATGAAAAGCACCATGAATGAAGTCACTTTATATGAAGCAGTATAGTAACAAAATGTGTCTGAATCGGAAAATGAATAAGGATAAAACAATAACTTTATTCTCTATGTTAATCCGGGATTCAGAGCACGAAAATTACTGCCAGCAGCCAACTCTGATGCGAGTTCAGTGAGGTGAGACGTTCCTTAGGGGCCAGCCAGTGCTGGAGCATAGATATGTAGAAGTTACAACAACAACAACAACAACAACAACAACAACAACAACAACAACAACAACAACAACAACAACAACAACAACAACAACAACAACAACAACAACAACAACAACAACAACAACAACAACAACAACAACAACAACAACAACAACAACAACAACAACAACAACAACAACAACAACATCAACAACAACAACACCAACAACAACAACAACAACAACAACAACAACAACAACATCAACAACAACAACACCAACAACAACAACAACAACAACAACAACAACAACAACAACAACAACAACAACAACAACAACAACAACAACAACAACAACAACAACAACAACAACAACAACAACAAATGTGCACGTGCAAATGGTTTTCCATTACGGTGAACTAAATCACCCTATCGAATGGACGTGCACAGTACCTGAGCGGGAAATAAAGTTTTTACATGAAAGTTTTTCCATCCGATAAACCCAATGTGAATTGTGAAGCCGACGTCATCGACTGGTAGCCAAAAAATCGGTTATTTGGACATTTCAAGAATCATGCCTGCGATGACGAAATGGCCACGATTCTTATGAAATGAGTTAATTGTGACTTCGTGACAGTTTTTGTATTTTTTTGTGACCGTCGTTACAAAGTTTACTCACTATTGATTTATTCGTTATTATCATTGAGGAGGCTAGAAGACACGGCTGAAGTCCGCAGAGCCTTCTGATAATCTTACCACATTTTGTCCGATAAACGCAGCACCAAGAACTCAGGTTGGAAACGAGCTGAATGAAATGATCGAAGCGTCCTACCGTGAGTACAAAAGGCTGAAGTCAACGTTTTTTCAATGAATGATAACAAATTGGCGACTGAATTCACCGAACAACACTATTATGAAATCTTTCATATAATTTTGTGAAATCTCATAATTATCACAGTAGGGTACTTTGAACCTTGTAAGTATTGTTCTTACATCCACTCCACCGTGTTTTATAATTACTGATTATTTAACTTTCCAGCATTCAACTTTCAACCCAGACCAAAGCATGTATTTGGGCTCCACACATTTAGTTATAAGAATATCTGTGTGTCACGCCATCATATGAAAACCCCCCTTTTGTTGTTTCTGCAAGCAAAAGTATTACCCAAAACGTCTGATAATGAAACATCAGAAAATCTGTGTTCACATTCACATCAATCAATCATCATCAACTGTGTTTTAACAACCCATGTTGTATTAAACTGTGGTGTCAACCGAGTTGAGTTGAGGTTAGTGATGTTTCATTATCAGACGTTTTGGGCAATATTTTTGCTTGCATAAACAACATACGGATTTCTTTCATCCACCATCTAATTACAAGTATATGTAAACATGCGTGAACAACATACTCTTTCGTGGGATTCTATTTAAAAAAGCCAAAAGTTTTACTCCACATATGCAAGCCATTAAGTAGCAAAATAAAAGAGAACTTCCAACATTCCAAAGTGATTGAAGTTGGTAAAATATCAGATCAGAAAGCGCATCATATAATGACCATTTTCAGCTCCTAATTGGGAGTCAAGGTATCCTCTGATTTGATTTCTTCCCCTGAGATTTTCAACCAATATCGTCCATCACATGAGTGAGATAGTTTGAGTTTGTTTGTGTGCATGGTAGTCAGCGAGGAAAAAAGTGAGTGAGTGTGAGTGAAAGCAAAGTACATTTTTAAACGAAAAGTCTTACGAGTAAATTTTAGCTTGCTGATTTTATAGTTTTGCGGCAACCAGAATTTTTGAAATTTAACATGCATGTGAATTAAAAAAATTAATTATCCACGTTTATTAATTTTAACTAATTAACTAATAATATTTAGTATAATAATTGATTGTTCTTTGTATGGTTTGCAGTGTGTAAAGTAGTAGTAGAAACTGAAGAAAAATGAGTCGCGGGCCGACCGCTGAAAACTCCCGTTTGGGACCGCCACCGCGTTGGTTACGATGTCCGAGGAAGGGAGCACCGATTGCCGGTTACGTTTTGACTTTTTTGTATAGACATAGTTGTTAAATTTTATTTCCGTCAAAGTGTACAAGCTCGCATTAAAATAAGTTGTGTTTTTTATATTTTCACGTGAAGTTTTTCTCCTCACCCGCTACCCGCTCATTGTTGTACTAGCCACTCATCGATAAACAGTGGTTGGTTTTTCAAATTTTAAAAATGTTCATTCACTTCTGTGCTTTCAGACCGATTCATTCCGGCAAAGACTCCACTCTGCGATCTGTACGATGATCAGGTTCCCGAGCAGTATAGATTCACGCCCAAGATGCTCATCAACTCAATTGAGGTTGATACCAGTTGTTGTATTTTCAGTCAGTACTATAGATTTTCAGTACTATGGATACTGGATAGTATAGTATGGATGATGATGAAAAAGCTAAAACTAAACTTGAATTTGTTAAAATATACACTTTTCTATGTAGCTCTGTTTTTGTGTATGTAGCAGTGTTTGTTACGGTTGCTTGTTGATTACCGTAAGATTAACTGTTTTTTTGAGTTCTCTGAAGTGTTCTAACTAGCATGCAAATCAATATTTTTTCAAGGCTCAGCAAACCAAAGTTGGTCTCTGGATCGATCTAACAAACACCGATCGATTCTACTTCCGGTCTGATCTTGAACAGAATAACACCAGATATGTGAAGATCAACTTGAAAGGGTTAGTTAAAACAAAAACAACACATCGAACAATTCTGTTCATAATTGTGATCACCCCTGAAATTAATGCGTATTCAATTGTGCAGCCACAAGTCCTGCCCATCAGAGGAGCTAACGCAGCACTTCATCACAATCTGCCAGGATTTCATCAGGAGTAAGCCGAAAGAGATGATCGTCGTTCACTGTACACATGGCTTCAATCGTACTGGTTTCCTTATTGCTGCCTATTTGATTGTACAGAAGGACTGGAGGTTTGTTGAGTCGTCCGTTATTATTATTTATGTATTTGTTTGGTCAATATGGAGACGCTGTTTATGAGCATTTATCATAGAGGATAATGAAACAACCGATAAATATTCACAACTTGATCG
Source organism: Daptonema setosum (assembly GCA_964036265.1). Taxonomy (NCBI): domain Eukaryota; kingdom Metazoa; phylum Nematoda; class Chromadorea; order Monhysterida; family Xyalidae; genus Daptonema; species Daptonema setosum. The sequence goes on from OZ038447.1 coordinate 8,535,635, forward strand.
TTATTGACAATTTGCTTGTGCTCTGTGATACAAATTGATACATTCAGTATCCAGATTAATGGAACTGCACGAAAAATCTATCCTTCAGTCAGTTGATTAGACTGAAGTATTATAATTAACGGAATAAGTTTATGTTTCAGTGTTGACGCAGCGTTAAACGCGTTCGCGATTGCCCGCCCACCGGGTATCTACAAGGACGACTACCTGAAGGAGTTGTACCAGCGGTACGAGGGCGATGCGGAGGCGGCACCACCCGCACCCGTACTGCCCGAGTGGTGCAATGGTTAGTAAATGGTGTAACATTGCAATGAAGCTAGTCTTTACGGAACAAATATAATGGCATAAACCCGTTCATGGAGATGGAATGGAAGAATAATTTTTTTGTGCAATGGTACAGTTTTTTGACACATTGCTGATTCAATGGCTCACGAATAGTGCAATGATGGAGTCTAATGCAACGATACAACGCTAAGTGCATATACAATACAATGATATAACATGAAATGCAATTGTCAGATCAATTGTTATTATTTCCATTCCATGGTTGGATCTGTAAAATCAGTGATAGAATGAATTATTCAAGCGCAGCGCAACGCAAGGCGCATAAATGAGAAAATCTATCATTATTTTCAGAAGTTGATCCGGTGTTGGATGAACATGAGGCAGAGGCGGCCGCCAATGCTGATGCACCATCGTCATCAAAGGCTTACTATTTTATCCTACTATATTCATTCAAATGGAGAATCTTGATTGAATTCAGACTTTGAATTGAGTTTTTTAATGTTTCTGTTTTTTCACCAATTAGAATTGTATGGTTTACCGATAAAAGTTAACTTCCACTTCCATTATGCGTTTTACGCTTATTATCACAGTTTAGCTGAAGAGTGACTACATTATCTTGCTGGTGTAAAGAAGAGTGCTAACAAATTTAGTATTTTAGACCTACCAATTCATGGATGGTGCCGTGCCGAATGTGAACTTTGTGACTGATCGGTCGACTCGGGAGCGCGTACAACGAACAGTGGCAAAGATGTGCAACTATAAAGGGTTGGGTTTGGGTTGAACCTATAAATATGAAGCTACTTTTTAGGATAACATAAGACAGATATGGTAGAGTTATTATATATGTTAAAGTTAATGAGAATTCTAGTCATCTGACAAGCTCTGTGGGATCCTCATTTTTGGCGTAATGGGGTGCAGAGTGCAGCGAAACACCGCATAGTGTTAGGTTAAGTAGGTTAAGTTAGAGTATGATATTTCATGTAGCGTATTAATTCCAATATTTTCTGTCTATTGTCTATTTCTCTGCAGTAGTAGTAACGTGTTTTTATGTTGGGTTGGGTGAGTCAGTATGGTGTGTTGTGTAATTACTATATGCCAATCCCACTTATTGCAGCAAAGGTTTTGCCGGTATGCAGCCCGTCTCTATGGAGCGCTCGCCAGATCGCAACAATCTCGACTTTCTGAAGATGATGCCGTATAAAGTCAGTTGGAAGGCAGACGGTGTCAGGTTGGAACTGTCTGATTGGATCTGTGAAATATGAACAACAACTGTACATGTTTAGTTTAGACTTCCTTGTGTTGCCTGCTTAGTTTAGTGCGTATGGAGCCAGCCTCGAGAACTGGTGGTCCTCCTGGTTCGAAACCTGACTCAGTCTCAGACGCTGATGCGTTGCTCTGGGGTTTCTGCCATTGCCCGTCACTTTATTCAACTCTTTGGCACTATGAAAACACTATTCTGATATGGTATTAGGGTGCCTTGTGGGCTTCTGTATTGAAGAATACCGTGAACAAGTAAAAGAGTTCTACAAGGTTCACTTTCATTCCAGATACTTGATGCTGATCGATGGTCCCAATAAAATCTACATGCTGGATCGCGACAACCGAGTATTCCACGTGCCACATGTACGATTCGTGCATCGCAAGGACCTGAACCGAGACCTGGTCAGAACCCTCGTTGATGGGGTTTGTTTCGTGGGAAGAATTTGAAACCGATATATTTTTTGCGAGTGAATTTTTCTCTGGCAACCAAGATTACAATGGTATTATTAGTCTTAACTTGTGTTGATTCTGTTCTGTTATTTCTGAGATGCTTTTTATGTTTCGTTTTGAGGACAGGTCCTGGCTTATCAGACTGGACTGGAATACTTTTATAGTAAAATATGATCGATTCATATGATGAATGAATGTATCTTGTTACCTTATGTAACCATGACAAGATTACATGGTTTTGTTTAACAGAAATGAATTTAGTACAAAAGTACCAAGTTATATGAGTTACTGTTATCCAATCAAACCAGGAGAACAAATTATCATTATAGGAGATGGTGATTGATCAGCACCAGGGCCAGAGTATTCCGCGCTATCTCATCTACGACATCGTCAAATATGAGGTCAGATTCAGTTCGATAGACGATAAAAAAAGTTTTGCAAGAGTTTAATTTTTACTAAAATTTTTCTTATCATTGCGTATACTTTTGAAAACGTTTGCTTTTATAATATTGTAATACAGTTAATGCCATAATTGCAGGACGCGCCGGTGGGTGAGTGTGATTTCCACCGTCGGATCATGTGCATTCAACGGGAACTCATTGAGCCAAGACGTCAGGCCATCGAGCAGGGCACCATCGATCGAAGCAAGGAACCATTCAGCGTCCGGTGGAAGGAGTTCTTTGATGTGCTCCCCGGACCGCAGATGAACAACGTCGAAAAGGTATGTTGGTTGATGGATATCATATTTAAATTTGTTTATATGACTAATTGAATACCGTTGATGTTTTCAGTTCTACAGTCCTGATTTCGTCAAACAATTGACGCACGAGATTGACGGCCTGATATTCCAGCCTTGGGGCGAGGTGCGTTTAATAAGAATTGTTGCAGAAACTTTCGCAGAATAAAAAAATCATTACACCGAGCAGTTTTGTTTCCCTTATTACTAACAGATTAGTATAGCATGACATTTTATCAAGATCATAGAAACAGAAAAATAATCGTAATTTTTTTCGATTAATCTTTTAGTTTCCTTTATTTTTTATGTAATTTATTTAATGACCCACAATTTTGTTGTTCAGCCCTATCGGTCGGGACGGGATGATCGTGTGCTCAAATGGAAGCCGCCTGAGATGGCAACCGTTGACTTCAAGCTGCAGATCGAACGCGTTGAACGATTGGGGTTGGATTTTTTTTTTCATTTATAAGAAACATTCACCCGTTTGAAAAAAATTGTCGTCAGCATCTATCATTGTTTCATTGGTCAAATATCAGACTGGATACGTGTAAGCGAAAACGGAATTGCGAATTGTCACGAGTACATGTACATTACATACAGTACATGATACTTGAACAAGGTTGTTTCCTTTACAAAATTGTAATGCTCTTTTGAAAAAAATACTTGCGTGCATGCCCGTCGATAGGTTCATACCAGTGGTTGCAGTCGTTTTCGAAACTGATCTGTTGGGTTGAAAAAAATAGATTTTGACTGAAACTTCTTTATTTAGAAATCAAATTAGATATATTGTTTATTCTTTCCATTTTCGACACTTCAAAGCATCATTGCAGCATGCTACCCGAACTGACCGGCTACTTGTACGTGCTGCACTTGGAGCAGCCGTTTGCTCAGATCAAAGTCGGTTGATTTGTAAATTTGGTAATGGTATTTGTTGTGAATTTTGGTATTTTCGTTTAACTGTTGGAGGAATAGAAGTTAGTTCAATATGCTCAAAATGCCTGAGCAAACACACCAATCGTCGTTGGAATTCTAACAAGAAAAGTGCATTTTCAGATCACGAAGGATCTGAAGAAGTACGACCGCAAAATTGTCGAATGCCACTTTGAGAACAACCAGTGGAAGTTCATGCGGGAACGGACGGACAAATCACATCCCAATGCACTCAAAACAGCACAGAGTTAGTGGATATCCGGATTATTTTTGTAGTTAACCGTTCCGCTATTTTTTTATAGTTGCTATGTTATGGTACTTTTTACACTCTGACATCCCACGAATTTTTTATACGATTAATTGGTAATAGAGGTGGCTGTAAACGCTATAAATTTATAATGTGATATCGTATTGCGCTGGGTTTTTCATTACTAATCGATTCGGTATACTCTGCTATGCATGGAATCTTCAGCTTCCATACACTAGTAGTAGCTGAACTTCTGATGACATTGTTCTTTCGAGATGCCGTGCATGTACAGATGACTAGTGACTAGTGTCTGTGTAAAATTTAAAGTAGAGAAATTTCGGTGACATTTGATTTATGGTACACCTACACGTTATTGGATCCCTGTTCGATTAGAAAGACGAATCTCGGTGGCTGTCGTGACAGTGTTAGAGAGTTTCTCGAATTTCCACACGCTGCACGACATACCTTGGTTATTAATAAAACGGATGAAATTGTGTTTATCCCATATTTAGATAAAGTAAACATAATATATAATCAATTTCTAAATCAAGAAGCGGATTCGCTCTGTTGATTGGAAACTATAAAAAGGTGTGCAGAAAGGTAGTTAGTCATCTTGATAATGATTAGTTGGCGTGTGCCGGCATGTTTCATTTTCAATCAGCATCCAATCTTCTGCTAATCATCATCCAATGAGTGACTCATGACTCATATAGTGCAGTTTAGCTGTACCGCGGATGTATGATTACTGTGGTGTACTGACTGGGAGCAGTTTGAGTAAAACTTCTAACTTGAAGATTTCTGTTCTTTTTTCGGCTGTTATTTCGGGTATGCGGTTTCGCTTTCCGTTTATGATGGAAAAACGTCTTTTCTTAAGTTTTGTTCAGTCGACATCGTATTTTCTACGGTGCTTCATGTGATGATGATAGCATGACACGTTGACATTATGGCAGCAGGATTTCTAATCATCGTTCAAAGTAATTTGACTCGTTAAATGTCACTGTTGCTCTATTTAACAGGATATGGATTCTAGTGTCTTTAGTCATCGATGTTTGTTTCTGTTCAGTTATTTTATCTTCTTGGATTGAACGCAGGACTGACTTTTCTCTGTTTGCAAAAGTCGAAATCAATGAGTGAGTCGAAATCAATGAGTGAGTCGAAATCATAGAGTGAGTCTGTGGGACAATCAAAATTTTCCGATTGTTCTATACAAAGGACAATAGCATGCACGATTTATGTATTTCAAAAGCAAAATCAACTTTTCCACAAATTATTTCTTAGTAGGCTCAGGAAGAAACGTTGAAATTGTAGAATTTTTTCTCATTATGTATTTTACTATAATGCTATTTTTCTACTTCAGGTGTGTGTCAGACAATCAACCACCCGATCAGCAAGCAAACGCTAATCGACTTTATTCGCAAATTCGCCATGCCACCGCCCACGCACAAACGGCCACAGCCCACTGGTCAGTGAAATTACTTTTAAGAAAAAAATTTAATATAATTTATTTATTTTCATATTGTTCATTTCCCGCCTTTGGTCGTGAATTAGCTGCGGCCCTGTTGTTTGCCAAGCAATTTACTATTGATGTTGTAAAAGTTTCAAGGTGCCCTTCTTAATAGTCCTCGGCATTTTTTGGTATTTCCACAAATTTCGCAACCAGTATCTATCAAACTTCTAGTCTGAATTGCATAGAATGCATCACAACATCAATAACGAATTCGAGAAATAAAAGATACTGTGACTATCACGTTATAGATAGGGTTTTTTTTCACAAAATAGTTTACATTTTGATGTATAAATTCAGAGAAAACATGGAATTATCACTGGTAACCCAAATAAGAAGTGTTCATAAATTTGTTATGGTTTCTTGTCATCAGTTTTTTATTCTAGTATTTATTCACTTATTCTTGTATTATATAATTTGAAATTGCAGGCACGGCCAATGGCGCCCCTGATGCCAAGAAGCCTCGGACATCGGAGGTAATGGCACCACCCGATTATGTACCGCCGAAACGAACGTCTGCGCCATCGTGAACCCGAGTCAAACAATCCCATTGGTGCCTTGTTATTGCATTTCATGTATCGTTATTATTGATGGTTACCTCGGCTTGTCAAATATTTGATCCAATCAACACCCTACGACAACCAATTTCTAAAAACTGATTTGGAGCGATAAGTGGATCAGATATTTCTTAATTGGCAGAAATAAATGGGGTCACTTAAACCCACCGAAAATCATGTCACCGAATTTCACCTCACCGAATTTAAGTCACCGAATGTTAACCCACCGAAAATCAGCTCACCGAATGGTTAACTGACCGAATGGTCAACTCACCGAAAATCACCCCACCGAATGTTAACTGACCGAATTTTAAGCCACCGAATGGTTAACCGACCGAATAGTCAACCCACCGAAAACGGGGTCTACGAAATTGGTTTGACCTTGCGGATGGGGGTCAGGGGTTTGTACTAGCTTTAGGGGAGGAGGAATGGTAATGTGCATGTGTGTTTATACACGCCATTATTACAACAGATTAAGGTACAATGTCGGCTGTAGCGGATTAGAGGCAGCGGATGCACCTGAAAGGCACCGTAGGGAATAAGAATAGTGATAATAGGAAAGCAAGAATTATAACAAGCTACCATGTTAGGTGTCTTAATACCTGGTCGAAACACCATTTCAACAATTTTTGAAACCTTTACTTCTATTAGTCATGCAATTTTATGGACAAATTGTCGATAAAATCGCATGTCCAGCGGGAACTACGAGGAATGTTATATAACTTTTTCGCCTATTACAGGGTGGTCCAAAAAAAATGCCAACACTTTTGTGCGGAATATCTTGTGACACAGATGTCTGACTAAGCTAAAATTTTTACTGATTATCATCAACATGTTAACTTAGATAAATCAATAATATCAGAGAGATCAATCACAGCGGTCGTTGCGCATGTCTCATTGCGTTGAAAACTGCGCATGGAGGAAAAACTGTACCAAGGAATAGAGGAATCTAGCATTCTTACCTCCCTCTAGTTCATGTATAAATCTTAACAGCACAACACAACCCCTGACCCAGTTTCCGCAAGGTCAAACCAATTTCGTAGGCACTAGCGGACGAGAAGTTTAGGTAAAAGTGAAATTTCCCCCTCTTTGACAGTTTAAAAAAGTTGAGTTCGTTCCTTAAGGTGTAGGTAAAATGGCCTAATTTCAGCCAATTCCCCCCTCTTTGAAAAGATTCCCCTCCCTTTGGAGGTTTGGCTCGTCCGCCAGTGTTCGTAGGCCCCGTTTTCGGTGGGTTGACTATTCGGTCGGTTAACCATTCGGTGGCTTTAAATTCGGTCAGTTAACATTCGGTGGGGTAATTTTCGGTGAACTGACCATTCGGTCAGTTAACCATTCGGTGAGCTGATTTTCAGTGGGTTAACATTCGGTGACTTGAATTCGGTGAGGTGAAATTCGGTGACATGATTTTCGGTCAGCTGAACGGTACCCAAATAAATGTATATGAGTTATGCGCCGTTTACTATCTTCGTCGTGTTTTTTGCAATATTGATTTAGTTGTTACTAATGATATTTTTTTCAGAAAAATTAAAAACACCAGATAACGTTATTTTACCAGTAGTATTAACAGTTTCTTTTTCGATGAACCATAATCGCTGTTTCCTGTGATCAAACTTTTTGTAATATACCGAGTTATATTAATGTTTTATGTTTTAGTGTTTTATGTATGATTACTAAAGGTACATAGTTCAACTTTTGATCTGAAAAAATTATGACGTTACTTGTTTTTTACTGTAGCGGATTTGAAAAAATAGACGTGTAAAAATTATGGGTTGTAAATTGACTGTTTATTAAATTTCACAAAGTATGCAGTGATTTTCTGTCGTGATTTGGAGTGGAGGTTTCACCATCAAACTGAAACCCAGAATTAATACTCTGATACACATGATGAAACTCTCATGAACATGAAACGTTATTTCATCGTTCGGCATAGGGTTCTGGAAATGCATAAAATCATGTTTCTTTTGTCGAATTTGCTTTGCTTGTGTCCTGTGATTTGCTCAGTTAATTGGCGTGAACTCGTTTCTTCATTGACTACGGCAGGGGTGGGCCGGGTTTTTTGGCACTTTGCAGGGGGTGGGGGGGGGGGGGTAGCCGACAGAAAATCCCATTTTACCCGACCTGTCCGAAAAGTGGGGGGGTAAGGTCGGGTAGGGGGGGGGTAGAAAAAAAATTTTTTCGCCTAAAACGCTTGTTTTTTGCTTGTTTTTGCAAAAAAATCTTCTATTATATGGTATAAACATCACATATACCGGTTTTTTCAGGTTTTAACCAAGAAAATTAACCCAGAAAACGTGTTTCTTCGAAAAAAATTCTTACAGCCAGAAAATTTTGAAAAATGAGCCTCAAAATCGAGGTTTTGAGGCCGATTTTCTCAAAAATTTCGAGTAGGGGGGGGGGAGGGGGTAGGCGACCTAAATTTTTGTCTAGGGGGGAGGGGTAGGCTACCCGCCGACCCTGAAAAGCGGGGGGGGGTAAACCCCCCCTACCCCCCCTGCGGCCCACCTCTGGACTACGGAATCATCTTTTCGGTCTTAAACATGGTAATAGTTCAGACAATTCTAATAAATTCCGAGCCGTTGTCACTGCTTTTTGTAAAGTTGAACGTATTTTCTAGATGACCGAAAACATTTATTCCTACTTTTGTTCTCGTATGAAACATTTAAGTGCAACTCTGCCCATCAAGTGCACAATGAATCAGAAAATTATTTTTGTCTGGAAGCTGTTATGCGTTATGCTAGTGAATCAACCGGAGTTCGTTGTAATTGTACTACCATTCGTGTGATAAAGAAATGAAAAATATAATTGGGATTGGGTGTTTGGATTGATTGCTGTTTGCACCCGATATATTCGGGACCGAGAAGTTTCACCCCGGGGAACTTTCACCCCGCGATTTTGAGGGCTTTTCACCCCGCGGGAAAAGGGGATTTTCGCGGGGTGAAAGGACACCGCTAAAATTTGAGTTTGACACACCCGAGAGCGGTGTCTTTTCACCCCGCTTGGTTCGCCTACCGTAACCCAGTTTTTAGTTCATTGGCTGATCAACCAAGTTATGTAGCATACCCATGTTGAGTGAGTGAGTCAGTGAGTGAGTGTCAATTTCAATTTCGACAGTCGTTTTAATGCGTCAAAGTGCAAAATAAACTTTTTTGCAAACATTAAATGATGATTCGATTTACGTGAAAATGGTTTTCCAGACTAAACTTGACACTCTGATTACGATGGTAAAGTCAGATTTGCCGTGGTATATACGCTGGAAAATTTAGTATGTCATATACTGTCGGTGCAGCGGGTTATATCTTGTAAAACTGTTGCCATAAACTTTCTAAAATTAAGTTGTTCACTGATTATAACGAGAATATGTTGATAAAATTGGTGGGGATATGGAATAAGGTGTGACGCACCTTTTCAGTTAAAGTCCGTATGTTATTTCTGCAAGAAAACGTACTGCCCAAACATCTGATAATCAAACATCACTAGCCTCAACTCAACTCGGTTGACACCATAGCATGGGGTGATGATGATTGATGTGCGTGTTAAAACTGATTGTCTGATGTTTCATTATCAGAAGTTTTGGGCACGATTTTTGTTCGCAGAAATAACATACGGGCTTTAGCAAGAACAATAAAAATGTTTTTCTTACTCATGAAGCATCACCTCTACTACCAGTTTATAGTCGGTGTACGTTCTCTTCCTTTTTTCTGCCCGCGATATATACAATTTTATTTTTATTATTCAAACTGAAAAGGTGTCCCAGAACCCATTCCATATCCCCACCAATTGTTATCATCATATTTTTTGTTATCATCATATTTTAGTTATGATCAGAGAAAAAAATTTAGTTTTAGGAAGTACTAGGGTAAACCCGTTGCAGGGCAACGGACGATAAAGTTCAATAATGATAATTTCCTGCACTAATCCCGATGAAGTATATTTTTGTATATCATCAAGATTGTTGTTCGGTTGTGATAACCCGACCCATTGATTGTTCAAACTTTAGTTTAGAGTTTACTTTATTGACAGAATTACTGTAACAAAAAACCCATTTCCCGTTGACAACTCTTAAGATATTTTTCACTGATTACACGATAAGGGGTAATCTAAAACTCACAATATCAATCAACCCGTTAAACTTACCCGACTTTTTTTTTATCTAACTTAATACCCACTCAGTATGATTATAGGGTAACAGTAGTTGAAAGAACCCGTGGAAAATAGTCGAAAGTACAACCCGTGGAGTTTATTAATTTGTTTTTGATCATGAAATATCATATTAAAAACCCCGTCTCGTATTTTTCACTGATTACACAACATGTGGTAATCTATGTATAACTCACAATCTCAACCCGTTAAACTTATCCGACTTTTTTTAATCTAACTATATTACCCACTCAGTATAATTACAGGGTACATAACAGTAGTAAAAAATCGTGGACAAAATTTTAACTACGACCCGTGGAGTTTGGCTATTATTAATTTGTTTTCAATTCCTGAATTATCATATTTAGCCTCGTCTCGTCAAAAAACTGTACTTTTATTATCTCGACCCGACCCAATAAGTTGTAGTTAACATTAGTAAAAGAAATCATCTGACCACCCGAACTTAAATATTTAGACTTTTGATTTTAACAAAAATATTTTATTTAAAAAAAGTGATTTCGTTCAACAGTTTAGCAAAAAATCATGACGAAATGTGTTGATGATTCCCGTTAATCATGGAAAAGCTTTTTTGTTCCGCATTTAAAATAGAATCAATGAAACCCGTGGCACAACAATTATGGTAATTTCAGTTGAGGTCAATGAGATTTCCAGTTCAGTGAATAGAGGGAATCTCCTTCGAGGGTGTCGATGACAATATCGGCTCAACTTTTATGAGAGAAGGTGATGATGATTATAAATTTTCTGATTCTGCATGAAAATGAATCAAAAGAAATGTTTGGCGTTTCACTTCTGATATTTATATCGAATCGCTTGCGGACATACCGACATTGGAGTTTTAATATATAAGATATGGCAACAGTTTTGAAAGACATAACCCGATGCGCCCGCCGACTGCACATTCTGCTTCCCTTGTTCTCATTAAAAACAGTAACCACAATCATTGTATCAACTGGAGAGTTTTTTGTTTATTTAAATTATCTCCTCTTCCTCTGTAACTATGATTTTTACTCAAAGATCTCCAGAAGTTCAATTTGTAAGTTTAGCTTCACCAACTTCAACTTACAAATTTTAAATTTGGTATTTTTATTACATTTCGCATCGTTTACATTACGGTCATTCTGACTTAAAAACCACCGTAATCAGAAGAAGGTTCGATTTAGTCTGGAAAATTATTTTTATTACATTTCGCATCGTTTACATTACGGTCATTCTGACTTCACCACCGTAATCAGAAGGTTCGATTTAGTCTGGAAAATTATTTTCACGTAAATCGAATCATTATTGAAAGTTCGAAAAAAAAGTTTATTTTGCACTTTGATGCATAAAATGACTGTCGAAATTGAAATTGACACTCTCTCACTGACTCACTCACTCATCATATGTATACTACATATCTTGGTCGATCAACCAACGAACTAGAAACTGGGTTACGGTAGATGCACCACGCGGGGTGAAAAGACACCGCTCCCGGGGGTGTCAAACTCGAATTTTAGCGGTGTCCTTTCACCCCGCGAAAACCCCATTTTCCCGCGGGGTGAAAAGACCTCAAAATCGCGGGGTGAAAGTTCCCCGGGGTGAAACTACACGGACTCATATATTCGCTGCTGGCGCTGCACCACACCGCACTCATTGCAACTATGATTATCTGCACCATTTGATTTGCATGTTATGTTTTGCTAATTAACATTGCTTATTTGCAACATCACCACTCACTTGACTCACAAGACCACACCATCACTGTACCCACGGAAGCATGTTGATGAAGTGCCATGGCATCTAGATGTATGGATGTAGATCAACTACGGATATGTACATACCGTATGCACCTTTCATTTCAACTCGGACGAATTCGGCTACAGATCGAGTAACGAAGTACTGGATGGATATCATACCAGGTTAGCCATCGAACATCAGGTTGGGTCAAGTACGGTACCAACGAGAGAGGGACCAATAGGGCAGATGACCTTCGAGGGAATTTCCTACTGATGGGGCTAAGAATGATGAAGAAAGTTTCAATGTAGTACTGCGAATGAAAAAAATTTCAAGAAAACGAAAAAATCCAGCGTTTCATTTAGAGAAATGAATCCTTACTGTTAACATCCTGCTCTTTTGGAAAATAACCACCATACTTTTTTGAAAATAGGGTTTAATCAAATACAATCGCTTGGGGAATTAAGTGTCTGAAATTAATAGAATTATTGATTTAAAAAAACGGCAACACCTAACTTGATGTTTGTTATGCCGTGGCTGACTGACTACGCTTTCCCTTCTCCCATCCGCAACTTGTTTCACTGAAACATTTTAACTAAGGAAAGTATTGTTGGCTGTTACAGTGCTACGTGAGTGCTGCGAGGCCTGAATTCCCTCTTCATCCGCACCGGTTTTTAATACTGAAACATTTATTTGATGAAAGAAAGTAACGCCTTGAAATTTAGCTGATGCTATGCAGCTAGTGCTTTTCAGTAAATGCGTGTGAAACTTTGTAAACGTGGAATTCTTTGACTTCAACGATTCCTTCGCTAAGTATGCTGCCCCAGTTCATGATTAAGTGAACTTTATTTAACTTATGTCCATGAGCTCTTCTGATTAAACGTGTTTCCAAAATAACTAAGCGGGCTGCCAGTTGTAGGAAATGTTTTTTTGACAATCAGTCCGGCTTTTTGACATAGCCAGGTGGGGCAATGGGAATTCACTATCGTCCCCTTCAACCAGTGGGTGTGTTGGATTTCAAGCTATTTCATCCTACTGTTTTACGTACATGAAATGTAACTGTAATGAGACTTTCTATCTTTGTGGTTTGTTAGTGAAGTTCACTGTAGTTTAACTTTTACTTACTAATCTCTATGTTCGTGATGCGGACCTGCCAATAAGTCATCCATCCTAGTTTAGCTATCTTTTTGGTTTAATTAGCCAATATAAGATAATCATTCCTGAATCAACTGCTCATTAGCAAGCACTGACGGACGAGCTAAACCTCCATAGTGAGGTAAATTTTGTCAAAGACAGGGAATTGACAGAAATTACGATGCTTACCTACACCTTTAGAAACAATCTATACTTTTTGAAACCGACAAAGAGGGGGAACTCCACTTTTCCGCTAGTGTTAGCAAGTAATCAAGTCGGTTATTGCTGACCGAGTCAACCTATCATCAAATTCAAATGACATTCTGGCGCCAACGTCTGCTGAGGTGTTGTGTGTGCGTGATTTTGTTCGTTCGCTTTTGTTGTGCTGCTGTTTTTTTTGCGCACTGGCGGATGAGCAATTCTTTCAAAAAGCGCAAATTTTGTACAAACAGGACCAAACGATAGTTTCATGACGATTTAACATACTCATCAAAGAACAACTTCTTTTATTTGACTTAACTAAAGAGCGGGAATTTCATTATTTTATTTTCCGACATAAGTAATACAGCTGCAGCAAGTTGCAGCCTGTTGCATGTCCCCCTCACCCCTCCCTCTTTTACGGTTTGAGGATTAGTAGGTTGTCGTTGGTACCGTATAAATAGACTGTTTTTATTTAACCTGATTCATTCGTGATTCCATTTTTTTCGCTGTTATCACTTCGTCGCTCGGCCCTAACAGACATAATTCCTGTTTGTGGCTGATGTTTCCTGCTGCTGCGATCACTGGCCCATTCAGTTTTGAATCTTGAATGTGGCCGAGGTGATCATGCTGTTGCAACCACTTGGCCCAAAACAGACTTTATTCCTGTTTGTGGCCTGATTGATGTGGTTTCTTTGTTTTCATCTTGTTGCTAACTTTAGCAAAAACCAATCTGTTTTAATACTTTTCGGCTAATCATACGTAAACGATGTTTTCCCAGCTTTCATTGCATTCTAGTGTTATGCAAATGTTAATGTGTACTATTTTTCAGTTTGTCTGCGGATAATCTCGAGTTTCAATCCGTATCCCCCCTTTTCTTGATAATTGTTCTGTTCTAATGAATAAAATTAGCCGCATTTACCTCGTTTACTATGTTTGAAACAGAAACTCGCTCTATAGGTCTGGTGCGTACGCCTTTAGAAAAGTGGCTCGTACTCGGTGCGCCGTTAGTATAGGTTAGGTTATTATGGTTTGATTTCAATCCCAATTTTTAAATTTCATTGGATTTACTCAAATATAATCGGTCTTACAAATTACGATTTTCAAGTTAATTTGATTATGATTACTCTTGATGGTTTTGGTGTACTTCGCTGGTCTCTTTTCACTCAAAAATTGTTTCTTGTACAATGCATGACGGAAATATGTTCAAAGCCCTGGAAGTGGTTTACGCACGGGGTAACCTGACTTAACACAAAAAGTGTTAAGCAATTTTCTCTTGAGTGGGACCTAGAGGAGTTTCGCGGTCAGTTTCTTTTTCTTTGTGGTGTTTTGATTGGTCAATATGACCCTGCCGGTATTGACCGCATGCGCTCGGCAGTAAAACTAAAATGTGTGTATACTAAACTAAAAAGCTTATAAACTAGATAAAAAGTGCTAAATCTGTAAATGCGGCTTTTAAAAACTGTTAATATTCATAAAGCGCCATCCCTTTCCCCAGTTTCCTAAACCTAATTATGCCAGTGCCATGTACCAAAGTCAGTGGGTATGCCAATGGGACTGTAGGTTGATAGTTGGAACGCCGGTGGGCGTCAGGCGAATGGGCCATGGGTCACCTGACTGCCCCACGGAGTTAAACCAGCGTCCAACCTCCATTCCATTTATGGTCGTTTTCATTATTTATTCCTAATTCTCACTCAGTCACTCGGCCATAAAGATTCAAAAAATATAAAAAATATACAAGATGTCAACTTGTGGAAAATTCGAATGTGCGTCCCGGACTGTTGCGTACCGTGTCCTTCGGGTAGCTCCCATCGTGACAAGGCAGGTGACAGTCCTGGTTCACTTCCTTTGGACAGTCCGCGTTTTAAGGACTGTCTGGGATGTGGGCTATTAGGGAATGCTTCGGCATTCCTGGCGTGGCCATAGACTAGGGTGCTTTGGTACTGGCTGGCGCAATTTATTGTCTTATTGTTATAACAAAATGGGTCTGTTCTCAAGTTCTCGATTGTTTTTCTCTGCTTTTTGCATTTGATTCGATCAAATTTTAACTTTATTGGAAAGGGGTGGGTCTCTGGTCCCTTGGCTGTCGTTCGTCGTCTCGTCTCGTAATTGTGCCGGGTGCCCGCTCGTCATCAAAAGAAAGAAGGTGGGCACATCAAACAGCCCGGCTCAGTAGTCGACCGCTCCCGATCCGTATACCGGCGGATAACGTCGACCGGGGCTGCGCACACACCGTCACGATGGAGCTCGGGTGAGTTCATTTCATTTACACTCTTTATTCATTTATATCAATTTGGCAAGTTGTCTTCCTTTTATACATTTTACATTCACTTTTCAGTTGTTTTTACATTTCCTTCACCTACAGCTACATCAGTGCCATCATTGTTAACTAATATTTTCTTTCATTTCAGCTCCGTCTTCACTTCGTCCGCTTTGATGAAGAAGGTGGGCACATCAAACAGCCCGGCTCAGTAGTCAACCGCTCCCGATCCGTATACCGGCGGAAAACGTTGACCGGGGCTGCGCACACATCACCACATTGGAGCTCTGGTAAGTTGCTATTATATATTCGACGTTTACATTATCTTTTTAGCCCTTCGAACGTTTAGCATTTTTTTGTTTTTATTTTTTATTTATCTATCGCAGTGATTATTAACATGATTAATAAATGATCTCTTCGTTTATTTCAGCTCCATCATCGCGTCGTGCGTCACGTCCCACAACCTGTGCCGCTGAATCCAGGCCTGCGCCAGCCGCTGTCCGTGGTTCACCTGCGGATAATGTTGGCATGTGGGGCGGTACAGCTCATCCGGCCATGGAACGAGGTATGTTTTCTTGGTACTTCTATATATTTTGTTGCTGTTGTTTTAACATTAACACACTCAACTGCAATTGTTAATATTACTTATCTGCTTTTAGCACAAACACTGGTTTTATTGTTCATTCATTTTTTCAACTCACTAATGTCTCGTTGCAGCTCTCTTCGTGCCTCAACACATGCCCTGGCTCGAGCTGCTTTCTGACTTTCCGTGCCCAACTAGAAGACGTGATGCCAGTTATGGTGGTACCAGGTTCGTTTACTATTTGTAATTAGTTCTGTTCTTGTTCTGTTCTTGTTTGTTTTCTTATTCATTCCTTTCATAACAAAAGTATTTTTTTATAACTTACATACTCGATCATTAAACAACTTAGATACTCGATCACTAAACCTAATTGTCACTAATCATTATGTTGATAATAAATGTATTAATTCTACTTAATGTTTCAGTTTCGTGCCCGCCATATCATCCAAATCCAAAGAATTCGCTACTGGCAGATACCTTGAATCGGGGCCGCAGTGGTCAGGAGCGTCGTCAACGGCAATATGGAGTGAGGTGAATTTTTTTATCATTGCATTTTTTTTGTTGTTCCATTGTGTTTTTTATTCTTTTTAATGATGTAAGTGTTGATACGAGTCTCGTATAAAAATTCTGTTCTACTGGTTTTCAAGGCCTAAAAACTCAGGAAAACTGCATTTTCATGCGATGACTTGCTATCAATATTTTATGACATAATAAGCATATTGTGATGCTTTTTCGTGATAATAAATTTATGTGTTATATATGTTCAAAATCTTTCGAAATTTCAGCTTCTTCAATTGAAGGCAACATGGGCTTCAACTGAAGGCAATGGGATCAACACATGACAAGACCCTTGTTCAACATTAACAACTACGCACGCACGCACGCTGTGAAATGGTTTTTAGTTCTATTAAATAATTCAATGATTATTACTTGTTCTGTTCCATATTTCACTTACTTTGTCATTTGTCATTCATTTATGCATAAACCTGTTTTTATTTACCTAGTATTATCAAGCTCTGCTCACTTACCATGTACTTGTGCTCATCCACCTTTGCTCATTTACTCAATGTCATTAATATTTTGCTCATTTACCAAGTATCATTGCCCTCACCATTTACTTATTATCGTTAACATTTGTTCATTTACTCGTTTTTATTGGCATTTGCTCATTCGACATCCACTTGATATCATCGACATTTGCTCATTCGACATCCACTTGATATCATCGACATTTGCTCATTTACGTGATCAATTCACGTTTTAGGTTGTGTCTTTTTTAGGTTGAATGATGCTGTTTAATCATTGGCACTTCAATCATCTCATTCAAACCATTTGCTTTAATTGCCTTGTTCATTCATCTGTTGTTTTACTCATTTTGTTTGCTCATCTTGCTCATCATTGTTTGCTTGACTCATTCTGTTTGCATCCTGCTGCGGCCGCGGCTTAGTGAGTTGTTCCGTAAGTAAGTAAGGCTACCCCCTCAATTAAGTAAGTAGGGCTCTGTTCTACTCCACAAACGGGACCCGCCTTCACGCGGCGTGGTGTGTCAGTACGGACGGAAGTGGCGCCAAGTCAACTTCCGTCCCGAAGCTAAGAGGTCCCAAAATTTCGTTTTATAAATTATTTGATTTTTACTCGTTTTTGACTCAACATTCGGTGATATTTTGACATACTACAATATCGACTCATTGATTCTTTCAACTCGTACATTAATTTACTTTTTTACTCAGTACATAAACGTGCCTATTTACTCATCGTACATGAGTTTGCTTTTTTACTCATCGTACCTAAACTTGTCTTTTTACTCATCGTACTGGTAAGGCTCTGCTTCAAAAAAGGGATCCGCCTTGCGCATCGTCAATTGCTCATTTGTTTTGATTGCCTCGTTCTCTCATCCGTTGTTTCACTCACCTTGTTTGCTCATCTTGCTCATCATTGTTTGCTTGACTTATTCTGTTTGCATTCATGCTGCGGCCGCGGCTTAGTGAGTTGTCCCGTAAGTAAGTAAGACTACCCCCTCAATTAAGTAAGTAAGGCTATGTTCTACTCCACAAACGGGACCCGCCTTCACGCGGAGTGGTGTGTCAGTACGGACGGGAGTGGCGCCAAGTCAACTTCCGTCCCGAAGCTAAGAGGTCCCGATTGTGTTTTTCGTTTTCAGTGATTTATTTTTACTATCTTTTTAACTCAAAATTCCGAAGTTTTTTACATTACAATTATCACCTAACAGATTTATTGACTCACATTATATCAGGTGTTTTGCTTACTTCATGCTTTTATAATTGTCTTCACCCATCCCGTGTTGCGTATTCATTGGACTGCTAATTTGCATTTACTCGTTAAACTTTTAACCGCGAGTCAACATTTACTCATCTCTTTTTTTCTGCTCGAACTTGTTCTATTTATTCATAGTTGACTCACTGGACTCACATGTACATCGACTCATCGTGCTCATGGATGGATTCACATTTCTACTAATTGTACGTGGAGTAACTTTTTTACTCCTTCATTGAATGAACGAATAATTTTACTCATGATAAATGGTATCATCTTTTTACTCATGGTACATGGTCTCATTTTTTACTCAAGATACGTGGTCTCATCTTTTTACTCATGGTGCATCGACTCATCTTTTTACTCATGATACATGGTCTCATCTTTTTTACTCAAGATACATGGTCTCATCTTTTCACTCATGGTGCATCGACTCATCTTTTTACTCATGATACATGGTCTCATCTTTTTACTCATGATACATGGTCTCATCTTTTTTACTCATGGTACATGGTCTCATCTTTTTACTCATGGTACATGGTCTCATCTTTTTACTCATGGTACATGGTCTCATCTTTTTACTCATGGTACATGGTCTCATCGTTTTACTCATGGTGCATGGTCTCATTTTTTTACTCATGGTGCATGGTCTCATCTTTTTACTCATGGTACATGGTTTCATCTTTTTACTCATGGTACATGATCTCATCTTTTTACTCATGGTGCATGGTCTCATCTTTTTACTCATGGTACATGGTCTCATCTTTTTACTCATGGTACATGGTCTCATCTTTTTACTCATGGTACATGGTCTCATCTTTTTACTCATGGTGCATGGTCTCATTTTTTTTACTCATGGTGCATGGTCTCATCTTTTTACTCATGGTACATGGTCTCATCTTTTTACTCATGGTACATGGTCTCATCTTTTTACTCATGGTGCATGGTCTCATCTTTTTACTCATGGTACATGGTCTCATCTTTTTACTCATGGTACATGGTCTCATCTTTTTACTCAGGGTACATGGTCTCATCTTTTTACTCATGGTACATGGTCTCATCTTTTTACTCATGGTACATGATCTCATCTTTTTACTCATGGTGCATGGTCTCATCTTTTTACTCATGGTACATGGTCTCATCTTTTTACTCATGGTACATGGTCTCATCTTTTTACTCATGGTACATGGTCTCATCTTTTTACTCATGGTACATGATCTCATCTTTTTACTCATGGTGCATGGTCTCATCTTTTTACTCATGGTACATGGTCTCATCTTTTTACTCATGGTACATGGTCTCATCTTTTTACTCATGGTGCATGGTCTAATCTTTTTCACTCATGATACATATGTATCTCATCTTTTTCACTCATGGTACATGATCTCATCTTTTTCACTCATGGTACATGATCTCATCTTTTTCACTCATGGTACATGATCTCATCTTTTTCACTCATGGTACATACATGGTCTCATCTTTTTACTCACAGTGCATTGTCGTATCTTTTCGCTCGTGGTACATGGTCTCATCATTTTACTCATGGTACATGGTCTCATCTTTTTGCTCAGTGTACATGGTCTCAACTTTTTGCTCAGTGTACATGGTCTCATCTTTTTGCTCAGTGTACATGGTCTCATCTTTTTGCTCAGTGTACATGGTCTCATCTTTTTGCTCAGTGTACATGGTCTCAACTTTTTGCTCAGTGTACATGGTCTCATCTTTTTGCTCAGTGTACATGGTCTCAACTTTTTACTTTTTTTCGTGGTACATATATGTTCTCATCATTTTACTCATCATGATACATGGTCTCATCTTCTTTACTCATGGTACATGGTCTCATCTTTTTACTGATGGTACATGGTCTATGGTCTCATCTGTACATGGTCTCATCTTTTTACTCATGGTACATGGTCTTATCTTTTTACTCATGGTGCATGGTCTCATCTTTTTCACTCATGATACATATGTATCTCATCTTTTTCACTCATGGTACATGATCTCATCTTTTTCACTCATGGTACATGATCTCATCTTTTTCACTCATGGTACATGATCTCATCTTTTTCACTCATGGTACATATAGCTTGATCGTAAACACACCCGTTTTTCTTTGTAAACCTTCAACCCTTCGAGTAAATGACGTCAATCAAAATTTGTAAACCCCTTCTACTGCGTCTGAAAAAAATTTGGGCGCGAATTCAAATTTTACGAAACGAAAAAGTATGTTATGGGAAAAATGTGGATTTTAGTTGAAAATAAGAATTCTGTCATATTTGAAAAATTCATAGATGTTTTCAGCGCTATCGGAAACCCTTTGGGCCCATGATATGATCATTTATATGAAGGCGCCGTCCAGAACCGACCAGAGCTTCTGAATTCTGCGCCTTCAGGCGTGCCCATTGAACGCAACCTCAATTTGACTTAGGATAAGCAATTAATCAAATTCGAAAAAATCATAGGTGCTCGCAGCGCTATTGAAAACCCTTTAGGCCAATAAAATTAACAGTTAATCTAAGCCTCCGTTCAGAACCGGCAAGAACTTCCGAATCCTACGCCTTCAGGCGTACCCATCGAACGCGACCACCATTTGAGTTGAAAATAGGCAATTAATTCAAGTCGAAAAATTCATAGCTGCTCGCAGCGCTATTGAAAACCCTTGCGGCAAAAAATATTTTTGTTAATAATAAGCCTCCGTTAGAAACCGACCCGATCCTAAACCTACGCCTTCAAACCCATAGCCCTGAAATGTGCATGCGCACCGCCGCTGAGCCGCACAACACACGCGCACTCACACACTGCGACTGCCCACACCATTGAGGCATAGTAAGCTCAGTATTTCAATTTTAAATTTTGCTTAAAAAAATTAAAAATTTCCAGAAAAAAAATTCTTGCGTGGTAAAAGTGTTAGGTCGAAATATTTCGCAGGGTGCGTTTACGATCAAGCTATACATGGTCTCATCTTTTTACTCACAGTGCATTGTCGTATCTTTTCGCTCGTGGTACATGGTCTCATCATTTTACTCATGGTACATGGTCTCATCTTTTTGCTCAGTGTACATGGTCTCAACTTTTTGCTCAGTGTACATGGTCTCATCTTTTTGCTCAGTGTACATGGTCTCATCTTTTTGCTCAGTGTACATGGTCTCATCTTTTTGCTCAGTGTACATGGTCTCAACTTTTTGCTCAGTGTACATGGTCTCATCTTTTTGCTCAGTGTACATGGTCTCAACTTTTAACTTTTTTTCGTGGTACATATATGTTCTCATCATTTTACTCATCATGATACATGGTCTCATCTTCTTTACTCATGGTACATGGTCTCATCTTTTTACTGATGGTACATGGTCTATGGTCTCATCTGTACATGGTCTCATCTTTTTACTCATGGTACATGGTCTTATCTTTTTACTCATGGTGCATGGTCTCATCTTTTTACTCATGGTACATGGTCTCATCTTTTCACTCATGATACATGGTTACATCTTTTTACTCATGGTACATGATCTCATCTTTTTACTCATGGTGCATGGTCTCTTCTTTTTTTATGATACATGGTTTCATCTTTTTACTCATGGTAAATGGTCTCATCTTTTACTCTGATTCATGGTCTCATCTTTTCACTCATGATACATGGTTACATCTTTTTACTCATGGTACATGATCTCATCTTTTTACTCATGGTACATGGTTTCATCTTTTTACTCATGGTACATGATCTCATCTTTTTACTCATGGTGCATGGTCTCATCTTTTTACTCATGGTACATGGTCTCATCTTTTTACTCATGGTACATGGTCTCATCTTTTTACTCATGGTACATGGTCTCATCTTTTTACTCATGGTACACTCAACTATTTTGGGATTAGTTAGTGTGTGCATGCTACGGGCATGCGATGACTGCCCACAAGCTGTGCATAGCTATACACGTTTCATTGTTCTCAACTCTGCTACATGTCTGAATGAGGACAAATACTTGATGCACTGGATTATATAGCTTAACTTAGACAGATAAACAGAGGCAAGAGGGCGCTTTGCCGACTCTTCCCCTGGAATAATGAAGAAAAGATAGGTATTATATCATATGGATTTATCGTACAGAATCAATTAGACGATATCGATCGAACGGTTGCGGCTTTCGTCGAAACGTCATCATGCACTCTGAGAACCATAGATTTACACAATTTATACATTTCTAAACTGTCTATATTTAATTGAGACCATCTGTTTAACTCAATAATGCAACCTGGTTTATAAACTACTACCTGTGTCTTTATTACATCGTTGCTGAATGGCTGAAAATACGTTTCGCCACCCTTTCCTCCCCCATGCAAAGAGGGTTTACAAGGAAAGTTTATCAGCACAGTAATTACACATAATTCAATCATTACTATATGGAAAAGTTATTGTTGTACATCATTGAGTTATAGAATATATGACTGTAAAGCAGGGCATCACTGATAGCAGACACAGGATCAACCAGAAACAGCTGTACCAAGACAGTCGACTATTTGATCAAGTTGACTTTTTACTCGTGATGTTCGGGATATAATATGAATGAGCAATACATAAATGGCCCGTGCGTTATATATGTCAATAGATAGTAGAATAACGGGCAATACTTGACATTAGATATGAATATATCGACTCTTCCCCTATTTTAATGATAAATTAAGCTCTCAATCATCTTATCATCATGATCAATATCTCTACATTTCTGTGGATGGTTTTCCGCTGCAGTCAGCTCGCCATTTATATACCATGATATACAGTTCAGATCTTCTTTCTTCTTGATCTTCACCAGAGCGCCTGTCTGCCGATGTTGTACTTCGAACAGTTTCACCTTCGGTCCACGTCGTCTCCGATCTTCACTGCGACTATCGCTGCTCCCGGGTTTCACTGGTTTCACGTTGGCTGGCTTCACATCCTCCCCCGCCAATCGTTTGATACCGCTACGTCCGGTGGGCACGATACGTTGTACCTCAATGGGAGATTTCGAAAGAACTGGTTTACTGCTACTGTACTCGATCGCTGACGGCTCTGACTTCTCTCTGACTGACTCCTGCTTTATTTGACGGAGCCTATCCTCACGTCTCTTCTCTTTCTGATTCTTCACTGACTGGTTCTTAGCTGGTTCGTCTTTCTGATGTCTTTTTACTGGTACATCTTTATTTACCGAGAGAACTTCTTCTGACACTTTCTGACTTCTTTCCGGACACTGACCTTCTTCGGTTTCTTTCTTCCTCCGCAGATGATAACAGTCGGTCTCTCCGTGGGATCCCAGGCCATGGAGCGGACAGTATTTCTTCTCCACTCGTGCGCTCCTCCTCTGCAGACCCTTCAGAGCTTCGATCAGCTTCATCTTCATACCCTCACTGCGTTCCGACATTTTCTCCAAATGCTTCAGGAATCCTGTGCGCTCTCGTTGCCATTGCAGACGTTCTTCTTGCAACATTTTTCGTTCTTCGCGCCACTCTCGCTGCATGCATAGAAACATGTCGAACATTTGATTCATAGTTATACCCTCACTGCCACGCATAAAAGTGGTTGAGTTGAGGTGAGCGTTTTCCATAATGCGGAAGTTAGCTACGTGTGATGACTGAGTGGTACACGATGACTGTTGTGTTTATTTGGTCGTGGTCGCCAGTTGACTTTTTACTCGTGATGTTCGGGATATAATATGAATGAGCAATACATAAATGGCCCGTGCGTTATATATGTCAATAGATAGTAGAATAACGGGCAATACTTGACATTAGATATGAATATATCGACTGTACATGATCTCATCTTTTTACTCATGGTGCATGGTCTCATCTTTTTACTCATGGTACATGGTCTCATCTTTTTACTCATGGTACATGGTCTCATCTTTTTACTCATGGTGCATGGTCTAATCTTTTTACTCATGGTACATGGTCTCATCTTTTTACTCATGGTACATGGTCTCATCTTTTTACTCATGGTACATGGTCTCATCTTTTTACTCATGGTGCATGGTCTCATTTTTTTTTACTCATGGTGCATGGTCTCATCTTTTTACTCATGGTACATGGTCTCATCTTTTTACTCATGGTACATGGTCTCATCTTTTTACTCATGGTGCATGGTCTCATCTTTTTACTCATGGTACATGGTCTCATCTTTTTACTCATGGTACATGGTCTCATCTTTTTACTCAGGGTACATGGTCTCATCTTTTTACTCATGGTACATGGTCTCATCTTTTTACTCATGGTACATGATCTCATCTTTTTACTCATGGTGCATGGTCTCATCTTTTTACTCATGGTACATGGTCTCATCTTTTTACTCATGGTACATGATCTCATCTTTTTACTCATGGTGCATGGTCTCATCTTTTTACTTATGGTACATGGTCTCATCTTTTTACTCATGGTACACGGTCTCATCTTTTTACTTATGGTACATGGTCTCATCTTTTTACTCATGGTACATGGTCTCATCTTTTTACTCATGGTACATGGTCTCATCTTTTTACTCATGATACATAGTCTCATCTATTTACTTATGGTACATGGTCTCATCTTTTTACTTATGATACATAGTCTCATCTATTTACTTATGGTACATGGTCTCATCTATTATATTTACTCATGGTCTCATCTTTTTAGTCATGGTGCATCGACCAATCTTTTCCCTCATGGTACAAGGTCTCATCATTTTACTCTGATTCACTTCACTGTTGTGTAGATCTAACACATAGAATCAACTCCGTTCTGCTTGATATTTTGCCTCACTTTAAAATTTTTACTCAGCTCACTATTGTGGTTACATGGACTAAACTCACTATTTCATTCGCACTTTGACTCTTATTTACTTGAATTAGTTCGACTCAGGTTACTGTTGCGTTGACGTGTTGCATCGATCTTTTGAATCGTGTCACGGTTCACATGTTTGCTGAACTCACTGTTGTTTTGAATCACAATTGCTTTGACTCACGGTTACGTACTTAATTCATATGTGTTTTGACTCTGTTTACTTTACCAACTGTGTGATGATCGATCGGCTGCGATGAACCGTGTGACGCGTCCGATAGCCGGTATCGTGCTGGAAAACAATCAGTCAGTCAGTCAGTTATTCAGTCAGTCAGTTGTTCAGTTATTCAGTCAGTCAGTTGTTCAGTTATTCAGTCA
This sequence comes from Daptonema setosum, assembly GCA_964036265.1. Lineage (NCBI taxonomy): Eukaryota > Metazoa > Nematoda > Chromadorea > Monhysterida > Xyalidae > Daptonema > Daptonema setosum. The sequence continues at coordinate 8,561,079 of OZ038447.1, forward strand.
ATCAGTTGTTCAGTTATCCAGTCAGTCAGTTGTTTAACTCAAAATCCATGTCATGTCTGTCGTGGATGGTAAATGAAGGAGTGAGTGGGTCATTGAATGAATTGCATGAATGATTAAAGATTATCGCCCATTGTGACGACTGTCGCCTGTCTTTAGTGGATTCCTATAGGCCGTTGACAAAATGTGCACAGAATTGAGATCAACACTTGGTGAAATGAAGCAATTGAATGAGTGTTTATGTCTTGAGTGATAATTAATTGTTTGTAAGTTGGAAGCTTGAGTAAAAATAGTATCATGTTCGCAGTTGGATTCTAGAATGAAATGAACCGTTCTCATTTGTGAATAGATAAACAAGTATAAAAACGTGTGTGAAACATACATCAAAGTAGAGAACGTGGATAATTAAATACCTGAAGGCAATATATTCTATGAAATGGATACTTTCATGTTTGTCAATATCAGATCATAGTAGAAAGTTTGAATTTTTCGGAACATTGCTCGTTGACAAACGCCGTCGCCGTCTGTACTGTTGCCCAGCCAGACGAAGTTACCTGACTGAATAAATAAGGGATCAAGTAATTGAGGGGATGATTAAGTGAGTAACTGAGTGAGTAAATAAATCATTACGGGAATGAAACAAATCAGCAACTTGGTCAGTCCGCTAAACGATCGGGTTTCCACTGCACAAATCGTCATTCACATTTCAGTGCCATCACAGATGAAAAGGACTAAACTGACTCACAAACTCTTTGACCAAATGATTGTTTGACTCACAGGTTGACTGACCCACTACTCACGTAATCTTTCAACGGTTCCGTAGCGTTCCAACGAAGTTCCAACCACTAACCTACGTGCTAATTATCCAAAGTTCCAGTGGGTAAGTTCGTCAAAGAGAGGGATTGGACAGATTTCAGGTCATTCCACCTACACCTTAAGGAACAAATTATATTTTTTGAGAACGCCAACAAGAGAGGAATTTCACTTTTGCCACCCCTTCTCGTTCGCCAGTGGTTTCTAGCCCGGGCATGACCTGCTGTATCCGACCTTCCACGGTTTCGCCCACGCAATCTGGCATAAAAACAAAAATCAGATACATGTTTTACAACTTAGTTAGCAAAATTATCGTGAGCAAAGTTTTAGCAAGTCACAATCGAAAGAAAAGCAGAAACATAAAGAAGTGTCTTAATCACGGTATATGAACGTAAATCTAAATGTAATGACGGATATCGCCGAGCCGAAAGCATTAGATCAACCATCAAAGTTGCAGGCATCCCGGTTTTCTGACGGTCTGTTCATTCCTATATTTGTTATACCATTTATACGAATATCGAGTAGGTACCGGTGCTCTGGCAGCCATGTCCTCACTGTATTTATTGCTGTCATTGCTGCAACTCGCTCACTAGTGCACGCGCTCTCGCGAACTCATTAACCTACCGAGTCACTCATTCCATGACTTACTCACTCAGTCATTCACTGACTCACTCACGCGCTCACTCACTCACCCAGTCACTCACTCACTCACTCACTCACTCACTCACTGATGAATCCAAAATAAAAATACTTTTTTTTGTTTCATTTTGGAATTTCGTTATTACAACGTTGCGAAAAAAATTGCAAAATGTTCGTTAAAAATATACTTACTATTGACATATAACATAATTTTGATTTATAACATAATTTTGATTCATAACATTATTTGAAGAGCAGCACAATTTCAATCATAAAACAAACGAACAAGAACAAGAAAGTTGAGAGGTGTTAAGAAATGTGATTACATTTACACTTTTAACATTTTACCGTAACTAAAAAATATTACGGTATTCAAATTAAATTTTATTGTGAATAGGAATAATTTTATTTCATACTAACCTTTGCTTTGCAACTCACGCACTCATTCATTCACTCACTTACTCACACACACACTCAGTCATTCGCCTACTCACCCGATCACCCACTCAGTCACTCTGTCACTCAGTCACTCAATAAGTCACTCACTCACTCAGTCACTCAATCACTCACTCATTCACTCACTTACTCATTCGGTGACTTCCTCACTCAATCACTAACTCACTCACCCTATAAACAGCTTACTCAGTTATCACTTAATCACTCAGTCTCTCATGTATTCATTCACTTACTCATTTGTTCAATTGATCACTCATTCACGCAGTCACTGTCTCACCACTCACTCACTTGCTCATTCAGTCAGCCAATTGTTAAGTCAGTAATTCAGTCAGTCAGTCAGTCAGTCAGTTGTTCAGTCAGTAATTCGGTCAGTCAGTCAGTAAGCCAGTCAGTCAGTGAAACGGTCAATCAGTCAGCCAGTCACTATGTCCCTCAGTAACTCCCTCACTCACTCAGTACTCATGGTCATACAATATCTTTGTCATGTGTACTCATGCTTTTGTATGTCCTGGGCCTAGCCCTAATGAAATGAAATAAAAATGAAAGTGAAGTCAGTCAGTCAGTCAGTCAGTTAGTCAGTCAGTCAGGCATGATTACAAACCCCACAGATTTTTCGAATTTGGTTTTTCTCGAGCAACATTACTATTCCATGCAAAGTTTTACTGTCTGCGAACCCCCGATAACCTATCGTAAGGCTGGCTTGTCCGAGCGGAGCGAGGACAAGCGCGTAAGGCCCCGCAGGGGAGAATTCAATATTTGTTCCTGTACGTGTTGTAGCATAGGTGCTATGCTGTAGAAAGCACGCGAGCGTAGCGAGCCAGATATAGACGGGTGTATGCAGCTTATTAGCATCGGCTCAGTAGCACAGTGCAAAAGCGCTTGCCTAGCATGCGAAGGCCCCGGGTTCGTTTCCCAGATTTTGATAAAAACTTTAAACTTTCGAAAAATCTGTGGGGTCTGGAAAATTGCGTCAGTCAGTCAGTCAGTCAGTCATTCAGTTAGTCATTCAGTTAATCAATCAGTCATTCAGTCAGTCAGAAAGTCAGTCAGTCAGTCTGTTAGTCAGTCAGTCAGTCAGTCAGTCAGTCAGTCAGTCAGTTAGTCAGTCAGTCAGTCAGTCAGTCAGTCAGTCAGTCAGTCATTCAGTTAGTCATTCAGTTAATCAATCAGTCATTCAGTCAGTCAGTAAGTCAGTCAGTCAGTCTGTTAGTCAGTCAGTCAGTCAGTCAGTCAGTCAGTCAGTCAGTCAGTCAGTCAGTCAATCAGTTAGTCAATCAGTCGGTAAGTGAGTCGGTCAATCAGTCAGTCAGTCACTCTGTCCCTCAGCTTTCTGACTCACTTACTTAATGACTTAATCTCTCACTTAATATTTCACTTATTCATTCGAATGATCAGTCCCCCACTCAATCACTCTCTCACTCACTGTTTGACCCACTCACTCACTCACTCACTCACTCACTCACTCACTCACTCACTCACTCACTCACTCACTCACTCACTCACTCACTCACTCACTCACTCACTCACTCACTCACTCACTCACTCACTCACTCACTCACTCACTCACTCACTCACTCACTCACTCACTCACTCACTCACTCACTCACTCACTCATTCACTTACACATTCATTCACTCACTCACTCACTCACTCACCTAATTACTCAGTTCCACACTCCTTGTTGACTTGCAACATAATCTTGCTCTTCTAATTGTTCTATCAAACAAACAGTTCGCACAATTTTTTGTTTCTGTAAATCAATTAATTTTTTTCATGTCACCAGTTTACAATCACGCAAAAGCTGATGTTTCAGTTTTCACACTCTCGTTTTAATTTATACTTCGGAACCGTATACAAACTACCGTACTCTTTATATTAGATTCCGATGAAATAATAATCAAATTTCTGAGAACGGTTTTAAATTACTTAGGGTACGTTCATAGTTTTCCCTGGACTTTCCCTAGACTTTCCCTGGACTTTCCCTGGAAATTCCCTGGACTTTCCCTGGACTTTCCAGGGAAAATTTTGTATAGAAAAATTTTCCAGGGAAAGTCCAGGGAATTTCCAGGGAAAGTCTAGGGAAAGTCCAGGGAAAGTCCAGGGAAGACTATGAACGTACCCTAAGGGCAGTGATCGAGTTCGAACGAACCGAACCGAAACGGACAAATTGGTCTCGGACCGAAAATCTTTCGAACAAAAAATTTCAAATGTTCGTTCGGTTGACGTTCGATCGAAAATTTTAATTTTCGTTTCGGTCCGGAACGAAACTTTTTTTATTTTCGATTCAGTTTCGAAAATGATTTCTCCATAGACACATGAGACGTATAGCTCACGTTTCAAACACACTCCCAATATATATATATAAAACAAAAGTCGGTGATTTAGTGAGTGAGTGAGTGAGTGCGGTGAGTGAGTGAGTGCGGTGAGTGAGTGCGGTAGTGAGTGGGGTGAGTGCGGTGAGTGCGGTAGTGAGTGCGGTGAGTGCGGTGAGTGCGGTGAGTGCGGTGAGTGCGGTAGTGAGTGCGGTGAGTAGGGTGAGTGCAGTGAGTAAGTGCGGCAGGGAGTGCGGTGAGTGCGGTAGTGAGTGCGGCGAGTGCGGTGGTGAGTGCGGTGAGTGCGGTGAGTGCGGTAGTGAGTGCGGTGAGTGCGGTGAGTGAGTGACGTGCGGTGAGTGCTGTAGTGAGTGAGTGAGCATGATGAATGCATAATCCAAATCGAAAATCATTCGAAAAAATAAAATTTCGAAAAGTTTTCGTTTCGAACCGAACATTTGGATTTTCGTCCGGTTCAAGTCCGAACGAAAAAATTATTTTCGAACGGCTGTTCGTTCGAATAATTTCGAAAATTTCGGTTCGAACTCGATCACTGACTTAGGGTGCTTTCAGAGTAAAAAGGAAAGTAAAAAGGAAAGTAAAACGAAAGTAAAAAGGAAAATCTGTAAAACAACCGACGCAAAAATATAGACGCAATACTCGAATATTCAGAATTTGAATTTGGCTAGCCAATCAGCGTAGCGCACTGGCCAATCAGGATAGCGCTGTGAGCACAGCCCTCAGCGCTCATTGGCTGCTGCATTTGAATTTGAATAATTTAATATTTAATTTTAGGAATATTCCGTTTTGGACACGTGCGTTGTTTTACAGATTTTCCTTTTAACTTTCCATTTTACTTTCCTTTTTACTCTCCTTTTTACTCTGAAAGCACCCTAAACTCGCGAAAACCGTTTTTTTATACTGAGAAAAGGTTTACAGAATTGTGCGGGATAGTCAGTATATATCGAACCCAAAATGTTAAAAATAATTTATGAATTAATAGAAATTATCCTGATTGCTCTATTCAATTATCAAGCTAAGATTATATTTCAGAACTTCCAATCGTGAAGTCTCACCATGTCTACGTCTGTGATCTATATCCTCGACCAAAAGGGAAAGGTTAGCCGTCTTATTTAGCAAGTTCAGGTTAGTGGCTCTACATTTTCTTTATTCAAACTATCAGCCAATGGTCAAAGCCATGTTGAAAACACACATCTGAAAGTGGATGAGTCTTCTTCCAAACACCCGATAACATTCAAAATGTGCACAGATGGCTCTGCTCCGTTCACGTCACCGGTTTTTTAATGTATCTATCATCGATTTGATGAATGATTAAGATCATTTTGTGAATCAGATAGTTTCGTTTCTTAATGTCGTCGTTTTCTAGGTAATCATCAGTCGCAACTATCGTGGTGATGTAGACCCGTCTGTGATCGACAAGTTTTTTACGCTCTACAGTGAAAAGGAGGAAGAGAACTCGTTAACACCGATTCTGCAAAGCCACGATGCCACCTTCATTTACGTGCGATATAGCAATCTATTTTGTTAGTATTTGCTTTGTTACTACGCCGTTATGTTACATCCATATTATCTAAAATAAATTTATTCAATCCAGAGTGAAAGAGAATACGGGGCAATAATGTTATTATGATTATGGATATACTAGAAGAATACCCGTTGTTTCACGATGAAGATTTCATACGGATGAGTGTTGTTGAATAACACGAATATTTTTGACCCCCGATCTGGATCATTGATGAGCGAACTCTGTGTAACCCTATGAAAACAAAACTGCAAAAATATCAAGGTCTTTTGACAGAATTGACAAGAGTTACAACTTGCAATGACTACATAAAAAATAACCGTTAAAACGTACATTTAATCATGCTTCATATTTATTTAGTTTTATTCAATTGTGTTTAATTTCAGTTGTATCCGTCACGGCACATAAAAACGTAAACGTTGCGCTTTCGCTGTCATTCCTCTATAAAACGGTCGAGGTTCGTGCAATTTTTGATTGCATCCTGCCGTACTGACCACATTACATTTTCCCTTTCAACACATTTTTTCCTATTGTAAAGCTGTTGTTGTTAATTGTTAATTTTTTATTGTTAACGTTTTTGAGCTGAAATTTTTTATGTCCAAGTCCATGTGGATGTGACTCATCAAATTTCCGTCGGTTAAATATTATCTTAATTTTCAGGTGTTTTGTGAATACTTCAAAGATTTGGAGGAGGAATCCGTTCGCGATAACTTTGTCATCATCTACGAGCTGTTGGACGAAATGATGGACTTTGGGTTCCCTCAGACCACCGACAGTAAGATTCTGCAAGAGTTGGTGTTTTTTTATTTTATATCTGATTGATAATTTTGTTCATGTTTGTGTTAATTCGGGGAATAGCCTTGCCTACCGCTGATTATATTGTTGGTGTTTTGTTCACTGTTGTTACTACGGCTGTTCAAGTTCAGCGGAGTAAATCTTAATCTTAAATAAAATAAAACGCTTCGCTTCTGATTTCAAGGTTTTTTGTTTTTTTTTCTCTGTCTCTTTTTATTCGAAAATGATTTGTCGTGCATAAATTCAAATGATATTTTTCGCTTCTCATAACCATAACCCAAAGCCTTTCAAAAACATAATTCTGGTTTTGTCATCAATTAATTAATGGTATATTATTAAATGAAATATTATAATATATCATGTGAAGTCAGTGAAATGTTTACCTCATCAGGTACATCACGCAAGAAGGCCACAAACTGGAGGTGGCTCCCCGACCCCCGATGGCCGTGACAAATGCCGTGTCATGGCGAACTGAGGGCATCAAATACCGTAAGAATGAGGTGTTCCTAGACGTTATTGAATCCGTTAATTTACTGGTTGGTTATTGAATGAATTAGGTGATAAATTACAGGTTATTGCGTAGGTGTCAACTCGAGCTAAGTATGATGTCAAGTTCATTAGGTTCATATGATAGCAGATATTTTTCATAGGCATTATTTTTCACATGGTAAAGCATTCGTTTTCTACATAAAGTGAATACAGACTGTATAAACAAGCAAAAACGGGGTTCTGTTTGGATTCTGTTAATATAACACGTTTTGTTTGAGCTTCCGGGACATCCGACCCGGGGTGTGTCTCAGTCTCTATCTCTATAAAAAGTTTTTTCTTGACTGAAAAATCGTCATGGATTATTATTTATATTATATGTATTATGTAAATTTTATATACTTATTACTTATTAATATATTTTCATATTTTATATTGTATTTATTGTAGTTATTTTGATATAATTGTTTAGGCATCAGCCAACGGCAACGTGTTGCGCAGTGAGATCGTGGGTGCGGTCAAGATGCGCGTGTTTCTATCGGGAATGCCAGAGCTGCGACTCGGCCTCAACGACAAGATCCTCTTCGAAAGCACCGGACGTGCGTCAGCAAGTTTGCCTTTGTAAAACTATCGTATCGTATTATTTTCAGACGCCAGCCAGCAGAAAAATTAGTAAAATAGACGTTTTTGTGAGAAAAAAATGTTGTCTTTCGGCAATCCATGAGTGCTAGACTATTACATTTACGTGAATTAAACTGCTTTGGTGTAATTGCTTAGATTTTTTGCGTTTTTTAGACAAATAGTCTAAAGTCATGTAGACTGGCATTACAGGGGTGGGCCGGGTTTTTCGGCACTTTGCAGGGGGTGGGGGGTAGAATTTCGAAATCTCAGTTTACCCCCCCCCCCCCACCCCGAAAAGTGGGGGAGGGGTAAGGTCGGGTAGGGGGGGGGGGGGTAGAAAAAATTCTTTTTTCGCAAAAAAACCTAGTTTTTTTTTGTTTTTGCTAAAAAATCTTCTATTATAAGGTATAAACATCACAAGTACCGGTTTTTTCAGGTTTTAACCAAGAAAATTGACCCAAAAAACGTGTTTGTTCGAAAAAAAATTCTCACAGCCAAATTTTTTTGAAAAATGAGCCTCAAAATCGAGGTTTTTTGGCCGATTTTCTCAAAAATTTCGAGTAGGGGGGGGAGGGGGTAGGCGACCTAAATTTTTGTCTAGGGGGGGGGGGTGCTACCCGCCGACCCTGAAAAGTGGGGGGGAGTAACCTCCCCCTACCCCCCCAGCGGCCCACCTCTGCTGGCATTCATCAAACATCAAATGTGGCTTTTTGTAGGAAAACATGATACCGGTCTTGGGTCTTTGAATAAGCTGGTCTAATCTTTTAGGCACCAATTTAAAATCTGTAATTGCTAATTGAATCAGCGGTAGGAGTTCATGCCCTCTTGTTGGTTGCGAGTGAGATTTTTGTGTTGATCAGATGTTTTATTAAATGCACCGCAGACGCGTATCCTCGTAAGTCTTCTCAGTTTGTTAATTGAGATTTGAAATGATGGAAATCTTGCTGGTGAAGTTTGACTATGGTTCCAATAAAAGTGATATGTATCGAAGGCTGGCGCAATTTTTTTGCCTAGGTTGCTCATCCGCTCGCTCACTCGCCGCGCACATAAAGCGTATGCGGTTTTTACACATAAAGTTGCAAGTTACAGCATAATAATAATAGCCGTCGTGTTCACATTGTAAGCGAGCGGGATTGCAAATTTACTTGAGTAATTTTGATTTTTACCATCACCATGATGTGAGATCATACCCAAGCCGTTTTATAATTTTTTTTTAATTCAACCAAATTTTAGCGATCATATTGTTCGTAAACTGGAGGAATTCCATGTGGTTGCAAACTGCCTGTTTTGTCATTCACACGCAATGTTCAAAAGCGGGTGAGAAAATTCAAAGTCTGGTAATGCCAGGCAATCCTGCAGGGCTATTTCTCAAGACTAATTAGGTTTAGATTAATTAGGAGTCATAATTTATATGTGGTTTTGATAATAATCCAGCCAACCGACGCTTCATCCCACGTAAATTTGTTGCGGTGACCTTGAACGTTCGTAGTTCGTGCAGAAACTGAGAACGTATGCGGTTAGCATGCAGTGGCGGATGAGAGAAACGTCTGAAGGGCGGGGAATTGTTCTCGTTATTTGGGATCGCTGGTTTTCCATTCTTCCTTTTAAACTTATATTTGTGAAAATTTTGTTACAAGTGTGTTTACGTTACGAGTTAGGGTAGTATCATGATTTGCGTTCCTCCACGTCGCTGGTAGTTAACATGAACGAGGAACGTCAGCGTTGCCCTGGCGGAAAACTAGTAGTCAGTCCACTGGCGGACGAGTAAATCCACCAAAGGGGGTGATTTTTTTTCAAAGAGGGGGAATTAGCCGTTTTGAGTTCAATTACTTACACTTTGGGGAATGAATTCAATTTTTGGAGTTGCCAAAGAGGGGGTTTCTCCACTTTTTTGTTCTTCCCTAGTCCGCTAGTGAGTGAGCCAGTGATCAATAGTCAACCACGATCAACTTGATTCGGCGGCGGATGAGCAAACACGTCGTTAATCGTCAATTGTTTCAACCTTAAAGTCTATGATGAAGTTCATCAGGATGTTGGTGTTGATCTTCCGAAGAAAAGAAAATACGGTTTTTTCATATTATTTTGAATTTGTTCAGGTAGTATGGACGGATTCTGTGTGGTTAAGCAATAGTTTATTATTCTGATCCCAGCAGCGGTTAATTAATTATGGATTCACCGAATATTTTTTATTTTTTTTCTGGTGGAGTTATGTCTTTGGTAGTTCATTGACTTGAGCTCTAATTGATGGTGAGAGAATCAGAGAGTGGAGTAGAAAGAGCGGTACATCCTTGGGAACCTATTTTTATTTGTGGCCTCTGAACATCATTCTCTATCTCAAGTTGAATAGTTGATATTAACTTACACTTACCCCCTTAGTTGAACGAAGGTTTTTTAGTTGGGCAAGCAAATGTAACGGTAGCTAGTTAGTATTATACTTAGCAATCTGTGGTTTGTGTTTTTGTTTCAATCCGTCCCCGACCAGTCAGTCAGTCGGCTCTGTGTGACGTTCGTTTTTATACCGTTTTGTAACGGTCGCGTGGTTTTTTGCGCTCCTTTGATGGTTTTTTATCCTGGTTTGTTTGCCTTGAGAAATTAGTCTTCTGAGCGGCCCAGATTTGCTTAGTGCGGTTCGTAAGAAAGAAACAGCTGAGATGCTGAACAGTTTGTTGTGTAATTGGGAACCATTAATTTTCTGACAAGCATGTTATTTTATTTAGAAAACTAAACATAAGGCTTCCCGACGATAGTACTTTACCTCTTATATAACCCGTAATCGTGTAATTCATTACCCATATTTTGCAGGCGGCAAATCGAAATCGGTGGAGTTGGAGGATGTCAAGTTCCACCAATGTGTGCGTCTATCACGATTCGACAACGATCGCACAATATCGTTCATCCCGCCCGATGGCGAGTTCGAGCTCATGTCGTATCGGTTGAGCACGGCCGTCAAGCCGTTGATCTGGATCGAGTCCGTCATCGAACGACATGCGCACAGTCGCATTGAATACATGGTCAAGGTACGTGTTCGTTTGAATGTTAGAAGTTGGCGCCATTTTTGGGGAAATCGGTAATGGCCTGTAGAGTATGGTATTGAAAAATTTATTTCGTATTTTTGGAAATCAAAAGATAAGTTTTCGGCCGAAATCCTACTGACCGTAACCTGTGATACTAAATTTTATAAAGTTGGTCTATCATTCTGCATTCTTACTTTCTATTTTCTTATGCCTACGGCTACCAAATTTTACTATGATCTAACGTTAAGTGATTGTGATAGTGATTCTTCTTTTTTCTTGCATTAATGTTATTTGTTTGCAGGCCAAGAGTCAGTTCAAACGACGCAGCACGGCCAACAATGTCGAGATAATCATTCCTGTTCCGAGTGATGCCGATTCGCCCAAATTCAAGACTTCGATTGGATCGGTCAAGTACGTGCCCGAGATTGGATCATTCGTTTGGTTGGTTATCCTTTTCCAGTCATACTCATGTCATGTGTCATGGCATGAAAAATTTTTCCGCTACACGTTCAGAAGCTTAGTTCTTCTTCACTTTTCTGGTGAGGTATCATAGGTAATCAATCGAAGCTCTTTTTTCATAATAATTGATTTTCAGGAACATCAAGAGTTTCCCCGGTGGCAAAGAGTACCTGATGCGCGCGCACTTCGGGCTGCCGTCGGTTGAAGGCACCGAGATCGAAGGTCGCCCGCCCATCAAGTGCAAGTTCGAGATACCGTACTTCACGACCAGCGGCATTCAGGTTGGCATATTTGTTTTTATATGGTGGCTTTTTGGATCAAAATGAATATTGAATGAGAAAATATGCACGCTTGACAAAAACTTTATCAACGGTTCTGTCAGTGTTTTCAAAGAAGTTTTTTTCACTTATTACCTTTTAAATATCACCAAGAAAATTTATTGTCAAAGATACACTGATGTTTCAAAACATTGTTGCGTCAATATTTCAATGGTTCTTTCAATAAGCCTGAACCTTTACTAAAAAGTGCTTTATCCCGGAATTCCTCATATCGTCGTTTCTTCATGTTTTAGTTTTTAATGTTTCCAGGTTCGCTATCTGAAGATTATTGAGAAGAGCGGTTACCAGGCACTGCCGTGGGTGCGCTACATCACGCAGAACGGTGACTACCAGCTCAGAACGTCATAGACTATTGCTAGCATAACATGAACAGGATGGCTCCGGGATTCCTACGTATCCTATAACATCAGAGTTTCAGGAAATTTATCTTATGAAAAGTGCAGTTTGTGTTTTCTAGAATATCATGGACAATTTTTTTGACAAATTGAAATTGGTGACGGAATAATATCCGTGATAATAACGAAGCTTCAGAACCAGTTTTGTTGGAATATGAATTCGGTTTAATGGAAAACTCAGTATAATGTTAAAAAGTGCGGGAGTTACAGAAAATCCCGAGCGCCATAGTTTTTTATCGCTTGATAAATATTCCCCAGGTTTTGTAAATATAATTCCGGATAATGGATTTTTTTTCTCACTAAAACAGCTAATTTGTTGGGGTCATTTTATTATTTCATCGAGATATTTTATATTCCAATTATCACGTTATTTATTGACTCCGCATATTAAGATCATTCTTCATTGTTGTACATTGAATCCGTTACTTTCACGTTGATTTCAATTGAGAAAAGGATTTATGCACGAGACTGAAAGGACAATCTTATTGCTAACGTTCCAAAAACGAGAATGTTTTATATCATTATTATTTGTGTCAGTCTATGGTTTGTGCAGTGTCAATCCGTTATAATTGCTTTTACATACTATTGTGTTTATCGTTAAAATTCCAATTGTTGTTTCTGACCATTTGGCTTTTTATGTTATTCTAACTTTTTCATAAACATAATCGTTTTCCTTATTATCCACTTTCTCATTGTGATAGTACGGCCATTTCAATGCGGTTGTTGTGTTTTATTTTTGTCTTGAAAATTAAGAAAGCCATGATTGCTCTCTTGATTGCAATCGTTATATTATAATGTTTTATCTTTATCATATGTCATGATCTTGAATATCGAAGAATAAAAATTCTCAATTGAAAGTCAAATGTGTCTTTGATTTTCGTGCCCGATTATTACGGTTGCATTATTACATAACCGTCTCCAATTGGTGTGGAGTCACATATTGTTCATGCTTGTTATTAGTGTTTTGTGTGTTAGACGGATTTATTATTATTATTAGTTGTGTTTTATTTTTCTCAAATTTGTTTTATAGTAGCCCTACAGTACCGTTCACCGTTTGCTCAGTTTCGAACTCTCTCCAACATACTGTCATTTTCGGCATGCAAAAATGGTATGCGAAGGGTCCAGTTTCCCGGGAAAACTGATACTTGTTTGATACTTTTTGATAAAATAACGTGTAAAAAATGTTCATGTTAATGTTATAAAACTCAAAATAATAGTCAAATATAGTTCAACTAATTTTATGAAGGCCCGATCAAGCTCATATAACAGCTAAAAGCATGATAAGAACTCGGTTGCATACGGTATGTAGTTATTCCTTTTATTTTAATTATTCCCTTTTATTATTATTTCAGATGTTGTCGTCTACCTTTCGTCGACTTCTATTCATCGCCGAACGGCCGTTGCCCAATTTGACGTTGCCACCAATGTGCTCGTCACACCCATGTCGATTCAAACAGACTGCTGTTGCTGATAAACCTGGCACATCCAAATCAGGTTACTTGCCTTCACTGGCAGACGAGCCAAACTACCAAAGAGAGGGGAATCTCTACAAAGAGTGAGGAATTAGCAGAAATTAGGACATACACCTACCAAGAAAAAATCTCTAATTTCTAATCAAAGTGCGGGGGTGGGGAATTCCAACGGGCACTCCATTCTCGTCCTCTTGTGCTTGTCTTTCCATTGTCTTGTGCTTGTTTTACCATTAAGTTTGATGTAACATAATGGGAAGTTTTTGATGATGATCATCATTTGAACTATTTACAACAAAGCTGTTATAATACCTGTCGTAATCTCTATATTGGTTTTGTATAACATGGGTGCCTTTTTGTTACAATAAAAAATAAGAAATAATCCTGGTATTTGAAGTAAGTGAGACCGTGTTAAGAAGGAACTGTTGTTTTGTGGCCACCATCGATTCTGGTTAATCTAGCCTGTCTTCCAATTCCAAGATATTAATATAGAACCATAATAGCTCTACTCCTTGGAATTTTCAGTAACTGCAACCGAGAAAACGGCGAAACGACCCATGCCGTTGCCGAAACATCAAACGCCCGAGGAGTTCTTCCAGGTTCAGGTTTTATTCATCGGTTACGGTGCCTTCATAGTCGGTTGCAAAAAAATTGCTAATTTTTTTTCTGTGAACCTTTTTTGTCTCACGACTTTTTCGGCCATAGAAACTGTAAAAATGCAAAAATTATATGTGCAATTATTTTTGCAACTGACTATGAAGGACCCTTATAATGACCGTAATGGAAACGAGAAATTCCGAGTCACAAGAGTGAAATAATGGACATTCTGAAATTACAATCACATTCATCTGGGAGGTATTTTTGAAGGCGTCTTGATTAACAGAGCGAAACGCCACTTAAAATAAGATAACGTTTTAAATTTTTAATTTTTTTTGACTTTGTGAGTTGAATGATATGTATTTTGTTATCTGAATTAACTGAATTCTATTATTTCAATTGCAGGATCTGACAGCTCGTCTAAACGCTAAAGGCGGTCAACAATTCACATTGAATACATCCAGTCAAACAATGCAGACGGCACATTCGGTGCTCAGGGATATACTCAAGGCCAGGAAACGATTCGAAATGAAGGGTCACGATATGATCGGTTAGGGGTGTTTTCATAATTCCAACTTTTGATGATTTTGGCCTTGAAAACATTGGAATTGTTTGGTGTCTTTCACTTGACTTATCGAAAAATCTGTGAATCACGAATCAAGTGTGGCAACGTTCAAAATAATGAGTTTTTTTTCATTCAAGTAATTTTTTTCTTCTGTTTTCTAAAATATGCTTTTTGTACCATTGAATATAACAGGATTTTTGCCTTAGTTATCGTTACATGTCTATGTTCAGACATATTCGTCAACTGTGAGCCACTGTTGCAACGACTGCTCACACATCCGGAAGATTTGAGGAATCGTATCACCTTCTTGCGGCAGTGCAAGTTCACCACCTCTGATTGTCTGATCCTCTTCAGTGCCGTGCCGTCAGTACTCGATAAGACTAATAATGAGATGTTGGTTTATAAAATCAGATTCAGATTTCGTTGGGTTGACTCGCATATGATCGGTTTTACGAAATGACGGGTTACAAATTACGCTGGTTTTTACAGTCTAAAAATATCAGTTCAGAGATGCTCATTTTACCAGTGTTAGTGAAAATGGAAATTCACGGCAACATGCTGCTTGTAACTCAAAATCGGGCGCCCCAAAGAGTGAAATAACGAATAGTTGATTGCAGATGATCTCTTATATCACCAACAATGTTTTTCACTGATCTGTGTAATAATGCGGGTTACTGAACCGACCGATAGACAGTTCGTCACCAGAATAGCTGAAAAAATTCAGCTTCCTGGTGGGACTCGAACCCACGACCTTCAGCTCTAGCTGCTGTTTGCGAGGCTGCCACCTTCGGCCGTAACCGATAGAGAAAGGGAGTAACAAACAGTCAAACATTTTTATTTCCAGCTACGAAAGGATTGACGCGTTGCTGAGCTGTGGTATGACTATCGAGATGGTACTGCGGGCCATACGTAAGTATCCTGAGCTGATCACGGACTACACACCCACGTACATCCTGCAACACGCCCATGATCTGTCAAACTTCTTCACTAAAAATCAGGTTGGTTGGCTTGATCAGTTCATTTTCAGCGTTTGGTCGATTACTCAAGCGGCCATTTCATGAGCCACTGGTTTAATTGGACTGAAGTGAGCTGTGAATTATGAAAGTTTCGTAGGTTTTTAACGGTATAGATTCGACAATCGAATCGGATAAGGATAAATCTGGTCCGGGTTAGCTTGTAGACTCAATCTGATTGAATTGTTTTATATGAAGGACTAAATGTAAATAGTAAACAAGTATCTAAGTTAAATAATGGTACATATTGTTACTAATTGTAAACAGTATTCTGAAAACCGAGCAAGTAACAAGTAAATATCATCGACGTGTTTATATTAAAAAGATATGTGTAAATTGTCTTTACAGCTCGGTTACGTGATAACTCATTGTCCGACGATTCTGTGCCAGTCGTTCGATGAGATTGCCGATCGGGCCGAGTACGTGTACTTTGAGATGGGCGCATCACAGGCCCAGATTGCCGGCTGTTTGCACTGGATCACAATGTCGTTGGAGGTCGGTTCAGAATTTTTTTGAATATCTTGAGTCAATTATGTTCGGATTGTAAATAATTACTAACCAGAACGTCTAATACTAGGTGTCCTCTTAAGTTTGAAACCTGACCTGAGACATAGATCCTGACGCGTTCTCAGGGGTTTCTGCCTTGGCCCGTCAGTTAATTCAACTTCTCTGGCTACTACGAAAACACCATTGTGATATGGTATCAATGTGCTTTGGTGACTTCAGCAATGAAGGAGTCCCATTGAAAAAGGCATACTTATAAATTACCCAAAGGGTTGATCTTGCGTCACCGTCGTTGCTGGGTGTTTAAAGTTTGCTATTAGATTTATGTTATTTTTTTCTTTTTCTTTCCAGGAAATTCAACTGCGCCACGCGTTTGTACGACAGACGGGCACGTACGTACTACCCAATCCGAAACGACCTGACGCTTCTAAGGTTACTCAATCATGGTTTTTTATCATGTAATCACCTTCATAACCTTTTTTCCGTTCACTGTGCATTGCTAATTTCGGTTCACCTGGATTGATAATGCCTGATTCTTTTCTGAACCAAGATTGAAATTTTTTAATTTCTTGTAGTCCGAACATTTTTAAGTCATCACTGCTTCTGAATTCCGTAGTTTACAGCCGACCGAATATATAACTGTTAGCTCATATTCTAATGTTTATTCTTATATTTTCATGTCAATTATATTACTTTTTTCATGTTCAGAACAACCCATCGCTGAATCTGGTTTTCTCACCTGACGAACAAGAATTGGCGGAAGGCGCCGGTCGGGTATCGGTGTTCGAGTGGCATGCGTTCGCCGAAATGTACCGTACACGTGTGGGACCTGATCAGTTGCTCGGAAAACATCAGGTTAATAAGACACAATTCACAAAAAATTATCCAGAATTTGGACCGAAGTGACAAAAAATTCAAATTCAAATGCAAAGCTAATCAATTTATTCCCGCGAACTCAAAACTGCCATTACAAACAAAATAAAACAAGAACTCTATTCAATAAACTATTCTGGCGCACAAGAACAAAAAATTATATATAGGATAATCAAAGCAAAAAAAGAAAATTATAAATCTAATATATTTTTGTGAAGTCAAGTTTGCTAACTTATAAAAGAGAAAAAAATTCGAAACGTTGTTTCTGCCCTGTCTTCGACAGCGAAAACGTTCCATAAAAGCTGTTGGGGCCTGCTCCTCAGGGAGATTACAGATGTTCCCGTATAATCTGGCTTAAATAAAGTTTTATTGTCAATGTCAAAGCCTTGTCACTAATTGCATTTATATTGATATCATTAATTGCTTATATATATATCAGCAAAGACAATTCAGGTTACTGTTCGCTAACAGTCTAGGTTAATTGCCTTTGTCTTAACTGTTCTTGAACACTTTCTCGTCTCCTTCTATTGTTTCCAATTAGTTTAATACCGAGCAATTAGTCTAATATTTGTAGCTCTAACCCAGCTCAATTAGCGAAAGGCCGTGCTTTCAATCAATAAACGGGCTAATTAAATAGTGTTTGATAGTGATGTTTTGCTTTAAAACAGCTGCAAGCCGCCCATAAGTTCATTTGTAATAATCACTATCAATGATTTAGCGCCATTTGTTGTTTAGTAGTTTTTTTGTGAATACGGTTGAAAAGTATCTGACAATTTTGAATGGCTGAAATAATAAAACAAAATTTTGGTATATTATACAATTATGTGATATATAATACAATACTTTCAGGTTGCTGGCGACCAGCAGGTTTTAATGAACGAGGTTCAAATGGAGCTGACCGATTCCGGAGAGGTGACGACCATTTTGGAATAAAATGGCAAATCTGATAAAAGTAGTTTCGTTTTTCTAATCCGGATTCGTCGCTCAAGTGATATCTTTCACTTATTTTTGTTTCTGAAACTGAGTTAGACTAACAGCCAGACGAGTCATTTGATATTGCTGGGGATTAGAGTTCATTAAAATATAACTTTGCCTGATGAGACGAACATATTGCTGTTTTGAGTACTCGAATTTTTATTTAATCAGTGGTCATCGTTTTCTCAAAATGTTTATCATTTTAAAAATTTATTTATGCATTATTTGTTGATTATGATGTTTAAAAAAAATGTATTTGTTCATACTATAGCTTATATACTATGCTCAATGCTCATTGTAGTCTATATACTTGTAGTTGAACATCAATGAAGAAAACCATTGGTTATCTATTTCGGCTGATTATGGTAACGTTCATTTCTTTGGTCCGTATTCATATAGTCGGACTCGTCACTTCATTATAGTCAATTTTTGTTCTCTTGTCCAATCTGACACGAAGTATTTTGTTTACTTGATGTTTTAATTCAAATAAAATTATGACAACAGTTTTTTCACACAATGGGAGTTAACATCAGATATTCAAATGATTTTGGTGCGAAGTTGGGCAAGAATGGAAAAATATGGCTATAGCAGGCGCATATCGGTTTTACATTGCTTGTTAATAGGATGTGACAGATTTAACTTATCCTTTTTAGTTTTTGGTCTATATAGTGTACGAAAATCACGAATGCGTTATAGTTTTTTGAAAAAGGCCATAAAATCACTGTCTGTCCGACATAATCAAATGCTCACTTCAACTGACTTGTAATTCCCATGACAACTTATTAATTCTCGCAACATTTCATATGCTCATAAAATGTAAGGTAATTAGGTGAATTTATAACTTACAATTAATATATATGTTATATCTATATATGACCTTTTATATTATATGAAAAACTTGAATTTGATTCTCGTTTTTTTTTGTTAGCGGTCTTCATAGGGCAGCTACTTCTGTGATTGGAAAGCTACTTTTCTAGTATTGAGATTGTAAAAACCAGTCTAATTGGGAAATCTGCGTTTTTTTATCCATCTTATGTAGAGGACATACGCGTATACTGTAGTTTTCCGATAACCGTTCATTTTTTTGCGATGTTTTTACTAATTGCCGATTGCTTATCACAGCAGATGCAATTTGTTACTTTTCATGTTCAAATAAAACGCTGAATTAGCATTCATTCTTCAATATTTATTTTTTGTAATTAATTAATTACTTTTATATATCAATTTTTATTTTTTATTTTATTATAGAATTGCATCGTCGTCTGAGTTGGATCGTCGACGTCACGAACTCGCCCCGATCACGTGACTCTTCTTCTAATTGGTTGGTTTGGACCCTGAGATATTTCGGTATTAATTTTATTAGATTTAACCAGTTTGGGAATATGTTTGGCTTTTAATGGTCAGCGTATGATTAGTAAGTCTGCTCCAAAGCTAACCGGAAACATGTGTTCCAAAGCGATCTAGTTTCTGAAATCTCTATTTGATTAGGAAAGTTCCTCACTTGTGAAACTAGAATACTTGGAGTAGTAAGTGGTGAGCCCTTAAAAACTTTTCCCCAGCCCATTCCTATCACAAAGTTGACCACTGTTCCATCCACATCCAGGCAGGTGTGTGTTACTCCTGGACGTCTCTGGTCGCTCTCGTGGTGCCTGTATTTATCGGGCCGCATGCCATGCGCGTTCGGACGTGCCGCGGTGCCGCGAACCACACCAGTACTGTTTGAATGCAATACGCCACGTCACCGTTTGCCGCGTTCATGGCCGACCGTCAACACCCCAGTCAGCAGCAACAACATCAGCTGCAGGTTAAAGAATTCCCCCCTGTTTGGCGTTCAAAAAAAGAATTTTTCCCTTAGGTGTAGGTTAAATGACCTGAAAACTGTCAATTCACCCTCTACGACGAAATCCCCCGCCCTTCGAAGGGTGAGTTCGTCTGCCAGTGCTCATGTGAGCAAGGCCAGGGTTCGAAACCCACTCTGTAGTTTAGGGTTAACTATGTATGGGTAGTTTATCTGTAAAGGCATGTTTTTTGTAGTGAAGTTGGTCTTTTAGAATTTAGGATCACGAAACCAGGTGGTTTTTTGTTTTGTATTTTTAATATAACTGTTGAATTTCTACGTAGATGTCGGACAAATGTGCTTTACCGTAATCGAAATACCAGCAGCTTAGTTTAACTATTGTTTACGTTGACTATATTTATCATATTTAATTTTAATGCTTTATAGTGTAGTAATATATAATCAATTGTTTAGGCCAATCAACTGGCCCACCACAACCTGCTGTTATTCGCCAATGCGGCGGCGGCGGGCATTGCCGATCCATCCATGATCGGACGCAATCCACCTGCCGGCGTTAAGTTGGTATTTTAATGACGTATGTCATCTTCTTTAGTGGACACCCTGTACTTTGTTGTTCTCATGTTGCTCTTGATAACATGAACTGGTGGTCCTCAGTTCGATTCGAAACCTGACCTGACCTGGGTTGCTCTGGGGTTTATCCATTGCCCTTCAGTTTATTCAGCCTCCTAGGCTACTACGAAAACACCAATCTGATATGACTTCAGTAATGAAGAATATTCAGTGAAAAAAATGGATCAAAATCTATATAAATATTTCAGTGCGATCGGCGTGGTTGATAGTGGTGAGCAGGGTGGCAGTGGTGGTAGTGGTGGCAATGCTTCGTTACCTTCATCCATCGCCAGCCACATGTGGTCGCAGTCGGGGTCGATTGCGAGTGCACAATCGTTAATGCCGTCCAGTCAACCACAGGTTGGGGTCATGATGATTGTTGATGTTAACTGTTGTTGTTGTTATTATTATTGTTTGATGTTGTTTTGGTTGTTGTTGTTGTTGGGATCATGATGATTGTTGTTGTTATTATTATGTCGTTGTTCTTCTAGTCATGGTTGTTGTTGGAGGATTATGTTTTCAATATTAACTTAGGTATCGCTGTCATGTCACTGTTGTCGTTGTTGATATCGTGGATGTTATGGTTTTCATAAAATCGCTGTTTTACCCGATCACTACGTGTTCTACAGTTTCAGCTGTCATCCACGCTACCGTCAGCCTCTTCAAGTCTGCTCGGTCTGGTTAGCTCGGCGTCAAATCCGGTCGGCGGTCTATCGAACATGGCATCGACCTCCGGCAGTTCAGTTGGTGCATCCGGTGGTGTACTTGGCAGTCTGGCTGGTACATCGGGTCTTGGTATCGCCGGCCCGTCCACGGCCACACACACCCGACCCAAACGAAGACGGTTGGTTCATATATGTCGCCTGTCTAGTCTAGTGCGTAGGGCGCCGGCCTCGAAAACCGGCGGTCCTAAGTTCGAAACCTGACTTGAGACACAGATCCTGACGCGTTGCTCTGGGGTTTCTGCCATTGCCCGTCAGTTTATTCAACTCTCTGGCCACTACGAAAACACCATTCTGATATGGTAGTAGTGTGCCTTATGGCTTCAATTAATGAAGAAGTCCAAGTAAAAAAAAATATATATTTGCATTGAGAAAATGATTGGGAGAATCGTTTTCCGTTGCGCGTGCGCCACAATTGGTCTTCGTGACTATAATAGACATTCTAAAAGACAATCGTGTGAACATAAACTGGTTCCTGTGTATTTTCTCCGACGGAGAGACATGTTCTTTTTCGTGTTTGTTGAACAGTTTAAATGATCAGAAGCTTGATTTCACCAAAAATAGTTGAACTAGTTAGTCCGCGTATCAAATTGTATCTATATTTTACAGAACCTCGAACCGGCTGAACGATGAGTTGAAATGCAGATTTTGTCCGAGGCGGTTGCCGGATGCTGGACAGGTCAGTACAGGGTTACCCTTAAGGGTACAGGGTAATCATTAGGGCGTATCACTGAATTCGTGGGTTTTTTCTTAATTATTGGATTTCGTTTTCGTAATTTTCAAATTGTACGCACCGATGGTTTAATTGAATTTGAATGGAATCGATTTACTATACTACGGTTGTGTATTGAGCATGTTAAAGTTGAGTTGCATGATGTAATGTTTCAGCTGGTTGACCACGAAACGCAATGCGTGACTGTGCGTGCCTACGAGTGTCAGACCTGTGCCAAACGATTCAAAACACGTACCGGTTAGAATTGATACTCATTCATTCACTAACTAACTCACTCACTCACTCTCAGAACTCATTCACTCACTCACTCACTCACTCACTCTCAGAACTCATTCACTCACTCACTCCTTCTCAGAACTCAGTCACTCACTCACTCTCAGAACTCATTCACTCATTCACTGACTCATTCACTCACTTACTCATTCACTCACTCACTCTCCAGCTCAGTCACTCAATTCATTCACTCAATTCATTCACTCACTCGATCACTCACCGAATTAACTTCATCACTCACTCATTCACTCAGTTACTCAGAACTCACTCTTTCATTGCAGGTCTGCACCAACACCACCGTATCCACACCCAGGAGCGCCCATACGCCTGCCACTACTGCGACAAATCGTTCACACAGAAATCACACGTTGATCAGCATGAGAGGATTCATACAGGTTGGTCAGAACAGCAGATATTAGAAAAATTTCAGTCAGTCATTAGTTGACTTACTTAATCAGTCACACACTAA
Source organism: Daptonema setosum (assembly GCA_964036265.1). Classification (NCBI taxonomy): domain Eukaryota; kingdom Metazoa; phylum Nematoda; class Chromadorea; order Monhysterida; family Xyalidae; genus Daptonema; species Daptonema setosum. Next base: position 8,583,547 of record OZ038447.1, read on the forward strand.
TTGACTCATTCATTCAGTCACTCAGTTGAATCACTCAATCAGTCACACACTAATCGACTCACACTCACTCATTCGGTTACCCACTAGTTGACTCGCTAATTCAGTCACTCATTAGTTGACTTACTTATTCAGTCTCTAACTAATTGACCCACTCATTCAGTCTCTCACTAGTCACTCGCTCATTCAGTCACTTATTAGTTGACTCATTCATTCGGTTACCCATTAGTTGACCCACTCATTCAGTCTCTCACTAATTGATTCTATTATTCAGTCTCTCATTACGTGACTCACTCATTCAGGTATCAAACCGTACGAGTGTCAGTTTTGCGGCCGTCAATTTCGCCAGCGCTCTCAGCAACAGTCGCACGAGTTGTCGCATCTGAAATCGTGAGATGATGCACCGTAACAGCCTGCAACGTCATGTGTGACTGCTTCGTAATAAGGCGTGACACGATATTTTTCTGCGCGTCTAGTCGCTGCAATATCTTAGCAAATCGCAGCAAAATGTCTTGACTGACTACAGACACGTGTTTGAATCTTCAGTATCTGATTGACCGGAGTCAAGTTCGATCATTGGGCTATCTGCCTGCCCTCCAAAGGTGTCGGAGACTTATGTTCACGCAACATACTCATAGGTATCTCGAATTAAAAAGCATAATGATTCATCTTGGAGTATGCTTTTGACCATATTTTTGCTGCGTGAATTTCGTTCTCCAACCCTGATTCGTGGTACAGAACACCTGCACGGCACTGATCATTGTCGAACGTATTTCTGTTAAATTTATTTAATTGTCGATCACATCGTCGTCGTCGTCGTCGCTTGACTCGGACGTCCCATCGTCACACGCCACTGAAAAAGTCGCTTGAATTTTGCACACGGCTATAAATTTCTATGGTACAAAATTTTTATTTCTCTCACCCGTTTTCCCTTCAGATTTTATGATAAATCGCTATTGCGGAATTTTTGTCCCGCTCTACGGTTTTTCCGTCCAGCATGATTGATTAGGGTATGACGATATGGTAATTATGCAACAGATTTCGGTGTAAACTTTATCAGATTAGTGAGTGTCTGGGTGTGAATAGTGAGTATGTTTGTTTGAGTGTTTGCTTGAGTCTACAAAGTTCAGTCATAACTTACACCAATCGCTCACTTGTTTGGCACGGAAACTCTCAGATGTTTACCAGTTTTGTAAAATGGTTTTCTTGGTTAACCACACGATTCCCCGTCGCCGTGTTGCATCACCGTCATAGGCACTAATATATATTATTACGAGTTTTGTTAAAGATGGAACCGTGTGTGTGCGTTTGTTTGAAATCCACCATTTACATCCTTACTACTACACTACCATATTATTTTACAGTTTTTTATTCAAGGTTAACGTGTTAATCTGTTGTTTGTCTTGTCGTCCAATGCATCCCAAATATTCTATCCCCTCATCCCCAACACCTCTGTACCGGCGATTTTCCGTATGCCAGTAGGTTTTTGAGAGTTTATCTCTGAAATGTTCTTCTTGGAAAATTTCTCTGACGGTCTCTAGTCTTGTACTCTACAAAACTCTTGACGGCAAGCTGTGAGTAGAATATTTCATAAGTACTACGACTGTGGGAAAATCGGGCCCCTCTGCTCTGTCTAGTGTCACTGTACTGTCTGTCATAGAAAGTTGTATCATAGATAGATATTATTATTTTTACCATTATCATACATTATTCTACCATTTCAATTTAGTTCGAAATGTTGCAAAAAATGCGCCTGTGTCTCACAGTAATTATCGTTGAATATAGTGAATATGTTTCAGTGAATACATGTTCTAAATTATGAGGAGACGAAGGTCATGTTTTAAAATTTCATCGGTTCTTATTTTAGTTAATAAATAACTAGTTTATCAAACCATTTGCACATTTGGAAGTGTTTTTTGCAACTATTCTAACTAATTGACAGCTATAATATGCCACTTTACCGGACTGCCACTTTTATGGATAAATCGTGTTTTACTTTTTGTTATATTTTTTTAAGAAGTCCCTTAAGTTTGAGCAACTACTACATCGACTTGTAGGGCATTATGTTTACACCCACACCCAGTTAAAATTTCAAAATTAAGCGGCGTGTTTTTATGCTATTCCACTGTGGTTGGGAATTTTGTGTTACATTGGAAAAGTTCTACACCCATTCTTACAGTGCGAATCGGTTTACAAAACACCACTTTGTGTGTAGAAAAAGGCAGAGAATTGTGATTTAAATGTTTTCCCTGTGAGCTATCGAGTTTTATACACCCCAGATTTACCCTGTGTTATTGCATACTTCTATTTACTACCATATTACTAATAATCACTATTAATTTGATTGTGTTTGTTACTTTTGCTTTGATTGATCTGACTAGACGAACGTGTTCTATGTGCTTTGAAACCAACCAACCTTAGAGCGGGAGATATGTTTTGTGGTCTGTGGGTAAGATTTTAATGTTGCTATACATGATTCTCGAACGAGTATGAGAGACTTTTATTCAATCTTTGAATTCTATTGTTTCATAGTTTTATAAATTACTATTTTCATGTGTATACCGGTGTATATTTACTGTATGTTTGATGTGCCCCTCATTGAAAACGCGTTGTGATGGAAAACATTAATTTACGCATTATTCAACATTTTTGCAGAACTGCCTAATTTCGTCGATTGTTGCGTAACTTTTCGTATTCCCATCGAATTTAGTCTGCGAATTCTATTGTTATGCGATATTTAGAGTTTGTTGCAAGCGTGCGGCGAGTTTGTTACAATTTGTGTTATACTTAGTCCACTAGACGTTAACCCACACACCCATATAATTTCTATTATATAACATTATTATATATACATTAAATCAATGTGATCAAATGCTTCTCAATTACGAAGAAGTTACAGTTTATGCGGTGATTTCAGATGATAATTTTTTTGCTTTTAAAATTTATCTTAATATTTTTGTGTGTAGAATTGTGGTTTACAATGGGAAAAGTTACTGAAGTTCCGGCTTAAATACGAATTTTAACTGGAAAGGACTGGAAAAGTATAGCTATCTCAAATCTCGATGTTCATCGACTTCCGTAATTTTCCCCATCTATCTAATGCAGCGGAAACACGGGCTATAGTTAAAATTGGGTGTACAAGCCAAATGCTGGTTATGTTGTTCGGCCTTGTGAGCTTATACTGTTTTACAAATACTATTCGGATTGTGCTTTGTGTTCATAATCATTTACTCTAATTCATATCGTTGCAAACGGAATGGCACGCAAAACTCATAATAATTAGAGACAATTTATGAATCGTTTGAAAAAAATTCAGTTTTTGCGTGAATTTTCGTTTTCGATATTTCTTGTATAGTTCAGACATAGCGTCCTGTTTTTTGTACACTTTTCCTCAAGGGCAAGGAGTTACACAGGTAAAAAGTTCGAAAAAACTGGATTCTCTGATCTGAGCTAAGCTCTAGCTGTGTCCCGGGTGGTGCAGCGTTGTTTTGATATATTAGGCGACTAATTTTGCAGATTTTTTGCTTGAATAAAATTCGATCACCGCATCTACATGTATGTACTTATAGACAATCATTCATCCATGTAATCTTAAATCTTTATAATTTATATTTTACTGAAACCACTAGTGGACGAGTCTAACTTCCAAAAGGAGGGGAAAATCACCAAAGAGGAGGGAATTCTCAGTTTTGAGGCCGTTTTACCTACACATTATGGAACAAACTGCGCTTTTTAAAATCGCCAAAGAGGGGGAATTCCACTTTTCCCTACCTTTCTCGTCCGCTAGTGACTGAAACTTGAATTACACACTATTATAATTTGTATGAATCACCAGATACCAAATTCTATTCTTCTGATTGTGGGCGATCAGTCAATCAGAACGTTATTACCGAATATAATAAAGAAATTAATTTTATGTAAATATTTAATTGAAAAAATTAAATAAAAAAACTAGTAATAAGGTTAAATGATAAATATAAAATACTTAAAAGTTGTTAGATTTAATTATACGTTTATTATATTATATCTTTTACGCGATTTGCAGTTGAGTGATGGCCCACCTCGGCTTTGTTACGTTGTTTGATAGACTTCATATATTGCACCATAGCATTATTGCTCGATATTGAATTTGTACTAACCATTTCCCCCTGAATGATATAAATAATCCCCTATACCACCACAGCACAGCAACTGCCAAATTGTACTCTCTTAGACGTATGGTAGCGTGTTATAACTTTTTTGCGATGTCGTATTGTGTTGGAAGACCTGCCGCAATAAAGGCACTTTTTACGGAATTTCCGACGGAGAATCTGTAAGAAATTCTTCCTTGATGTCTGCTTGAAACGTTATAAAGGTCTGAATAAAGCACATCTAAAGAAACAATTACAGATTTTTCTTGTCGAAACTCAGCTGACGATTAGCTTACGTGGTGTGACTGTCTAATATCCTGATTGAAACGGTACATATAGCATGGTAATTTGGTTCCATTGTGCGCTGCCATTAATGTTGTGATTAGTGTATTGTGAGTGTGAGTGGTTTGTGTAATTGTTGTTGTTGTCGTTGCTTCTGTAGATAAACTGAGTTTCTGGGAGTGTAACTGGAAAATATATTTGTATTCGAAATTATAATAAAAATCAAAAAAACCTCCCAGTTAATCGTTTTCATAGTCAAATGTACTAATCCATATAGACTCTATTCCCATTTCACTAGACTAGACTAATACTGTGTAGACACTAACATATTTTGTGTTCCTATTAACTATTCTAGTTTCTTCATATACACGTCTGTCTACGTCCAAGGGCATAATCTTACAAATCTTTTCCATTTCAACCGATTATTCATCTTTCCTACCTGTGTGAAATACAACAATCTACTTTATAGTTTTGGTTTTCTTACGCTTTACATTATGCATGATGTTGTGGATGTTCAGTGTTGTCTTTCGATTCTGGGATAAAGTCTTCTTTATTGTTTTTCGAATAAGAATTAATTGCAGGCACTGGACCTTTGCAACTTACGGATTTATGAAAAATGGTAGAGTCTGTCTACTTCTATAGCCCTGTCTGTCGATTAGTCTTGAAATCTGTGCGATCCTACCCGATGCAAGTTTCTCATAATTTTTTAAATCTTTCTAACATATGAAATTTTTTTAAAGAATTTTACGAGCGACTAGAAAACAACATGAGTCTGATCGGTTGATAATTTTATAGAAGTGTCTGTTTGTATGTAGAGAATTTCAAACTGATGTGTATTTCCGACCACCCGGTGTGTTCTTGAATTTTTTTTATTAATAATAAATTTATTGCTATAAATTTAATAATTGCTTTTTTATATATTTTATGATTGTGTGTCTGTGTTTTCTTATATTGTGATTGTGTCTGTCCGGTCTTATTTGTGTGCACATATACGTGAATTTTTTCGTGTTTGATTGAAGTCAGTAACCTGAACATATAAATAAGGTAATCATAAACAGCCTAAGATTCAAAATATTCAATGCAAATAGAAAGAAGATTCCTTCTCACGAATCGCGAAAAAAGTCTCATTGGTTATCGTTGGTGTCAGTTTCTTTATAAGTTATATATATTTCAAGTGGAATTTTGTAATATTATTAGAGATTTAGCTTACCTCGAATTGAAACTGACGAAAACGATCCGAAATTTTATCAAACGTAGCCTATTTTCTGTGGTCGCATACATAATTATTTATGTATACGCCCCCTTATTATGTACCTCCGTTTTCCCACCCTCCCTCACCGCACTATGAATATATAAAAAATAATAATAAAATATGAATTCATCTTTTTGATATGTTATTTACAAAGAATGAAAAAACCGTCACCACACAAATTTCACCCGATCCTCATTCGTTGGAAATGAAATTTCGCGTGAAGAAATGCCGTTGGGAATGATGGTTTATTTTATTAGAAGTTCGAAATCTGTTTACACAGATGGGCGCTTGACAGTGCTTCATATTTGGAGAATATTGAACAATGTTTCTGAGTATTTGACTTGACCACATCTACAAAAATGTGCGTGTAAGTAGCTTTTTTCTTTGCCACTGGACTAGTAATAATCGGTTGAATAATGGTTTACACTTTACATTAGTTTACTTCGTTTTTTTCCGTTTATTGTCCAGTACATCATTTAGATAACGTATCTACCCTTGTTCGACTACTGATGCTAATTCTTCAAGCTGTTTTCAGACGGTAAAATGTCCCATTTGACAAGATGAAGCTTCTTTTTGCCCATGTCCTTTTCCTGACAGCGATAGTCGCAATCGGAATTGTACCGGCTGATGGCCGGTCATCGTATCAATGCTCAGCGAGTCAATGCCAACTGGAACATGTGTGCCACGAGGGCAGCCAATGGATCTTCGTCGATCCCCAACAGGAGGACGCCACTGTATTGGAATGTTTGTGATAAATCTAATAGTTACATACTGTATATTGTGGTATTATTGGTTTTATTTATGAGTTTTGTAAGTTTCAATTAATATCAGAGCAGATGTCATGAAAACGACAAACAGATTAATGTCTGCCTAACGTAGAATAGAAGTTCAGTCACACGATACAGCAAAACAAAAAAATATATACAACATTTTGAATGACTGTAAACCTGTGCCTGAGTGGACAAAAAGTGAGAGTATAATAAACATGATGAAGTCTGCCCTTATAACATTGCATTTATGAAATCTGTACATTTTCAGTGCCAGTCTCCATCTCGAGCGTACCCAAGCATACTTCTCTGCAACTCAAGATTCGGCCATCACCACCTGCCAACGTGACCTACATCGACGGCACAGCACTGTACTTCAGTGCATTCCTACCCGATAATGTGATGCACCATTTGCATGATAATTTGGTGCCCACATTTGACACCCTCAAGACTTATCAGGTACAGATTGAATTTCAAATTAATCGAAAAATTGTGTAATATTTTGCTTATTCACTCATTAATTCTAGTAAAACCAGTCGAAAACCTTCAAGTTGGTTGTTATTGACTTTATTTTGTCAGTTTATAGAGTGTTCAATGTCTAATACTATTTAAATTTCAGTTACACAATCCTCTATCGCCCATCCAATGGCTGATCGTTGATAACTTAAGGGAAGGCGATGACTTCTGGTGGACACCTTTACTCGATCGTTTCCATGTAAAACTACACACATTCAACGAAGATAATGCTGAAACATGCTGGACTCGTGTTGTGGTCGGGTTGAGGTTGGTTGTACTCAGGGGTGGGCCGGGTTTTTTGGCGTTTTGCAGGGGTGGGGGGGGGGTAGCCGACAGAAAATCCCATTTTACCCGACCTGTCCGAAAAGCGGGGGGGGGGGTAGAAAAAAATCTTTTTCGCAAAAAAACCCTTGTTTTTTGCTTGTTTTTGCTAAAAAAAATCTTCTGTTATAAGATATAAACATCACATATACCGGTTTTTCAGGTTTTAACCAAGAAATTTGCCCCAGAAAACGTGTTTCTTCGAAAAAAAATTCTCACAACCAGAAATTTTTGAAAAATGAGCCTCAAAATCGAGGTTTTGAGGCCGATTTTCTCAAAAATTTCGAGTTGGGGGGGAGGGCGTAGGCGATCAAAATTTTTGTCTAGGGGGGAGGGGTAGGCTAACCGCCGACCCTGAAAAGTGGGGGGTAACCCCCCCCCCCCCCGCGGCCCACCTCTGGTTGTACTTGTGATCACATTTGTGTTGTTGTTGCTCTGGTGGCTGTTGTATGTTATCGTTGTTGTTGTTCATTCTATTCTTTGGTTTGATTTGATTTTATTATCTCTTTAACTTAATTATCTCTATATTACGATGAATTTCAGCACCAGCTCGCTTTTCTATGACTACGGCTTCCACTACCCACAGTCCTATCGTTCCGATATCAGCGAATCGACCGTGAATATCTGGCACGATTTTGTTAAACTGTACACTGGTTTTTGGTTAAAAACACCACCGAAACCAGCCTTGAATAACCGTAAATCGGCTGTGATATTCGTCCGAGAGTCGAATCGTTTGATGTTGAATTTGGGTGATTTGATGCAGCTGTTGGCTGTCGGGTACGGAATGACTGTTCGAACGGTTGGTTATCATTAGATCATTGTTGTTGTTGCTGTTTCTGTTGTTGTTGATTTTTGAGTTGTTTCTGTTGTTGTTGTTTTGTTGTTTTTATTGTTGTTTTTATTATTATTGTTGTTGTTGTTGTTGTTGTTGTTGTTGTTGTTGTTGTTGTTGTTGTTGTTGTTGTTGTTGTTGTTGTTGTTGTTGTTGCTGTTTCTGTTGTTGTTGTTTGAGTTGTTGTTGTTGTGATTGTTGTTGCTATTGTTGTTGTTGTTGTTGTTGTTGTTGCTGTTTCTGTTGTTGTTGTTGTTGTTTGAGTTGTTGTTGTTGTGATCGTTGTTGCTGTTGTTGTTGTTGTTGTATTGTTACTTAACTTCATTGGCAGGTTTCACTGGAGCGACATGATTTGAACGACATTGTGGACCTGATCCGATCGTCCAATGTCATGATTGGAATGCACGGTTTGTTCATTTGATTCTCAGACCATATACCATATAACACACTTGAATTTTCTCGGTTCGGTTCAGTTTGTATCCATCAGTCCACGAAATGAAATGTATTCGTAATCGTAGTCAACTGAGTACAGATCTTGTTCAAATGTTTACTTAATATTTAATGTTTTAGGTTCTCTGCTCGTGTTGTCTGCGTTCGCCCCACCCTCCACTCTACTAATCGAGGTTTTCCCTTACAAGATTGACCCGGAAATGATCACTCCGTTCCGAACTCTTGCCGCGCTTCGTAGGTTGCAATATGTGGCTGTTCGGTTGGTTGTCGTCGGTGTTGTTGTTTTTAGTCGTTGTTGTTGTTGTTGTTGTTTTAATTTTTGTTGTTGTTGTTGTTATGGGTCGTTGTTGTGGATTGAGTTGTTGCTGTTGTTGTTGTTCTCATCTCTGCTGAAGTTAGTACAACTTCAAATATAGCTAATATTCGTAATAATTTAGGTTTTTATACTGAACTTATTTATTCATTATTGCAGAACTCGCCGTGTCGACCAGTCAGTCCGCCATCCCGAGTATCCACCAGAGCTTGGTGGTATTCGACACTTGTCCATTGACGATCAGCGACATGTTGAGGATGTTGGCAGTGATGATCCGATTCCATCATTTGTATGCTGCCACAATCCGAGCTGGCTATTCAGAGCTTATCAAGATACTTTTGTGGATTTGGAAGAAATAAAATCGGCCGTTAATACTTTTTGTCTATGATGATTTTCATGGTTCTAGTGTACTTTTTTATTAGTATGTACGTTTATGTATTATAAATACGGGTCGGGTCGTTTCCGTACTTATTGTCTAAGAGAAGATTATCATTTCATGTTTCTGGTGTTCATGTATTTTTTATTAGAATGTACGTAGATTTATTATAAATACTGTTCGTTTCCGTCAGTCAGTTTAATTTCATCGCGTTTCTATGCAAGTTTTCGCCGTGTAAATATCTGACCGTTTCCGATTTTGGCTGACCTTGAAGATGTTTCCCCGTCAGACTGTGTGACGCGGTGCACTGCTAGATTCTTTTATTAATAATGATTGCTTGTTTATAAATTTTCATATTTTTCAAATGCTTACGGACGGGACGGATTGATTGTGATTATGAGTGCAATTCATTTCCGTGTTTTCACTTATATTCGTCAAAACTGCAAAATTTGTTCCTTGATTTGACCTAGTGATTGAATATGGTGCATTTTTCTATACTTTCAAATTTACATTATGTGTACTACACACTTGAACATTCCTGTAAATAAGTCTGCCATTCGGGTACAGAAACACCGCACTTATCGATTCACTCTCTCCTCCCGGCATATGTCAAAGGATGTTACCCTTCTTATATCCCGCCGGGAGAAGTTCATTCGCGCCTTTGAATGCTCGCAAAACCGCTAAATATTCAATGCCTTTGCTCACTACGTATTCAGCTAAAATTTGGCTACATATATAGCACGATACTCTAGACTGGTCTTTCGGCCGGGGAAATGGGGAGAGGGAGCCCTCGCCGAACCGAAAGTTTGCACTGCATTACATCTTCAAGTTCTCAGTTAAACTCGATAACCCAAGCAACAGCTGTATTGGCAGTGACTTGCCGCAACATCATATGATCTTTGTTCAGACATTTGAAACTGTTTGTTTATGAGACATTTTCCCCGTTATAATGCAGCTATGTATGTATGTAGATGTTGGGGGTAGATGAAATAAAAAGAAAATTAAGTTTCGAAATCCTTTTCTGTTTAATTGTTTTTCTCTAAAACACGTGTTACGTATGAGTTTCTCCCGACAATGTTCAGTCTCCAGTGGTTCAGCAAAAGTTGTGTTCTGCATTGTTTTAGTCGACATTGTTTTTGAAGGTATAACTTTGCTTTTCCTTACCCCATACCATATGTATTGGAATGGAAGTCAGTCTGGGTGTTGAACTTTCAAAAAAGCGCTTGTCTCTAGTGACATGGAAGTTTTCAGTTCAAATTGTGTGTTTCGTTGCCTGGATCTTTTGTTTACAGAGGGGTATATACTTATTCGTTATTACAGTGGAAAAGACAATTAATTTGTATTTGTTACTTGAATAAAATTCTCTTCAAGTCCTCCACTTTCTTGCGCAATATCCATCTGTCACTGTAGTGTAGCGTGCCAAACACACCACTCGACAACCAGTTCCTTTCCACATAGTTTATTCTGAACCTGTGACTGTTAAAGTTGAATATTAAAGAGTTTTCCGGTTACTGGTTGTTTCCTGGTATCTTGGATTAATAGCTGACTAGTTGACCTTGTTTTCATTCGTTACAAATGATATTGTTTAATTTTTTTGTGCAATATAAATTCATAAGCACAAATTGCGTATATCGTGTTGACTCAAAGTCACACACGCGCTCAATTATGTACAGTTTTTTGTTATACACCGTGATTTTCAAATTTATCAAAATCATTAAAATTCTTATTTACAACTTGTCATATGATCGTGTGAAAACATGCCATTCACATCCACCCACGTCACCGAACAACCGAGCCGGTATGTTTCATTCCCTGTACAATTATTACCCACCACGTATTATAACGCAAATATACATCGTAAATTTTTCGCATATCAGTGTTAAATCGGATGTTCGCTCTTATCTAATCTATGCAATTTTCGTCTGTTATATTATCACTATATTTTATTTCTACGAACATTTCCTATTTTTGGCTTCTTTGTTCAACAGTATAAAATATGTGACTTACATACATAATAAATATGTGGAAAATATATTAACAAAATCGGCAGTCTTTTGTTTTGGAACACTTTGTTGTCGTCTTTGGTTTTGGTTAATGTCCATTCCACTACCGATGCTCCGGTTATATTTATAAAATATTTATGGTACGTGTTTTATTTGGTGTTGCCTAGACGTTCGTCTGTCTAGGCTAGCTATGCGTTTTCTCAGAAGTAACCCGTAAAATTTCTTATAGTCATAATTTATGGCTGTTCGTTTTCTTCTTTATGTTATTTATCGTAACCAAACGCGGTTAATATGGAATTTTATTTCTTCAAAAGGTTGATTCATTGGCCTGGTTGAGTCCTTTATTACTGACTGACATATGCCGGTAATGTGGCTCATATCGCAGTCAATCCTTGGAAAGCCATGGCTTTGGAAGCCATGGCGCACGTGAATTTCACAGGCCAGCAAGCATTCGAGCTGTGTTCGCTCACAACGTGGAATATTGGCATATATGCATTTATGCCCATGGCATGTTAAGCGTCGCCTGACAACACGGCATTGCTTCATGTTCCATTAACATTAACATCACACACTCTTGCTCCAGTTTCATATACTCTACTCACTAGCGGACGAGAAGGGGAGGGAAAAGTGGAACCACCTCTTTGGCCGTTTCAAAAAGTAGAGTTTGTTCCTCAAGGTGTAGGTGAAATGACCCGATTACTATAAGTTCCCCCCTCTTTAGAGGTTTGGCTCGTCCGCCAGTGGCTACTGTTGTTGATTCTCAACTGGGTGACGTTTGTATACTAAATGCACCAGTTAATAATTTAGGTAATTCTAAAAATGTTTTTTCAAGTTTTGATATGGAAAATCTCAGGCACATGTATAGTCGTAGTCGTCGACGAATTACTGCCGAACAAACTATTCGAATGTGATTTCGGGAACAAAGTCTAATTCGCAGTGGCCAAATTTGTGGTACATTGTTGTAAATATTTGATTATTTACATCGTAGAATCATTGTGTTGCCAGACTGCAGGCAATATCTTTGATGATATCAAGTGGTTGGCTGTTGTACCACTATTCTTCATGCCGCCATTCCAAGGCAACTGTCAATATGCTTGGAACAACCCAGAGCGCCGGATTTGAACCAGTTTCATGCGTTGCCCCCCCCCCCCCTTGTGTCACCAGCGGACGAAAGAAGAACAAGGATGTGGAATTCCTCTCTCTTTGACGGTTTAAAAACATATAACGTGTTTGAGGTGTAGGTAAGATGGTCGAAAACTGCAAGTCCTTTTCCAACAAACTCCTCTCTTTTTGCTTTGAAGGTTCTGCTTGTCCGGCAGTGTGCTGTTGCTGTGTCACACTGGCGGACGAGTCAATCCTCCAAAGGGAGGGGAATTTCCTCAAAGAGAAGGAAATTTGTAGTTTTCAGGTCATTTTACCTACACCCAAAGGAACAAATATACTTTTTGAAAACGCCAAGAAGGGGGAGTTCCACTTTTCCCACCCCTCCTCATCCGATAGTGCTGTGTCATGATCATGTGTGTCTGTTTCACTTTCCATGACATGAACAAACTGAACTCGGTCTGGTATTTGCGCCTCACCTACCAAATTTTGCCAGTTTTGTTAAATTATACATGTAACTTATTTTAAGAGTTTTATCTTCCCATTATTAAATTCAGTCGTGGTGTGCTAAAGAATCGTGAATAAGTGGTGTTAAATTTTTCACAAAACGTATGAATCTGATCGGTTATTTCTTCGTTGTAACAATTTTTATTGCAGAAGGGGGCAGACGACAAATCGGGGCTGATAAATCGGTGACCAATTATTATATAATCAGGTTTGTTCTGCTGTTCAGCACTGAGAAAATGCGTTGTGACCGTGAGACAGACTGGAAATAATTTATGCTAACTTGGTACTTAGCTCAAATATTTAGCTATTTTTTATCAGTTGATTACATGATGTAAACATTTATATATATTTTTTAGTTTAATCTTCAACATTCTATCACAATTTTAGTCACAATGGCGCATCGCACGATGATACTGTGCCAGCAGGCCAGTAAGGGCGTTCGCAAAGCCCTGGAGAAGTCGGGCTTCGAGCTGAAGAAGCCGAAGACGAACGCTCGTGGTATGGACGTGCTGCGTGATAATCGTATTAATAAGGTGGGCAACTGGTTGTTTGACTTTTTAGGAAGTTTTTTGTGAAATAACAAAACATTCGGATACATATTCTATCTCTAAGAATTATTTCCACTCGTTCGGACGATTTGCCCGTGCGTCAGAAGTCTAATGGCGGACGAGCCAATCCTCGAAATTCTCAGTGGAAATTCTTGGCCTTAACGAACAAACTCTACTTTTTGAATCCACCAAAAAGGGGGAACTCCACGTTTCCATCTTCGTTCATCTGCTAGGCTAGTGGATGGAATGGTTGAATGTAATGTTGCTCGTTTCAGGGCATGTCGTTCTCACTGCGCGAACGTCAGTTCCTCGGCATTCACGGTCTGCTGCCGCCCACCTTCTACAACCAACATCAGCAGGCGTACAGGGTGATGCAGAATTTGAAACGTCAGCCCACCGATTTGGCTCGTTACGTGCAGCTGAGCATGTTGCAGGTTGGGCACTAATCTACGTCATTCACTTGAATACTTGATCACACTTAATTTGTCACATCAATAACAACAATGACAACAGCAGCAACAGCAACAACAACAACAACAACAACAACAACAAAAACAACAACATGAACAACATAAACAACAACACCGACAGCAACAGCAACAACAACAACAACAACAACAACAACAGCAACAACAACAAATACAGCAGCAACACCAACAACAACAATTACAGCAGCAACACCAACAACAACAACAACAACAACAACAACAACAACAACATTAACAACAACATTAACAACAACAACAGCAACAACAACTTTTCAGGATCGTAACGAAAAATTGTTCTACCGTGTGCTGGTCGACAACGTTGAGAAGCTGATGCCCGTCGTCTACACCCCGACGGTCGGTGAGGCCTGCCAGAAGTTCGGTTTCGTGTACCGAAAGCCAAAGTGAGTGAGGCACTGCCTGAGGGAAGGAGTGAGAAACAGTGATAGTGAGTGAGTGAGTGAGTGAGTGAGAAAGTGAGTGAGTGAGAAACCGTGAGTGAGTGAGGCAGTTTTCCATAAGCTACCCTTTTTTCATCTTCAAGTTTTTCAAATTAAGCCTAAGCCTAATACTGAGCCAAAGTTCATTCCTAAGCCTAAGCCTTAGTTCCAAGCTCGGAACTAAGCCTAAGCCGGAGTCTTAATCGAATGGATTGAAGTTGAACAGCAAAATAAGAAAAAGGGTATGGTATGGAGGTTCTGCTATGTAATTTCCCAAGCCTACCCTTTTTTCATCTACATTTAGAAGTATTTCGACCCGTCTTTTTGGCCAAAAACAAATACTCAGCAGAAAGTTATTTCTAAGCCTAAGCCTGATACATAGGCATGTGAAAATGCTAATGCCTAAGTCTGAATTGACTTAGAGAGGAGAAAATATACAAAATAGAAAAGGGGTAGCTTTTGTAATTCTGCGTGAGTGAGTGAGTGAGAAAGTGAGTGAGTGAGGAAGAGTGAGTGAGTGAGTAGGTATTTCATTGATTGAGTACATACGTGTGTAAGTGTAAGACTGGACCGAAGTGGATGAAAGAGGGGCGCATTTTGTATGTTCCTTAATCCATTACAGGGGTATTTACGTGAGCATCTACGATAACTCGGTGGATCAGATCTACGACATTCTGTGCAACTGGCCCGAGGATGATGTACGTGCCATCGTGGTCACCGATGGTGAACGTATTCTCGGACTTGGTGATCTCGGTGTCAATGGCATGGGTCGGTTATGAGTTATATATCCTTCAAATGAAGACTTTGCCAGGTACTCTAATCACGAATGAAACCAGCTCTGAGGCGGGAGTGGCCATATTCTGGTGGTGAGATCAGGACAAGTCCCAAATCACCTTTCCCTCACCGATGTTGTGAATTGAGGGCCACACAAAAAAAAAACGAATGATGATGATATTCATATGACTCAGAATATTTATAATTTATGATTTTGTTTCCAGGTATCCCGGTGGGTAAGCTGTCTCTGTACGTGGCTTTGGCCGGTATCCAACCGGAGTGGTGTCTGCCCGTTGTCATTGATGTCGGCACCAATAATCAGGTTTTGTGCTTCATTTTCATGTGATTTAGTCAGTCAATAGTTTATTTGGTTGATCAGAACATCATTCAAGTTTTTTCTCGGTTTCCATCAATAAATGCAATGATCTCGTCGAATCAAAATTTTAGTTTAAAGTGAATTCAAACTGATTGGTTTTGTACTTGTTGTTTCATTCAAATCTTTTAAATGGTCCGTGAACATACGAAACATACGAAATTTCATCATTAGTTTGTGATGGTACTGGAATTTTGATATGTGAAACCAACCAATTGTGAATGATAAAGGCAAGTTTTCTCACAAGTTTGTTTTCAGCAACTGCTTGATGACCCCCTCTACATCGGTCTGAAGAGGAAGCGTACTCGCGGTGAGGAGTATGACAAACTTATTGACAACTTCATGAAGGCCGTCGTTAAGCGGTTGGTTTAATTAATCGGATATATACATTGATATTAATGTGATATATGGACATTTGTTGGATACATATAAGTACTAATTGGATATATACATATTTTTAAAATTAGGAAAAAATCTGTTTTAATTGAATTCATTTATTAAATTTTCAAACAGAATAGCTTGCTGGATTATTTACCCATTCTTGATTGCTTTGGAGGGTAATTAGGCTGGTGTACGTTTTCATCAGAGGTTTTTGAGTGATTTGAATTTTTTTGTATTAAAGTGAATGAAAAATTACTTACTATGCAGAGAGACTTCTAAAAATGTAATTTACGTCGTGGTATTTATAGATTCGGTCATGACACCCTGGTCCAGTTCGAGGACTTTGCCAACGCCAATGCTTTCCGTCTGTTGGCTAAATACAGAAACAAGTACTGCACGTTCAACGATGACATTCAGGTTAGGATGGATATTTTTGCTGCTCATAAAAATATTGTTGTGAGCAGGGGTGGGCCGGGTTTTTTGGCACTTTGCAGGGGGTGGGGGGGGGGGTAGCCGACAGAAAATCCCATTTTACCCGACCTGTCCGAAAAGTGGGGGGGGGGGGGTAAGGTCGGGTAGGGGGTAGGAAAAAAATTTTTCGCATAAAACGCTTGTTTTTTGCTTGTTTTTGCTAAAAAATCTTCTATTATATGGTATAAACATCACATATACCGGTTTTTTCAGGTTTTAACCAAGAAAATTAACCCAGAAAACGTGTTTCTTCGAAAAAAAATTCTTACAGCCAGAAAATTTTGAAAAATGAGCCTCAAAATCGAGGTTTTGAGGCCGATTTTCTCAAAAATTTCGAGTAGGGGGGGGGGGGTAGGCGACCTAAATTTTTGTCTAGGGGGGAGGGGTAGGCTACCCGCCGACCCTGAAAAGTGGGGGGGTAAACCCCCCCTACCCCCCCCCCCCCCCTGCGGCCCACCTCTGGTTGTGAGGTAAATGAATTGACATGCTTTTTTCGTTTTTACGTGTTAAAGTTAAAATAGATAAAGTGTGAATATTGTTTGGTGATCATCTCTAACATCACTATAACATTTATATTCAAATCATATTCACTTGACCATGGCTGGTGTATATCAAAACCAGCAGTTTGTTTTCAAAGTCATTAGCTCTTTAAATTTTGATTTTCAGGGCACAGCTTCGGTAGCCGTCGCCGGTCTGTTGGCCGCCGCTCGAATCACCAAAAAGAAGGTGTCCGAGAGCAAAATTGTGTTCTTCGGTGCCGGTGAGGTTCGTCGAGATCTTTCGAAAATGATATTCCTTTAACCATTCGTGGAGTTTTTGTCTACTTTGACCAAATCCAGTCGAAATTCTGTCATTTGACACGTTAAAGAGAGGAGGATCATTAAAGAACACTCCATACATGTCAATGAAATCACGTCTCAATTTTAAATAGGTGATAACAGCTCATACTAAGACAACTGATTTTGTAATTCTAGTCGAACAGCATGTAATTTTTGTATAATCTGCTACAAATTGGAAAAAATACTGTTCATATTTTCGTTGTAAGGTATAGAATTTAATTAACTATTCTTTCGTCAACTAATTTCTCTGCATTTACTTTTTTACAGGCATCACTGGGTATCGCCCAGCTGACGTGTATGGCCATGATGAAGGAGGGTCTGACAGAACAACAAGCACGCGACCAGATCTACATGCTCGATTCCAAAGGTTCGTGGTTCAGTAAAGTACATTTGAGCTTTCAGTAACCCCTGAATTCTGTTTTTACACGAATCTCGTATTTGGAATGACCGTTCATCGAAGGTTTTAAGTTAAACTCAAACTTGATAAAAGTCAAATTGGTAGTTAATTTGTTTTTTTTTCATGTCAGGTCTGCTCGTCAAGGGTCGTGCCAACATGACCGAGCACAAGGAGCACTTTGCCCGTGCCGACATGGAACACATCAAGGACCTGGCTGAGGTCGTCAACAAGGTCAAACCCGATGCCATTATTGGTTGGTCATACGTGCCATTTCGAGTTTTTTTGTGTTGGAGTGAAGCACACTTGAAGTTGTGTACGGAGCCTATTCTGTCAAAAACTAGTTTCCCGGATTAGAAACATAGGACGAAAAGCATTTTTCGTCTTTGATTATCATTTTATCCGCGTTTTTGGCTCCTTTGTCTTTTTCGTTGACAAAAATTTTAATCCATCAAATTAATTCGGGAAAACCTTGTTTGCAGGTGCCGCCACGATCCCGGGTGTGTTCACGGAGAGCATCCTGCGCAACATGGCCTCTTTCCACAAACGTCCCATCGTGATGGCGCTGTCCAACCCGACCAGCAAAGCCGAGTGCACCGCGGAACAAGCGTACAAATTTACGGATGTTAGTTATAGTTAAACTTTATTGTAAAATAATGTTTTTTACATGGTAAATTCACTATTTTTTGGTTTTGTGCTTACTTTTTTGACTTGAATGTTATGTTATGGTACATGTTACGCTATGTACGATGTTACGTTATGGAACATGTTACGTTGTGTAACATGTTACGGTATGTTACACATTACGTTGTATTACATGTTACGTATGTTATGCTACATGTTACACGTTATGTTATGTCTCTCTTAATTTTTTTGTAAACGATGCAGGAGCGTGCCGTGTTCGCGTCAGGCAGTCCGTTCCCGGATTACAAGACCTCGTCGGGTCAGACCCTGATCCCTGGGCAAGGCAACAACGCCTACATCTTCCCGGGTGTCGCCCTGGCCACCATCCTCTCCGGCATCCGTCACGTCACCGATGAGCACTTCTTGATCGCCTCCGAGGTTGGCTTGATTTATATTTATTTCCTGATGCAACTTGATGTATTGCGATTCAGAACCGATATTGGTTGAGTCGACAGATAAGTGTCGTATCGTTGTTAATCAGGTCGACAGATAAGTGTCGTACCGTTATTAATCAGGTCGCCAGATAAGTGTCGTACCGTTATTAATCAGGTCGACAGTAAAATTCATTCTAATATTGATCGGGTGGACAAAAAAAATTCAGTATTATTACGTTCGCAGTAAAATTTGACACGATAGTGAATTAGTATAAAAGTATCTTCGATATAAATAATGATTTTTTTACTATTTGCATGCAAGTAATATGTGTAACTTGTGACTGTTTCAGACCCTGGCTAACCTGGTCACCCAGAAGGACCTGGACGAAGGTAGAGTCTACCCGCCGTTGTCCGATATCCGTGAGCTGTCCATCCAAATCGCCGTTGCCGTTATGGAACACGCATACAGGGTTGGTGTTTATTGGTTAATATGACTAATTCGCATCATTGATTTAATTATAGTTGTATCAAAGTTTTCTCTCATGTCACCATCGAATTTTCTATGTGTTAACTCTTCTAATTAAAGTTTTCTTCGTTGATCATGAAAAGTTTAGATATGAAATGATATTTATTCAGAACTTTTATGTTATGGTAAACGTTGCATCGTTGCATGTTATTAGTCTAGTTATTGTATGTCAAATCTGAATGTTTTGAATGATTAATTTAGCCGTTATGTTATGCATTCGATGGTGCATTGTGTCACAGCATAGTTTTTGAAATTCGTGGTAGTCGAATAAGGAATCTGTATTACCAATAATGTTTTTACTTGTCTTTTTCGAGCTGACCTTCTATTCCCTGGTAGTTGCATTCATCGCTCATAAGAAAACTGACGGATAATCTACTGGGTACTCTATCACTTGTTTTATTTGATTGGATCATCTTAGTATGTACGTCGGGGTGTTCTAGCTCTGAAGGCTATTTAACTCTTGTTGGATTGCACTCAGTACCTAAAATATTTAGATGAAAAATTTCTGTACAATAAAACAAGAGGTAAATAAATGAATGGTACTTATGATAGCGCTCAACAAAAGTTACTGAAAATTCTTACAATTCATATTTATCACCATTCTATTTTAGGGTCCGGTGAGTAACAAAAACCTTTGAAATCCCCTCAGGGTTGTGTGTTTAATTCAGTTGAGACGTGAAAAGTTGTGCTATTTTGGTTGGTTTGCATTATCAACTGAAATAAGTAAAACGTGACGTTTCAACTGGTGAAACGTTCTGCAAAGCGCAGTCAACCTTCAGGATTTGGGAAAATTGTCCCGTTTGCACTACTTTGCTGCATTGGCACTTATTTGCGCTTCTGAAACGTAATTGGATGAGGAAATCGGAAGTATGCTCGTATTTTCACTTTTCCACTTCATGAAAATATTACAAAAAATACCCCATGCATGCAGGATTCCCACCGACAATCAATCACGTTTCGGACTCGCAAATATTCTTCTATCTATTCTATCTTCTATCAAAAAATGGTCCAACGTTTCATGCTCATCCCAGGGGTCTGCTGGGAAATTCTAGAAAACATTCCTATCTCAATTCTAGACGATCTCACCAAACGGCGTTGGTTGTCTATCTTGATGACTTGACCTTTATATACTCAATGAGTATAATGGTGGTGGTAAAACATAAAGTGAGCCGTTGGTACAGTGTTGTGAGAGTCGATGGGGTTATGCGAATTGACAAGTTGTAGGTTCAGTCAAAAAGAAATCCAGGAACCTGGAAACCATATCGTGAGATTTTTGCCTTTGTCTTCCTTTTCTGGCATCGTGACACGAAGGTCGAAGGTCAAGCGTACTGAATACTGTCTTCCTTTTTTCAATTGCATTCGATATTTAGTTGAAAACCCATTTTTTTAACTTACTGACCGAGAAATATGACTAGAAATATAAAATGTAAGATTCAGTGGAAAATTCAGTGGTTTTCAGATAGAGATATCAGTCTCTGTATCATCGAATAGCACAATGAATATTTTATTTTCACAAAACTCCGTCGACTACCACTTGACCAGGCACACTGGCGTTACGCTCCGCATTGTCCCACACCCCTACCCTACTCCTCTTATTAACCTACTCTGCCCCTAACCTTCCCATCACGTTAACTACCCACTTGAAGCTAACCGACAAACATGTACAACTGAACAACTCCTGCTCATCTTGGTTGCCGTTTGCGGTATGGGTCATCGCTCATCAACATATAATTTTATCTATTGGGTTGTAATAATTTATGAGAATAACTTTTAAATTATCTAAAATTGGTGTAAACCCTCATCAATGTAATTCAACAAATCCGGAGCACAAGATAAATTCGGATGACGAGAGAAATGATGATTTTAGTGTAACGATAACCAATCAATTCAAATGCCTATTAACCGTCACCGAGAATTTCAGCCGCCAAATGATACCGCCGAAATCATTTGCCTTTTGATTTCAGCATTGATGGAACGAGGTGTCGCACAATGCACCTAACGCCACCAAACAAATTTATGAGTTTTATTATAAATGCAATAATGACATTTATACATGACCGTGCCCGTTTTCATGAAACAATGTTCTGTATTTCTCATGATGAAGTTCTAGTGTAAAATTTGGAACAACAAAAGCGGGCATGGTTGTTGTAAGCTGATATTGTGAACCATGTACCACTTTTTTCAGCACCACGAGGCCGCCTACTACCCCGAACCGGATGACAAAGAAGCCTTCATCCGTGCCCAGATCTACTCGACCCACTACGATGATCACGATCCCAAGTTCTACGAGTGGCCCGAAGAGCACACGACCAAGACCTTCGATCCGTCCCAGTTCCCCGACAAGGACTAGGAGTATTGATTTTAGACCGTTATTTAGCTCATTATTTATATTAGAGATCTTGAGATTTCGGTGAATGAGTGGGATTCAAGCTGCTCCCAAAGCGGTGAGCTAACGTTTGTTGTGTGCAGGCTGCAAGTTGATTTTTCAGTATATATGAAAGTATGAAACTAAGAAGTCATTGATTCACTGGAAGTTTGTGAGTGTCTCTTTTTTGTACGTTTTCAGTAGTTTTTGTGCATTGGTAATTTCATGGTCCCGTTTTGTGGGACGAATAAGACATGGAATGTTTTTGATTTGGCGCCTATTTATAAACTGAGTATTTGGATCCGACACGGAAAGGCTATTAACTTCTATACTTTTTATTAAACCATATTTTTTAGTCGTATTTCTCGTCCCAATATACTTGAGAATCCCACGCCCGCTTGCTCTAAAAAACCATAATAATCTTTTCCTTTACAACATTTGATCCACACAATTCTGGATGTTGACCAAAATTTGAGATAAATTTTGCATTTAATGAGACTTTTTGTTATCATTACTATCTGCAGTTATGCTGGGTTGCTTTATTTGAAAGTGAAATAAATATCAACGTACTTGTCTTTTGATTTTCCAATGGTAACATCAATGTGGTGTTGATTAACTTCTCTGCAGCTGATTCCCAGCCCGTAAATACATATTATAGAAATTATAAATAATAAAAAGATTATCTTTATGTATGTGTAATTTTCCCATGACCTGTTACATTTTTCTTCTCAACAATCACTCGCATTTTACACGCATCTTTTCAGCCTGTTACTGTGAAAAGTTGACACATTTCGAACAAGTTGGTTACGTGTTTCTCCTCTGAACATATTAGGGTACACCAAATAGATACTGATTAATATTGCATTGATTATTTTGTGTAGTTTGATGTATAAATTTTTTCTTCAAGCCCACAACGTCAGCGCAAATAATTGTGATAGTCTTTATACACTTTCCCAATTGCTTAGTTTTGTCCAGTGTATGTCTCCGAAATGAATGGTTTCAAAGCATGATACAATTTGTACTAAATAAATATGACTAATTAGCTATTTAGCCAACTCCCCTCTTCAACTAGTTGCCCGGTGTTGTAACTCTAGTAGTCATTACAGTACACCTACAGTTCCTATAACCAACTGATTTTGTCTCCTAACTTTGTCTAACCACAATCCACATTCAATTTTACACGGTTCCCTTCAGATTGATTGCAGGGTTCTAGAACTGGATTGTTGTTTGTGTATGGTAAGTTACACTTTTTGAATCTGTGGTGAGTGAAAATTTTAGGGCTTCAGAAATTGTGTCATTGTAAATTTCAGTCAAGTACTTAATGTCATCTTTCAATGTCACTATGATTGTAATAGCATATTACTCTTTGATCTGTCTAACATTCTTTTTTTATTGTGTCCATGGTCGGCAGTGGTGGGCAGCGGGGGGGGGGGGGGGGGGGGGGGCGGGGGGGGGGGGCGCCCCCCCCCCAAAAACAGGGCGGGAGGGTGCCCTTGATCGATCGACCGTAAGAGAGATTTTCAGAATTGACCCATTGACCGTAACGGTCAAAACTTAAGAGAATTTACTGTCAAAATGACCTAAAATTACACGAAATCGCTTAAAAACAACCAAAAATTGGTCGAAAACGTTTCAGGTTTTTAATTTTTTTCAAAAATTGGTTGAAAACGTTTCAAATTTAAAAAAATCTATCAAAAATTGGTCGAAAACGTTTCAAGTTTTAAAATCAGTGTTCGTTGGATCGATTCGATGCACGATACGATGATTGATGTATGGTGCTGGATGATATACTCAGTACTGTATTATCAACCAACTGTGCGCGCCACTAGATACGTTTCTAATACAAATCAGTGGGCTAAATGCAGAAGTTCCGATGCTGTGCACTCTAACTTGTCAGTTTTCAGATCTTTCTGATACAAATCTGCGGGCTTCAAAATGCAAAAATTTCGGCGCTGGGCGCCACTCAGCCTGTCAATTTTCAGCTATGTTTCCAATACTAATCAACGGGCTTCAGATGCTAAGAATTCGGAGCTGTGCACCACTCAGCCTGCCAGTTTTCAGATATGTTTCTAATACAAATCAGCGCACTTCAAATGTTAAAATTTCGGCGCTGCGCGCCAGTCAGCCTGGCAGTTCTCAGATATGTTTCCTATACGAATCAGCGGGCTTCAAAATGCTTGAGTTTCGACGCTGTGCGCCACTCAGCCTGTCAGTTTTCAGATATGTTTCTAATACAAATCAGCACGCTTCAAATGTCAAAATTTCGACGCTACGCGCCACTCAGTTTGTCAGGTTTCAAATAAGTTTCTAATACAAATCAGCGGGCTTCAAAATGCCAAAATTCCGGCGCTGCGCGCCAGTCAACCTGTCAGTTTCCAGATATGTTTCTAATACAAATCAGCGCGCTTCAAATGCCAAAATTTCGGCGCTGCGCGCCAGTCAGCCTGTCAGTTTTCAGATATGTTTCTTATACAAATCGGCAGGCTTCAAAATGCTTAAGTTTTGACGCTTTGCGCCACTCAGCCTGTCAGTTTTCAGATACGTTTCTAATACTAATCAACGGGCTTCAAAATGCAAAAAATTCAGCGCTACGCGCCAATCAGCCTGTCAGGTTTCAGATACGTTTCTAATACAAATCAGCGGGCTTCAAAATGCCAAAATTTCGACGCCGCGCGCTTTCAGTCTGTCAATTTTCTGTTATGTTTCTTATACAAATCAGCGGCTTTCAAAACGCCGAAATTTCGGTCATTATTTCAAGCCATTACTGATGTTTTTTAGTTAAAAATTCGACTTCATTTAATGTTGACCGTCATGCCCCCCCCCCAAAATCGAAACCCGGGAGGGTGCCTGACCGTAAGACCGATTTTTGAAAAAGTGTATGACCGTAACGCCATTTTGGCCAAATTCGCTGCCCACCACTGATGGTCGGCGTATTTATTTTTTCTGGTAAATAATTATCATGGAATAAAATCAAGTGAATAAAACATAACTTTTTTGATGGGTTGTTTTTCGTTAATGGAATTTGTTTACAAATCGAGTACACTCGTCTGAAGAACTTCACTTAGTGGTGTTTTATCTTAAAGTTTCTGTTGTTTATATTGTTATTGATAGTAATAAACTACTAAAGAACTAATAAACTATTCAGTTTGTAATGACTAACAAAATCAAACCATTATATGAAATCTTTCTTGTGATCACACAAACTCTGGTTTCAACTGTTTTATGTATAGTGGTCTAACATTGAATTTAACTTTTGGGAAGCATAACATGTACTTACAATTACAGAACTGTGTTATAAGCTTTTATATTCAGTGATCTCTGAATATGAATAAATTACTTACATTTTTCTATGCCCGCATACATTACCAGTAATATCTGCTAACCTTTCACTTGTTATCTTTTACCTCTGTATATCTGGATGAGTAATCTCTGACCACCCCTACTTAAGAAATCTCTGGCTACCTGTACTTACAGTATTCTCTGACCTTCTTTACTTACGATAATCACTGACCACGTGTGCTTACAGTAATCTCTGAATGCCTGAACATGGTAGCTGTTGAGCCAACCACTACCGTAACCGGCGGATCATCAGCGCCCGTCAGTCGACGTCAGACGCCCAGTGAATTCCTCAAGCTGATCATCGGCAAACCGGTGGTCGTCAAGTTGAATTCAGGTGTCGACTATCGAGGTTCGAACCATGGAGAGCAAAAGATTACTAACCAAAGTTTAATTTATTGTAATAATTATTATATTATTATTATGAAATAACTTTACCAGAGTTTCTTGTTTTAAAAAATTACTGTGAACCTCTTACCACACATGCAACGAAATTGGCGCATCGTTCGAATGTAAACTGAAAGTGATGTCAAAAGAGTAATATTTTCGAAAACTTTGAGTAACAAGAAAACCTGGCCAGACTAGACTGTACGTACAAATTTCATTGATTACCGTGTTGGTGTTTTTTAGTAGTTAGTTACTCAAGTTGTCCAGAGCTGCAATGCATGTCCTGTTAATTAACGTTCAAGCTTTTGTGTACTAAAATTATGATGAAATTCAACCATGTTCAACACGTCTGTTCTATATAAGACTATTCATCTGAAATGGAAAATGGTAAATATTGTATATATTGGGGCATTTTCGTAGTAATTAGAAATGTCTTACATGTTTGCAATCCAAGTGCAACTTGATGAAATGCAGGCATCCTATCGTGTCTGGACGGTTATATGAACATTGCGTTGGAGCAGACCGAGGAGTACGTGGGCGGACATCTCAAGAACAAATATGGTGACGCGTTCATCCGCGGCAACAACGGTTCGCTTAAAATTATTGTTTCAATTATTTATTTTTTTGTGAAAAGTCAGCTAAATTCCATGTGATCTGAGAGAAATGTGGAAGTTTTCAACTGTTTAGAGAGTATAGTTGGGAAGAATGGTGTCAAGTCAGGTTACATTATGTTCGTTACTCTGAGTCTGAGAGAACAGTAGCGGACGAAAAAGAGGAATTTCTGCTTTTTGGCAGTTCCTAAACGTAAAATGATTACTCAAGATGTTGATGTTTCAAAAACTGCTAATTCCACTTTGGAAACTTCCGCCACCTATTGAGGATTGGCTCGTCCGTTAGTGAGAGAAAATATTTTGGAAATAAGAAATTACTATAAATACAAATTTTAGTGCTAGTGATCATTTCTAAAAAGGATTACCGTTATTTCACAATTTTGTGACTGCTATTTCTGGCCCAATAACCAAATGAATATATATTTTAGTCCTCTACATCAGCACGCAGAAGCGTCGGTAGTGCCAACAACGGGGACGAGCACTCTTTGCTGGCCTTCTTCTGGGTGTTCGTTGTCGTTGCCATTCTCTTCAACGTCTACGTCAAAGACTATTTTGTGTGCTTCGGAAAATGGTGATTCACGGTGACTTACTTTGTAAAAATAGTGATTTGGTGATCATTGATGAATCCTGGTGTTTAACTTTGCTCTTTCGCAGTATAACCTGATACTTGTACAACTTAGGTTAATTTAGCATTAACCTAATTTATGTAGGTTAAGTCTTACATCAAGTCCGTTTGATATAAATCACTTTTCTATAAGACAAACCTAAATAATTTTTCTATAACTCAATCATAATGGTTTTGGAGCACTGCTGAACCTCATGCTGGGTTATCTCTTGATCATAACCGCTCATTCATGTATTTTACGTTACACATTCTGCAGTTCCATGATCTGTCTACCGTACATAGCTGCCGATTGCGGTTTTTATATGTAGTGATCAGGTATTTTATTTTCTTAAATTTTTTCGAGGAAATAAGGCGCGGCGGATTCCGATGTGTGAGTTTTTTATCCTTAGTTGAAATCTAAGCCTTATTTTTTCGGCTGATAAAAGTATCTCTTTCAATGTGTATTTTTATATTCTCTACATGCTTATTACTTTGTCGATCATCATCAATGAAATGACTAAAAAACCACTGGGGTTGTTGATTCATTCGGCAATAAAATAAAAAAGAATACGTGCAAAAGGTTTGAAGATTTGAAGGGTTAAAATTTTTTACCATATAACTGTGGAATCAAAAGCTATCCGAAGAGCCCTGAGTAAAAGTGTACAATAAGAGATCAGCAAATTTAGAGATAAATAGATTAAAATTGCTGTGTAAATAAGAATACAACCGTAGGGCTGGTATACCTTTGTGGCTGGTAAACGAAAGTTACTGAATACGTACATGGATCGCATTGAGGTTAAAACATTAACGTAAGAAGCTCTGGAATAAAAAGTTCACCAAAGCCGATACAAACTCTATACATTGTATTACACGTGAGACCAAAAATGAAATGTCATTGAAATCTCAGACTACAAATCTATATAGATCGTAATATCTTTTTTTATATTTACTAAGTCGATTGTTAGTAAATAGAACTGCATTCAGTTGGCTCAACACTCACTACAGGCCAACCATACCATTTCACACGATGCA
>OZ038447.1:8616017-8638517 GCA_964036265.1 Daptonema setosum
TGAATTAGTTAGAAGGAACGTCTTACTTTCTGGTTAATCACATCAAGCAAAATACTCGACTGGTATTTATCTAGTTCGTTGTTACAAGGTACAGGGAGCCAGGGTTACAGGCTAAGCCAATAATAACAGATCACTGTAATCTTCGCAACAGATTAGGAAACTTGATTAAAACCGGCTATAGTATGGAAATTGTTTGTGTTAAAAAAACTCTGATACTCATTTTTACTAACATTTTATACTATGATTTACAAATAAGTCTCAGGTCTCACAATAATTGATTCGGGTCAAAAACATGCCGAGTAAGGTTCCAGTTATTTGACAATTACGTGGGAAACTTTGATGAATTCAATTGATTATTGGAAACGTGTTACTTTCTGGTTTATAAGATCGGTGAATTAGATTTTTGGCACCTTTTTGTACAAATTATTATTTCATCTGATCCGGTTTAACAAGCGGTACCTCAAAATATTCATTTAATGAATTGTGTACAACATTAGCTGAGTTTTATGTGGTAGTGTTTTGATGCCATTCCATTCCATCACGGTCATGAAACTGGTCACCTTGAAACTTCAGAAAACACGTTATTTTTTCAAATTTTAGGAAGAGAATTGAGTTTTTCAATTCGGGTCGGCAAAAATGAAAGTGTCAAACATGTCATCATCGATTTCATTTGATTCGATGAATTATCCTTGCGTAACTATCGTAAATATATAATAACATGTTAATTCTAGATATATCAAAGTTGTAAACATGAGTATGTTTCCCTCATATATGGTTGCGGTTTCGATGACTGATTACTGACTGTAACAGAGTTATAGAGGCCATAAATCAAGCTCCTGTCAACAAACGTTCAACAACAAAAACAACAACAACAACAACAACAACAACAACAACAACAACAACAACAACAACAACAACAACAACAACAACAACAACAACAACAACAACAACAACAACAACAACAACAACAACAACAACGACAACAACAACAACAACAACAACAACAACAACGACAACAACAACAACAACAACAACAACAACAACAACAGCAACAACAACAACAAAATTTTAAGCCTCTAACAGTTCAGTACAATTTTATATAACAAAAAATATATAATGGGTAAAACAGAGGTGACCTGGGCGACTAAATCATCGGTTGATGCCAGTTATGAGGATATATACGTGTTTCAGGAGGTAATTATAACATTTTTATGTAATTAAGAAACTTAAATGCGCGTTATTTTTTCTAGCTATTCACGATTTTTCCAACATCGGTTTAGTTGACACCGATTATTTGAGTGTTTATACTCTCGATAATCATTGATGTCATTTTCATGGCAAAGTGCAATGAAACGCTAATAGGCCCAAAATTTCTGGTCGTTTTATCCGTTGTATAAAATAGCTTATGTCGTACATGTGTAAAAGCATAGACTATGTAGCCTGCTGTAGAATGCCAATTATTGCATAAATGACTTTTACTTTTAATTTACATCAATGATAAATGCTGTTCTTTTTTTAATCTGCTTCAGTTTTTGATATAGCTGTTATGAAGAATGCTAAATTATCAATCTACTGTACTTTAAATAAACTTTGTAGGCACCACCGGCTGTCGGCGAGAGAGAGGATGGCCTGGACACGTACGTCGAAGACCCGTCAACCCTGCATATGATTTGGGTGTTGAGTTAGTTATTTTAACATATTAAAAAATATATAAAAATTCATATTAAGGTTTAATGAGATATTGTTATTTGAATTTATCACGATGTAGTTCACACTCAAAAACTGAGTTGGTATCCTTTTACCCGACGAGATACATAGTTTGGTGATAAACTGTTTCAAAAAAGTCACAAAAGTTTTAGCTTCTTAATTTTCATTAGTTCATTTTATTTTGATTTCTACTGAATTCAATAACAAAGACAGCTTGTTGGTCAGTTGTATCAAACACACAGATGGGGACGATGATTCATGTTTCATATACAGTATGCATGTTATTGCCAAGTATTTTGGAATTCATTTATTTCAATCACGCAACCAGCTTACTCGGATTCATTAGCGAAGAACGAAAATATGAAATTCCCCCTTTTTGGCTCTTCAAAAAACAAGAATTGGTTCCTTAAAGCGTACGTGAATGGCTATTATCAATTGATCACCTTCCCCTCTTTGAAGAAATGCTTTGAGGGTTTGGCTCGTCCGCCAGTGCAATCAAGTTCCATCAAATCTTGATTATCATGAAAAATTTCTTCATTATTTATTGATTTAACGTATTTGTATGTCGAATCCTGATTCTATTCATTTCAGATGAAATATTAAAAGTATTTCTGAACATTTAATAGGCTTCATGATTCATCCGTAAAAGCAGGTTTCATAATTCATGCATAAATTTTACTTATTTCAAGATATAAGGTTTGTCTATATTTTGACACAAAGTTAAAATACACAGTATTTTCTCCGTTTTTTTTGCATGTACAGTTTGTTTTTGTCATGAAAGTCTTTATAACTGTTTTATAGTTTATTATATTTGAGAAATACAAGCAAAAGCCCTCTGAGCGACTTGGTTTCTGAACATAGACTGATTTCAAAACTATAATCATCTTTCCTCTCACTTATCAATGTTCATATTTCAACTTCTCATTCAAGTATCGTATTTACCTGCCTGTTGATCATTTGAAAACAATAAAACCTGTGTTTCAGATGCAATAACATGCGAAGACACTCGAACGAAATCTTCATCTTTTGTTTGCGTAGAGCATTCTGACATTCAGTTCAGTTGTAACTCGATCCCCGGTTAAGTATTATCTCGTTTGTACCGGAGTCGGCACAGTATCCTCGTAAACAAAATATTATAAAACATTGACGATTAATTAAAACCGTGAATGAGATTTAAGGAGAACTAAAACAGGACGTGAGTGTGCGAAACGCCAATTATGTAAGCTAAAAAGCTATTTTATAATGTATCTTGTTGTTGTTGTTGTTGTTGTTGTTGTTGTTGTTGTTGTTGTTGTTGTTGTTGTTGTTGTTGTTGTTGTTGTTGTTGTTGTCGTTGTTGTTGTTGTTGTTAATGTTGTTGTTGTTGTTGTTGTCGTTGTTTTTGTTGTTGTTGTTGTTGTTGTTGTTGTTGTTGTTGTTGTTGTTGTTGTTGTTGTTGTTGTTGTTGTTATTTTGTCGGTTTTGCCATTTTTTGTTACAGTGGTTGCTGACCAACTCACAGACGCATGTAATTCAATACAGAATTTGTCTCAGAATTGAATTGCAGTCCGACTATTGGAATGCGGAGTGGTTTCCCGAGTATTCATTCGAGAATAAAATGGTCTTACAAATACATTAAAAGAAGATTTAGATAACAGATTAACTAGCATTTAACTTCCACCTGCGATAACTGGTAGATACTGTATGTATATACATGTAAGGCATTATGTATGTGTTTCTCAATTCGTGGAACACAGAAATGGCTTTCAGCCAACCCGAAAATTGCCGCCACTTTTTACGTGTGTGGTCCATTCAGTCGTAGTGCATTTGCCGGATTGAAGCGGTCGGCAAATCGCTATGAGTAAAAGTAAAGTCCATCGCATATGTCAATACGGAACAAATTTTTTACACACTTTCAGTTTTTATTTTCAGGTTTTTCATGTTTGAACCCTTCTGTTTCTTTTTCAGTCATCGTATTAATCTACATTGAATAAAAAACGGAATTTGTGCGTACATTCTTTTTTCCTCTGTATTTATTTCGTGTTTTCCTTTTGTAAGTTCTGGGCATAAAATAACTTATTTTCAAATATCTTTACTGTCTGATGCTCAAAAAAGATCTCATCTGTTGGTCCTGAAACATCATCTACCAAGGTATATATACAATTTCCAGCCTCTATGTAACGCACGATAGCCGCCTCGATGTTTCAGAGGCGAAATTATTATACATTTCAGTTGTGCATTAGCAGCCGACCCTCTCTAAACTTTACAGTTTAGTGTTGTGATTATCATCGAATGTGGAGGCATAATTAATTACCAGTTTGGCTACTTTATCTTACATAGAATATCCTAATGGATGCATTAGTTAGGTTTGCCTTCATAGTCGGAGTTGCAACTGATTTCGGAACTTTTCTGTCAACCGTTTTCTGTTCCGTTTCGACATTTTCCTCTATTTTCTTCCTGTTTCGACTTACAAAACGTTCCGGAATTAATTCTGACGAGGAAAGAGTTTACTGAAAAGTTCCGAAATAAGTTGCATTGCAACTCCGACTATGAAGACACCCTTAGACAACCACTTTACTTCTTCACTCATCAGAACATATGACGTGGGAAAATCTTCAACGCATAACGTAACGAGCTCGAAACTCGAACGTATGAAATTTCTCTGCTGTGGCCAAATCAGTTCGTTCAATCACCCCCTTATTTCCAACCGTTAAACGGTTGCGGAAGAGCAGCAAGTTGTCTTGTGTTGAGAAAGGTAGGTTTTCCACAAAAATCGAGAATAGGCAGTTTAGAAGGTATTTAACTTAAGGTATCTTTCTACAAATGAGCTAGGGTAAAGTTCCCCTAGTTTCTGATCTCCTACATTGTGAGGACAAAATGGTTAAAAAGTTGATTTTAGACTCTAAATACTATTTTATTTCCACTTATTTCCTACACTTCTTAGCCTGCGATCTTATAACACAGATGATCATTGTATTCCCTTTAGTCTCAGTCGCCAGACCAGTGCTGTTAAACCGGAGGGCTGTATTGGATTGGATATGCAGTACTCTCAATATTACATCTGTATTAAAACATTTTGGCTATGCTGCGTTCACCGGTGTTGAATTACGGCCCTATCATAGTGCACAATCTACATTCACACGTATAATAATGGTGATATAACGTCTTCAGAAATATTTTACTAAGTGCTTTATTTGAAATTTTGAATGTCTATCATGTTTATCGAATTATTCTTCGTCTAAGTCAAGTCCACACACTGGCGGACGAGCTGATCCTCGAAAGGGAGGGGAATTTCGTCAATTTGGGGAATTGGCAGTTTTCAAGCCATTTTACCCACACCTTAAGGAACAAATTCTACTCTTTGAAAACCTCAAAGAGGGGGAATTCCACACTTCCCACCCCTTCTCGTCCGCTAGTGAGTCCACACTAGAATCCCTGTTCAAATAAACCCACACCTACTCTAAGTCTAGTTGCTTTTGGTTTATCATGTTTACTCGAGTATAAGATCTGGTCAACTCATCGCTGGTATTATACATAAATCATTATGATCACTTGTAAGTCTAGGCATTAGCATAAGCTTTCTTTTTTGGCGCATTATCATTTGTTCTGTTCATGCCATTAACGAATCATATCCTGAATCATACAAACCTGTTTAACGGCGGTTTCCATGATCAGTAGTCAAGTAAGTAAAGCTCGATCGCCAGAGTCTAGAGAAAAACCAGGGAAGAAAGAAAGCGTCCGTAATTCGGATTATGTCATGTTAAATGTAATTAATCGCATTATATTTGTCACATATCGATTGTTTACAGATGTGATTGTGGAAATTTCAAATTTGGTTTGTTGACATACTTACATACTTATTGTACGTTACTCCGAATAATAATCTGGTATTATTTACTTGTTTGAACTCGACTTTCACTTCGCGGGTGTTCGTGGTGGGCGAGACATTTTCACCGAAAAGTAGGATTTTCATAATTTCTGGAAACGAATGAACTAAGTTTTTTGATGTCAGTCTCTGTCTTTAATTAAACTATCTCCTAATCTTTCTCCCGTCTATTCGTATTCAACTGTGTTTGATTGTTTACTGAACTTGTATATGACTGGTTTTTCATATTTTGCAACTGGATTTTGGCCGCTCGATAAAAATCATGTTCTCTAAAAGATTATGTGACACATTTTATGTGGTGTGTCAAACGGCGGAGCGGACGATCTATCTTAAAAGGGAGCACTAGCGGACGAGAAGGGAGGAAAAAGTGGAATTCCCCCCTCTTTGGCGTTTTCAAAAAGTTAGAGTTTGTTCCCTAAGGTGCAGGTGAAATGGCCTGAAAACTGCCAATTCCCCCCTCTTTGGGGAAATTCCCCTCTCTTTGGAGGTTTCGCTCCTCCGCCAGTGAAAGGTAGGGGAATTTCGTTAAAGAGTAGTGGAATTGGCATTTTGTACTATTATACTGGCACATTATGGAACTTTTCAAATTTCGCAAAGAGGGGGAAATTCCACTTTTCCCTCCCCTCATGTCTTCAAATTGAGAAGAACGGGATGAGGTATTATAAATGAGAGTAAGGTGGACCTTTACCCAATCAAACCAACAACCAAGTCGAAGCTGAATTTTATGGTCCTGTATCATTGTAAAAACTTTATATTTTTGTATGACACTCCGATGTTTTTCAACCAATCAACACGGGAATTTACGCTGATTCGCTTGAAAACTTTTGGCGCGAGTTTTGTAATTTTGTAAATTTTTCTCACTTGAATTTTTGAAGTGCAAAAAAAAGTTTAATAAAATTTTTAACAAATCCGTATATACTATTACTATATATATATTATAAAAATAAAAAAAATGCAATTATTAGCAAATAAATTCATGTTTTTTGATTCACATTAATTGTTCAAAATTAATTTAAAAAAAAAAATTCAAGCAATTGAAGTTAATCTGTGTTTTTTTCAGTGACCTGCGGTGGTATGTCGTCCCAGCGATGGATCCTAACGTTCAACGTGGTCATGATTTGCACCCTGATCGTAATTATGGGTCTTGGTCTTGGCATCTGGTTCCATCCGTGGCTTCAATATCCGTTATACCCAATTGACGGGCACGAATTTGCCATCATTCTTGCCATCGTCTATGTACCGTGCGAGATCTTCATGTATTTGGTTGGTTTGAGTTTATTTTTGTTTTTTTTCGTTTATGTTTCTTTTTCTTCGTTTTACGGGAAAATGCGGACGGTTTATGATTGAAGCCAGTGTTATTTAGATTTTTCTGTCCACCGAAAATTGAGGCGGCATAGGCAAAACTCAGGTTGTGTCGGTCATGATTGGTGACAGGAGACCATAGAATATCGTTTTGGGCTCCAGTAATACGGTATCATCTCATGATAAATATATCTAAGTAATTTTCTTATCGCAAGATATTTGTTTCAAAGTCAGTACTTCATTATGTTTGTTCATCCAAATTTTTTCACAGGTCGGTGTTTTGGCCACGTGTCTGTGGCGTCGCAAGATTCTGCGTGTCTACTATATTTTCGTTAACATCTCGATTTTCACCGACATATTTGTGGCGCTCGTGTGGGTCGTTAAATTTAGGTGTGATTTTTTCATTTATGGTTGTGTTGTGTTGTGTTTATGAGTTAATTAGTAATTCCTTTCCTTTATTGAAGTTAGGATCAATCAGAAATCGAGGTTCCGCCAGACAATCGAAGATGTTATCTTGTTATACTACATCCAACATTCTAACAATGTGCCATGAAGTCCGTAAAATCTCATACGATAACCAATCATCACTATAAATATTAATATATCCAACGAACAACAAGAACAACCAAGTTTCACCGTTAGCATTTAATAAGCAAGCCATCAGTCAAACACATAAGCTTATGTTTTTCTAGCAACGTCCACAAGCAGTACAATGAGTTCCTGACCGACACCTGGATGACCAACATCAATGCCACGGACGGCGAATTCTGCGGTTTCTGGCTGAATGTTCAGACGACACTAAAGTGCTGCGGAGTTCACGGCACGGCCAACCTGGCTGACGATCTCAGTCTGAATAATATGACAGTCGGCACGTACTGCGATTATTATGATTTCCATGGTGCGGAGGCGAAAGCCATCGGTTGGTTGTCATTGGTTTTGGGTACTGGTGAAAGTTTTTTTCATGTAACAAATTTTTTAAATAAAGTATAATAATAGACACCACAACAATACCATAGTAATTGGTAAAAAAACGGCATTCGAAAATTTTTATTGAATCCGGCAATTTCGTTGGTTTTTGTTGACATATTCTTGTTAGTTCTTTTTTGGTGGTATTCTGGGATTGCATTACCACCCATTATGAAACGGGAAACGCATAATACAAATGCATTTTTGGAAAAAATGCGATATTGTGTTTGAAAAATACGATACTAAAAAAACAAGCGTATCTTAATCACTCGATATCTCTGATTTATCTACTCACTGGCTGAATTGCTTTCAGGGTGCGGCGAAGACCAGCGAGGTTGTCTGTTTCCGCTGCTCGGTTGGTTGCATGCGCAGGCCGATGTGCTCGGTATTATCGGGTACTGCGTCATGATGCTCTTCAAAATCATATTCGTTTTCATTTTGAGGTTAATGTTTTTGAATTGTTTATTAGAAATATTAGAAAATATATTTTTGCAGTAAACGAGAAAAATTAGGAAACAATGACTAACGTTATGGTTATTGTCTTATCGGATTTGAAAACTAAAACTGGTTGATTATTAGTTTATGTTTCTGTATCCCTCCTCATCATGTTCTATACTGAGCTCCAGCGAATAATGAGCTCGATATATATCTTGATTGATTTGTACAATAAACAATACACTATATTTTTGGGAATAATTCACTAAAATGAGTTTGTAGAATTTAGAATTTTCAAGAATTACAAGAAGAGAACTTCGCACTTACAGACATGAAATGCGTGAGCTGTTTGTGGACATCTTCAATGGTCGTTATAAGGAGGTATTCAGACACTGGGCTAATGAAGATGATGATGTTCAGGTGGGTTTAGGGTTTACAATATCTGCTGATCAGCATAGTATCTTTGATTTGAAAAAATCCAAAGTTTGCTTTTAAAAAACTGTCAAATGTTTTTTTTGCTGTGATGAGTAGTAGCAGTAGTAAAACATAATTCATCAATCATCATGGTATATTTCATGGTCTATACATGATGGCTACCCATAAAGAAGGGTCCTATAATTTTTTTGCAGTTTGCACTGTTTCATAATCAGTATGTTACTGATTGACCAATTCTTTATTGTTGGATTTACTGAGCATTCAAACGGATGGCTCACTGCACTCACATTCGTTTTTTTAGCATTATTCATTCAATGAAATCTTAACCTACTCGCTACCTTTTGCAATTGCAGATCGTACAACCGGGTGGTCTTGATCTGGACAGCGGCTACACGGCCAGCAATCAGTTGACGATCGCCGAGGTCATGTCCAGCCATCCGCATGGTCGTAATAAGACATCCAATGATGCCAAACGTCGGCTGTCGTTAAACCTTCAAACGCCCATCGATGCACGGTTGGTTGTGGACTGTGGTTAACTGAATATTTGACTGATTACTCATTCACTCTCTCACTGATGTGGTCAACAGTTCAGTCACTCCAATGGGTGAATTCCGCTTACTAACTCACTGAATCTTCATACATTTACCCGTATGAACTCATTCACTCACTCACTGATTCAATCAATATTCATTCACTCACACATACTCAGTCTCAGTGCAGTCACTTTGACACTTTCACCACATTCATTCATTTTTTGACTCACTCACACATTCAAATTCAATCCTTCTCAGTTCACTCAGTCAGCCTATTCATTCACTCATATACTCATTCATTTACTCACTATTCAACTCATTCATTTCCTCACTCCCATTAACTCACTCAAAGATACTCTTTTTACTCACCTCACCAATCCTGCTCATATTCACTCGCTTTTCCTTACTCACTGACCTCCACTCCAGCCGTCTCCGCTTCGAAGACTCCAATGCGCACACGGTGGGTGCCCAACCCCAGCGTAGCAAGGATCAGCGCCACCCTGAGAACAATACGGTGATTTATGTGGATGCTCCGTCGCCCAGTGAACCCACCAGAGCGATCTCGCCATTGGCGATGGGTTGGTTGTTGTTATAATTGGTGTTGTCGTTGTTGTGGTTGCTGTTGTTGTTATAATTTTTGTACTGCTGTTGTAGTTGTGTTGTTGTTGTTATCCTAGTTATAATTTGTTTTGCTGCTGATATTGTTGTTGTCGTTGTTGTTATTCTAGTGATAACTTGTGATGCTGCTGCTGTTATTATTGTTGTTGCATTTTCTCTTGTTCTTGTAGTTGTAGGCTTTGTTGTTTTTCGTCATTGTTAAAAAATTTATTTGTTTCAGAACCACCCAAGCCACCGACCGAGTTCTACGCGCAGTCGCATCATACCAATGCACCTCGATTTCAACTGGAACCCGTTAAAGAAGATCCATTGGCCATGAGAACTGCCTCATGATCCAATGTTTCGGTTTTTTCTTCGTTGTGTATGTTGTTCTTCCAATACTTCTTAATCTTGAAATCAGTTCAATCTTGGATTGAAAGCCGGACTATGACTGAAGTGGGTAAAAAAGTATTCGGAAAATCGAAGCAGTTGTGTTTTTCTTTGCTATATGTCTTCAGCTGCTGCCGGAGAGTCAACGTCTTCCAACGTGTCTAATTCATAGTCGAAAGTCACATCTGCCCTGCTTCCGATTCAATCTTTGTAGTGTATGTGATGCAGGATGCAGTAGTATCATAATAATTTTACAATATAATTAGAACTTTTTGCAACGTTAGCTCTCCATCAGGCATTTTTGATGTTAAATTGTTGTTGTGTTAGAGATTTCAGATGACGTTGTATTGTATGTTGTATACTTATTTTTCATTGGTACTAGATGCGTTTTGTTTTGTGCCTATACTTACATTTTTACATTGACGATTCGAATTGTTACGTGTCGTGATACATTTTTTATGCTTCTTTTTCTTCTGGCCTTTTTATGAAACTTAAGTAAGTTGATGCCTGTCCATTATGTCCTTTCTTCTGTTAATGATATCCAATGTTTGGACTGGCTATGAGTTTTACAAAATTATTTTACTTTTACTTTTAGTAAGCACAGAAACCTCAACTATTAGGAACTGTTGCGAAAAATTAAACTTATATTATTCGGTGTTTTTAGCAAAGCAAAACACCATGAACAATACCATATTTACGTACTTGACAGCTACATATAAAATTAGTTTATGGTTTCTGTGCCTTTAAATTGTACTTGTACATTCTTCCTTACTTTAATACTTCTTTTCTTTCTGATATTTTGGTCTGATGAGCTTGAACGCGTTGTGGCATATTGGTTTATATAAGTTATCGTAACCGTTAACTAAAATAAAAGAGAAGAGACTATTCGATCATTGTTTTGCGAAACCAATAAATCAATCATATTCACTTACTAATATTATATTTTTCTGTTTTATTTTTGTTAATTCATAGCTGTTTGTTATGTCATTTATGCATATAAATTTTGAAGCTGAATAAAATTAAATATATCTCAGATGCGTTATATATGGTTTTAATGTCCAAGTTTTTACAGCGTATATGTCGCAATTGCTTGATTTTCCTTGCCATGTCTTTTTGTTGCTTTTAATTTGCTTCTTTCTTATCCTTCATTTGTCATAATGAGGGTGCTTTTATACTTTTCTATGGAAATACTGCAAAAAAGTTCAGTAGTTGCAGGTATTTAATCTTACGAGTTCAATTCCCGGGATGACCTGAAGCCAGCTGATTGGCTGTCGTTGCAAGCTGGGCCAGAAAATAAAGTTCACAGGTTCGCATGCTCAGAAATTGGCGTCTTTTTTCACCATTCAGGATTTGTCTCAACATCTCGTCTAAAAATTATTGATAATGAAATTTTTGTTAGATGTTGAGACAAATCCTTGATGAAATTTTTGTTTGATGTTAGTTCGGCTTTGATGGGCACAAACTGAAATCCCTCGGCTCTATTTGAAGTGCATCCACATCGCATCGGAACGTGAAACAAGTTTTGTTGAACGTTCGGCTGCAGCCGTCAAACGTCTGTCTGTCTCCTCGTCTGGTCGTAATTGCGAGCTCGAGTGCTGCTGGTTTCATAAGCGGACGAGGGAAGAACGAAAACGTGGAATTCCTCCGTCTTTGGCGGTTATTAAAGGTGAAATTCGTTTTTAAGGTTTAGGTAAAATTGCCTCAAAACAGCTAATTCTACCCTGTTTGAAAAACTTTTCCTCAATTGGGAGGATTGAGTTGTCTGGTATGTCCAGTGGCTGATTCTGTCCAACGTTGTTGTTATCATGTTTTTGTTATCCAATTTTGTAATTATGAACTGCTGAGGCTGATATTGTAATGATGATGCTCAATTCATGGTTTAATCTTGAATTTTTTTGATTGTTTTTGGTTCCGTGATTTTCACAGAATGCACTTCAGTTAGTAGTTTTGTACTATTAAACTACATATAATCAGCTGTTTGGTTTCCTATCAAACATTTATGCAAGGTGTTCAGTTTTATCAGTTCGGCTCGGTCATGTTCATTATCGTTAAGTTATTTATTATCGTTTATGGTTATGCTGCGTTCAGTCGTGTAACGACGACATAAAAACATGTTTTTAACGGTTTTCCAGGTAAAATAAGATTATACCGAGAGATTGAAGCAGATGGAATTTCCCTTTTTTAAAGACTGAAGTGAAGTTATGCCATAATATGCCATAGTGTGTTATTGAAATGGCCTTGGTATGTTGTTGCCAGCCAAGCCACTAACCCCTCATCGGAGAAACCGCCATCTTCGGCGTCAGTTAGAGAAGGCATAAAGGATGGTGAATTTTCCCCTCGTTGCAGGAAATGTTTAAATGAGACTGTCATGAAGAGTTTTATCTATCTCAGCCGAAATTTATTTATTTAATTACTAACATGTTCTGGTTGTCAGGTTCGCTCATCCGCCATTTCAATGCGTATAAAATGTAAAGATACGGCGGAAACACGCAGTGATGTTTCATTGTGGAATAACTACACTCTTATGATTTAGGCTGGCTGTGTTTTGGTTTTAGTAATAATCACGAACGAAAACGTGATTAGTGTAAAGTAACAAAAATGTTTGACTTAAAATCAACATTTCATTGAGGCAGAATTAAAAATAAAAGTCGATTACTGCTCTCAAATATATTTTAGAGGCTATAGGTTATGTATGCAACTGAACTCGCATTTAAGGTTTTTAACATTGCTGGATTATAAAAAATCTATTTCCTTGCGTGAGTGTTCTTAGTTTTTTTAAATCAAGTTCATGAAAACTTCATGGAATATAAATTTTTCTAGGGCCAATCGCGCACCTCTTGAATTCCTTTATCAAAGCTGAACAACAAAAAATATAAACATTTGGACACGTCTTCTTCAATCGAGGATTTGATAACGAAAACGTTATTCGAAGAGGTCCCGATGATTGACACGTTATCCGTTGAGGTTGGAAATCAATATTTAGAGTTTTTACATTGATATTCTTGACATGTAGTTTTCTAAAGTTAAAATTTATAAATTTGTCACTGTACTGTATTAATATTTTTTCTTCATTTCATTGATGCCTCGCTTGCTGTGGGAAATTCAGTTTTACATCTGAACAGATTATGCGTATACGGTTTAGTGAACAATGTTTCTTCAAATTTTCATTGCAAGTTAAATAAATATTTAATTGCAGGAGGCGATCAGCCTGGCCCTCGAACATCATGAGTACGACGATGCCGTGTTTGCTGCTGAAACATTTTGCGCCCAGGGTAAGTATATTATTCGTTTGACCTTTTTGATTTTGTAAAAATTCAGCATCGGTAGAGCTAGGGGGGTCTGATTGTATAACCATTTTATAATCCATCAATAAGTTTCATTTATTTTTCACTATGAATTAAAGTTTTCCACTTCAAACAACTGTCTCCTCTCCATGTTTATGTTGGGCAAAACTATTCACATTCCATATAACATCTAGATTAATAATAAATCCAAAAAATACTATAATATTTTTAGTGGAATGCGACGACGCGTGGTACCTACTGGCAGTGGCCTACTTCCGAATGGGTCGTCTCCGGGCCGCCTATGCCCTGTTGCAACAACGAGCACCCAAGTCCGGCAAGGCACTGTTTCTGGCCGCTCAATGCGCCTACAAACTTGAACTGTTCGTTTTTTTACCCATTCTATTCTAGTTGTGTTGAAAAGATCAGAACATATGTTTCTAAGTTAACGATTGATATAGTTTGCCGCAATAATTTTAATGCTAAAAGTGACAAAATGTTTATCACTGGTACTGAATGCGAGCACCGAAATTAAGGTGATTCATACGTCATACCCATTCAAATCAGTCAAACTATGTGAAGATAAGAAAATTAGTTACCTTATTTGGAGTCGCACGTAAAAGTTAGTTTAATTAGCACAAAATTCATTTAATTAATTAAAAGATGACCTAAATGGAATTTTAGAGAGGTTTGACGTTCATTTTATCAATTCCCTTTCCCTTTTTTTAGTTTCGCCGAGGCGGAAATGCTGCTGACAGACCCGGATTGTCGGGCGTGTCTGAATACACCCAAAATGGACACGGCATCACGCGTCGATATGGCGTTCGGTAAATCAGCCGCTTTCGCCCATTTACTGCTGGCCAATATATTCAAGTTTGTTGAATTTTGACCTTTCTCATCAATGTTCTTTGTCTTTGATTATTCCGGTTGCATGTACTCATCATAATTCATTCTGTTATTTGACTAATAAAGCGATGAAGATTGTATTCACATGTATCCAGTCTGTTATTTGACTAATAAAGCGATGAAGATTGTTTTGACGGGTCATTTTGTCGTTCAGTAAATTTTTTGATTCTGTAAGTTACAGTAAAAGTTTATTTATAAGCGATGCGACATAAAAGGGAGGGAATTAAGATGACTGACAGATATCAGAATAATGTGTTCGTTTTCAAAGTAGCCTAGCCATTGAATTTGTAGAAAGTGACGGGCAATGGCAGAAATCCCAGATCAACGTGTGTGTAACCATTTGAATAGAAGGCATTATATCCTCAACATGCATTAAATAATATTTACAACAGTATTAACAACAGCAATTATCAGTATTAAAATTGGTGTACTTTTACCTAATTTCAGTCGTACATTCCGTGCAGAACAGGCGGTTTCGTCAGCGCGTCGGGCCCTGCAACAGAACCCATTGTTGTGGTCAGCCGTCGAGATCATCTGCCGCAATGGTCAGTATTTCCTAGTTATAGTATGCCCGGTTGAAATTGATGATTTCATTTGATTAATGCTTTTGGTGTTTTTTTCGGCTTGTAGTTCTCCTTCTCAAGTGGTGGGCGTTCACTTTCACTAGGCTGGAAAATTTGAAAGCAAACGCGCTTTTCGTGACCCTGCGTTTTTCGAATGTTATCATTAAAATTCAGTAATCCCAAAAATTTCAATTTTGAAATTGTGTTATAATTTTTTTTTCAATCATCGTGTAATCCATATTTTTGAAACGTTTTCAGCACCCAACGAGGACTCGATCAAACTGGCGCAGTTGTGGCACCAGCGCAATACGCGCAGTCCACGCGCTGCCAAAGTCAAGGAAAACAGTCCGCCGTTAGTTTGTGACTTTTATTAAAAATTATTTTTATTTTTAGTAAATAAACGTACAAACGTTTCCATTTAAATATCGGTTAAAGAGATGTTTGCTCCCAGAACAGTTGTGGCTGAATATGTGTGTTATTTTCAGCCTCCCCGCTTTGCTGCATGAGACACCTAACTCGTGCTCAACCGTCACCAAAGTCAAGGTAACCGGATTTTTTTTAAAAGTTCTATTCAACTCCTATGAGCAATGTATAATTTGTCATGTAAAAAAGTATATAATTATGCCGAAGTTCTACCTACTGTATTACTACTACAGAGGTAATTGGGCTGGTTTTTTAAGAAGTGTTTCACGTTGCATGTATCTATCGCAATTAATTTTGTGCTCACATGTATCCAGTCTGTTATTTGACCAATAAAGCGATGATGATGATGATGACGTTGCAAGAAAACGTTTAGGTGAATGAGTCTTTGTCATACAACCATGAAGGTAAATTGATCTCCTTAGAATTTATTCAACGGTTCCAAAACTTCAGGTGGAAGAGCCTCTGTCCACACTCACACCCTGTACAGAGAACACGACCCACCACCACCCGTCCAGTACGATCACACCCGTCATGACGTCCACATTACAAAAATCCATCTCCACCTCAAATGCTCAGCCTTCGGCGCCGGCAGCGCCAAGAAAGGTAATATTTTTTTCTAGCTTACTCATATCAGAATAAATATTTTGTTTTTTACAACTTTTTTCTTTCACATCACCCTCATCGCATAAGTACTTACACTAATTCAAAATCATTCATTTCTTCATTCTCGGCGGACGATCTATTTTCCTTGCTTGACATGCTTTTTTATTTAAAAAAAATTCGTACAGGGCAAATTTTTACTTTGCAGACGTCGGCCAACTCGCGATTATCGCGCGCCGTTTCACTGACGTCGGCGGATCAACAGCAGCAGCAGGCTGTGCCATCAGCACCCGTACGACAATCGCGTCGTCAGTCACATAATGTGTTTAGGTTGGTCATCGAAGAGCGCAGTCTGCGAAGTTTCCAGGAA
The DNA here is from genome assembly GCA_964036265.1 of Daptonema setosum. Taxonomy (NCBI): domain Eukaryota; kingdom Metazoa; phylum Nematoda; class Chromadorea; order Monhysterida; family Xyalidae; genus Daptonema; species Daptonema setosum. The sequence continues at coordinate 8,632,391 of OZ038447.1, forward strand.
AATGCTATCTTAATCGGAATATTTGAACTTGAGAAACCCGTAAAATCAGGTAGACAAAACTATGCCAGAACCACTTTTAGAATCTGAGTTTTTGCACTGCGCACATTGTCTAAATGAAGATGACCTCGCTGGCAAATTTTTCACCGAATCAGATTTTTATAATGTAGAATGTGAGTTTTTACCATACCACTGTAAGACAAGGGTTTTGAATTTTTTCAGCCAGAACCGTCAGCAACAGTTGCATCCGCCCGGTGCTCAACCGCCTTCCGGCCATCAGCCGTCCGGTGGCGGGGCGGCAACGCGCAAAAGCCAGCGCATCATTCACACCAGTATTAAGGTTATTTTTATTATTATTTAAGATACACATTTTATGGTTGTTTATTATTGTTAATTGAGATATTTAAATTTTTCTAATTAAATGAAAAGCGTTAACAAATGAACAGACAAAGGCTGTTTCCGATGTGTGTGCAGAATTTAAGTTCGGAGAGCACCCCTGGATGGTGTCTACCAAGAAACACAGTTCTGCTTTCAGAGCATTGTCTGAGTCTGACATTGACAATACAATAGAGTTCAATCACATAATTCTTGATAAAGACCATGTATTTATTTCTTATGCCGATAAGATAGTTTATTGTATTTATTTCTTATGCCGATAAGATAGTTTATTGGCATAAGTATATTTATTGGCATGTTAATTGATAGTTTTTGTGAAATTAATATTTTTATTGATTCTCAGGAGAACGCCAAGTCGTCATCAACATCGTCGGATCGCGGCGATCAACAGAAGCCGGGCAGAACGGGCGGACGTCGCAGCCGAATGCATCAGCTGAACATGAATGAGGACAATCAGATACACAACGATGACAAGGATAAGGTAATATGCAGTCAATGTTAAGAACAACAATTTTTGGCGAGTGAGAAAATAACAATAATAGTATAAAATAGTAATAAAATAACAACGTTGTCAATTGTCCTCATATTGAAAACAACAGCAGTGACGGTAATGCGCCGACCACTTGGCACCATCAGATGGAACCTTGGTAGTGGTACCAGTGTTGTTGCAATGTATTACTTATACTTTTTGCTGGATTTCTTACTTGTTAATTCAGTGTAATTTTAGTACCGATTTTATTTAAATCAACCCAAAGTAATCACCCTGTACACCGTATTTTCACAGGAACCACGCGACATGCCGATGCTGATTGAGCAGGTGGCGGACAACGTTGAGAAGGAGAAGGACGCCTCCAATACCACGGCCCACACCAAGTCGACTCTGTGGGACCCGACCAAATCGTCAACCCCCTTGGTCGTTAGTACCACCGATAGGAGACATACCAGTGCCGATAAATGCTGTCGTACCAACTGTGCCCACATCATCACGTTCGATCAGAAAACACCACTCGGTTAGTATGTGAAATAGATTGGCTTGTTTCGGAAAGGTGTATAAGTAATTCTTTCGGACGACTAAATCGACGGCTTTATATGGACGTCTGAGATCACAAATCGCCATTTGCAATTTTTTGAATAATTTTGGGTCAGTGGAAGTAGCATTTTTTGATGAGAATAGAACTTACTATGGTTAAAAATAAATTCTGCTGACGGACGGTTGCACCATAATAACTGTCGAAATAACGGCTCCTCGTTCTATTCTATCTGTGAATATCTTCATATTCGTATCATGAGAGACACAGACAACTATAAAATAATTATGAACAGTCTTATTTATTGAGGAATGCTGTTAAAATTCTTTTTTTTGTGTAGGTTAAGTAAAGCTTGTAGTGCCCCTGCTACCAAGAGTCTGATGTTTGTGTAAGTGATTATATCAAGTTTTTCAGCCGACCTGTACCCCTTGATCGCCGTGCTGCACGATCTGCACGTATCACTACGGTCGTACGATTCGTCGCGGATGTTGGGAGTGGCCGAACGACTCAGCGACGAATTGAGGAGTGCACTACCCGTACAATTGTTGTTGGCCAGAGCTCATTTTGAAAATGGCGACTATCAAAAGGTTGTTTTTTTACTTGGACTTTTTAGTTAACTGAACTGAATTCACCAAGGCACACTAATACCATTCATTTGACATTACTGTTTTACTTCCTCATTAAGAATTATCGTTTTTCCACTATGACCTGGGGTCCAACTTTGATAATATGGCACAATAACCGAATTAAGGTAAAAAATTATTCATCCTGAACATCCTAAGTGGCAAAACAAAGTACACCTTGAAGAGTGCCATTTTCAGGCGGTCAGCATCTACCGCGAGATTCGATCCGAGCACCCGTACAACGTGGTCGGTTATGAGATTTACTCCACTGCGCTATGGCATCTGCAGAAGGAGCACGAGCTCAGTGCACTGGCTCAGGAGCTGACCAAACGTGATCCCACTACGCCTCAGGTTTGATTGGGTGCAGTTGTAGGGTTCCATTTGTAAAGAATGTGTTCTTGCTTTCACTTTTGAATTCTGCACACGTCGAAATTTTTATTCGTTTACTCTGATTTTTTCAAATTTGTCAACTCACTCTTTCACTGGCTTTATAAGTCTCTAAAATTGTTTCACAATTCACATGACTCTGAACTCTGAAGCTTGACTCAGTCTGCTCTCACTCACTCACCCACTCACTCTATCACTCACTCACTCACTCACTCACTCTATCACTCACTCACCCACTCACTCACCCACCCAATCACTCAATTACTCACCCATCAATTTTTAGGCTTGGTGTGTGGCCGGCAACTGTTTCAGTCTGCAGAAAGAGCACGAGATCGCCGTCAAGTTCTTTGAGCGCGCCATTCAGGTTCGGTGGAATTTTGGTTTTTTAGTAACTATAGTCGTAGTTGTAAGTTTTAAGGGTTTTGTTTTGTTTTGTTTTACGTGTTTATTTATGGTTTTATGTGTGGGTTTAGTGATAAAAGTCAAAACTTTGTATCCCATAATTATTACTAAACCTGACGTATTGACGGTAGCTACGAAATGAATGTGCCAGTCTTTGCAGATAAATTAGTCAAGGTTAGAAGTTACATAAAATAATCTACTATATATAATGTTAATGTTGAAGTCGGACCCATCGTTCGGGTACGCGTACACACTGCTCGGCCACGAGTACATGGCCGTCGATGACACTGGCAAGGCGCAGCAAGCCTTCAGGAATGCCTTGCAGTTAAATCCGAGACATTACAATGCCTGGCTAGTTTTATTTAGTTTATCTACTGTATTGGAAAGCAGGTCGAATTATGGAGGTAAAATGAAAAAAAATATATCGTAGGTTATTCAAGTTATAAAAAAGTCGTTTAACCCACCTCTTTCCCCAATATAATTGTATTCGAAAACGGGGAAAGGTCTTGTAATAAATTCGAATTCTTGTGCGAGTTGTGATTTGATCATGGTTAATTGTTACAGGTTCGGTTTGTCCCTGTTGTACTATCGTCAGCAGCAGATGCCCCTGGCGTATCGTCACTTGTGTCGTGCCATGGAATGCAATCGGTCAGTTCGGGTGAATAGTTCTGTTGATTGTTTGGTCATTTTAACCGTTTTTAGAATTTTGAAACTATGGAATTATTCTCAAGAATGAAGTACCAAAATATTGTCATCGTCGCAATTTTTCTCATCATAATCTGCGTTAAAAGCGTTTTGATGGTCCCATGGGACCGTAATTTATCACGACGTCCACATTTGTCTAGCAGGTGGTTACACCTAGGTCTGACAATGGCTTATAACTTGCGGGGTTTATCGCTGCCTTGCAGAAAAAAACTAGTTATTGTATAATAGTTTTGTTAGTGTAGTTAGTACAGATATGCTAGAATGTTATAACTATAGTTTTGTTGTTTTCAGCTTCAATACGGTTATCCAGTGTCATCTGGCCGTCGTCCTCTCGGCCATGAACCAGTCTCAGCTGGCACTCAAGCTCCTTGACGATGCCATTAAACGGGCCCCCAATAACGTCATGTGCAAGTTGGATTATAAATTTGAAATAAAAAATATTTATAATGAATTTAAAAGGAAACAATTATAGATTAATTCTCGAATCCGTTTTAATGAATTTTTTAGTTGGTTGCGATGCATTATGTGGTTTAGCCGCTTCACGTTCTATTTTTACATTACGTCAAAACGTCATGCAATCGAGAACTATTTTGCGAGAAAAAGTTTATTTTTCTTTAACCTGATATAACAGAAGTAATCTTTCCTGCGTAACCTCAAGTTAAATGTCAATGCTAGAGATAAATGTGTTACCGCAGATAAAATCGCAACCAGCTGCTCCGCCACGCCAAGGGTTGCTTTTTATTAGTAACCTTTTTGCGGAAATTCAAGCTTCATTAAATAGCAATTAAAAACGTTGCCATGCTATAGATATGTGTTGTTTTAGATACCATCGCAGCCAGCTGCTCTACGCCAAGGGTGACTTCTGCGAGGCGCTCGATCAGCTCTCAGAATGCAAACAACTGGCGCCTAAAGAGCCCATGGTTTACTTCCTCACGGGCACCGTTAGTTAATAGATGGACAGCAGAAAGATCAAGTTGAAAATTTTCTAGCTACGGATGCACAGTGGAAAAATTACTGTTTATAATACTGTGATAACCTCGTTACCGAGATGGCTTGACCTGACCTTATGACCCGAATCAATTGAGATTGGATTGGATAAAATTAGTCAATCAGAAGAAAATGAAGATTAACGAATAAATTGGATTTAAAAAATTGTATGATTCAGGTACACAAACGTCTTGGTAACTCCCACCTGGCACTGATGAACCTGTCCTGGGCCACCGAGCTCGATCCACGCGGTGAACATTCGAGTGCTCTTGGCGTCGGAGCCAGGTTACGAGTTTTGGGTTATGTACCAAATCCGTTGGGTAATATGCTTGACGGATAGTTTATAGATAAGTAGTCTTTTTGATTAAGTGTTTTTGTGTAATTGTGAAATGGCACAGATTAACAAAATTATGCAGGCCGACGATGCATTAGTATAGAAAAAGCTTCCCGTACCTTCCAGGTTCATTCCCAATAAAATTTTAATCAGGAGTCAGGACCAACATTTTCCTCCGCCACTTTAATGAAGTAAGAAATTTGTCTGATGTAAGTAATTAGTAAAAAAATATTAATTAAAAGTATTTTTTCATATCTAAATACATTGTTTCATGTGCAGGTACGTGGGTGAGCAGTCATCAAGTGCGGGGGCGCTCGAACCGGATGAAGGACGAGACGCACCCGATACGGACATTTCAATTGTGGACGACTGATTGGCATCATGGATGCAAAAAAATCACGGAAAATTTCGAATGTCTGCGTAAAAGTCTCTATTTGAAGATAACTGTAGAAATGGTAATCTGATATATTTTTACTTTTTGGCTTGTCAACCCACTATAACCCATTAATAAGCTATAAGCCGAGTTACTCAGTGGTTGAAAGTAAACTTTACCACGTCATCAGGGTATCAATTCTTCAGTTATCAGTTTTTTGTAGACCATTTTCCCAGCATCTGTAATCTATTATGGTGCTTTCGGATAGCCGCTTCATGCATAATTTCACCTGGCTTGGGAATGTTGTTTACTGCAGAAAAAATAAATGCACTACAAATCTTGGTGATACACTACGGAATGATATTCATTTTGTTGAATGGAATATAGTAATATAAATAATAGTAGTAGTATTTATTAAGCGCACGAAGCTGGTTTTACTGAATTTTTATACAGTTTTTGAAGTTTTATGTACGTTTAATCACGTTTATGAAACCGGGCCCGTGCGATCATTATGTATCAGATGTTATGCTATTTCTTTCATGTTTTTATCTATCTTCTCTCTCAGAATTGTTCAACGTCATCGTTCTTTCAATCCTCACCACGTGTCTGCTGGTTTACCGTAAAATTTATGGTAAAAATTTACCCTTTATTTACTCATTTTTGTTGTGATTTCATATTCATCTTCAGAAACTTTTACGAACTTTTGTACTATCGGTAAAATTATTTGATAGTCAAAAGTCATTGTAGAAAAATTTGCGAACAGTTTCAAAATTGTGGCGTGCAAAAGTTTTTCACGTTTCAGAACTGCTGAAGTCGACTATGAAGTAACCCTTAAACAGAGTTTTGGTGTAGCAGAAGTTTTTGTTGCTGTAAATGATTTATTAGCATCAAAAGT
>OZ038447.1:8648517-8703517 GCA_964036265.1 Daptonema setosum
GGTCAATCTGTCAATCGTTCATCATAATACCTCTCCAAAGTTCATCTCATCATCACTTATCGAGCACAGATCAACGATGACCGTGTGACGGACCCAATGGATGTCATCAAATCGAGTTGTGTTGAACAAAACCTCATCATTATCCGCATTCCTAGCATCAGTTGAAAAGGTGTACGGGCCGTAACCTGCGTATGTAAGTGGGTGAGTGAGTGAGTGAGTGAGTGAGTGAGTGAGTGAGTGAGTGAGTGAGTGAGTGAGTGAGTGAGTGAGTGAGTGAGTGAGTGAGTGAGTGAGTGAGTGAGTGAGTGAGTGAGTGAGTGAGTGTAAGGATGAACAATAACTTGTCGGCAGCGGGAACGGAGGTCGCCAGGTCTGAAAGAAGGAGTTACTATCAAGTAATTTAAATGGGGTTTCTCTAAAACTTTTTGTCATTGTTTCCCCCAGTTGGAGTGCAGGCTACAATACATTTGAATTAAATTATAATGATGGGCCCACCTGCACCGTATTCATGAGCATGTCCGAATCTTTGCCAATGCATGGATAATAGGGCTGCAGTAGGTGGTAAGTGCCGGTTTCTACCTAAATATTAGACACCCAAAACAATATGATTCACTCTAATTCATTCACATTTCATTGGGATGCGAATGGTTGCCGTATTTTCAAACACAAACGGCATGTGAGCGAGTGAGTGAGAGAGCGAGTGAGCGTGTGAGTGAGTGAGTGAGTGAGCGAGTGAGTGAGCGAGTGAGTGAGAGAGCGCGTGAGTGAGTGAGCGGATGAGTGAGCGAGTGAGTGAGAGAGCGAGTGAGTGAGTTTTGAGCGAGTGAGTGAGCGAGTGAGCGAGTGAGCGAGCCAGTGAGTGAGTGAGTGAGTGAGTGAGTGAGTGAGTGAGTGAGTGAGTGAGTGAGTGAGTGAGCGAGTGAGTGAGCGAGTGAGTGAGAGAGCGAGTGAGTGAGTGAGTGAGTGAGTGAGTGAGTGAGTGAGTGAGTGAGTGAGTGTGTGATTGAGTTTGTGAGTGTCAGAATCACCTGAAAATAAACCATATGATCCACACACACGACGGCTGTCTCCCATCCGGACGACTCGGCTGTGTGAAACTGATATCCCGCAGTTTCATTGTTTGGATTGAGTGTTCTGACATAAAAAATAGGACACTTCACAAAACAGACAGACAGACAGACAGACAGACAGACACACAGGCAGAGAGACAGACAGACAGACAGACAGACAGCAAACAGGCAGACAGACACCAACGAATTGTTCAAACCATCGCTGGCAGAGAGCATTTTTATTAATTCAAAAGTTCCTCTTCCACTGTACTCGAATTTGGTAAATAAAAGATGAATTTTGATGACTTTATCGACATTGTCTTTGAATTGGTGTTTTATGACGGTGTCAGGAATGAAGCTCGCACTCATGACCTGAGCGTGTGAGTAAATGAATGAATGAAATATTAAATGAGAGGAACAACAGTAGGCAAGTGAGCGAGTGAACCAGTCAATGAGTGAGTGAGTGAGTGGTCAATAATTATGTAGCGGTCGAGCAAGTGAATGAGTGAAAGAACGAGAGTTAAAGGTCGGTTGGGGGAATGAAACAATGGCACGTTTAATGAGTGTTAAAATTAGTGAGCAGATTGCGAGTGAACGAGTCAATCAATGATTGAGTGAGTGGACATGATTTAGCAGTCGAGCAAGTGCATGAGCAAATGACTACATAGGTTCTTGAGTTGTCAAAGTAGTGAGTTGGTGAACGAGTGAATGAGTGAGTAGATGAGAGTTAGTGGTCGAGTGAGTGAATGATCTAGTGACTGATTTAATTAGTGTTCAATAAATGAGTAAAGACACGAGTTAGCGGTCGAGCGAGTGAACGAGTGAATGAATGAGTTTTATGTAAATACCTTGTTGCTCGCGCATGTGTAGTTTTTCAATTGTATTGATGGGTAACTGTTTAGGGCCCCGGTTTCAAATATAGTAGTGTTGTGCTGAAAATGGAAACGGATCGAGGAGTAATTGATTTTAGAAATGATATTCTCATGAAAATAGTTATACAGATTACCTCAATAGTCGTATTTTTATCAATCAGTGTCGGGAAGTAAAACCAAAGAAAGTTGTTCTCTGGACATCTTGGTTTACATTTGAACCAGTACGAGATGTATGAGCGCCACTGATGCTAGAAACGTTTACTGAGTAAGTGAGTAAGTGATTGAGTGAGTGAATGGATGAGAGAGTGAGTTAGCTAGCGAGTGAGTGAATAAATGTGTAACTGAGTGAGTTAATGAGAGTTAGCGGGTAAATGAGTGAAAGGGCGAGTTAGTGAGTAAGCGAGTGAGTAAGCGAGTGAGTAAGTGAGTGAGAAAGCGAGTGAGTGAGTGAGAAAGTGTGTGAATGAGTGAGTGAGTGTTCGCATGAACAGATGCCAACGTGTATCTTGAAAGTGTGCTCCTTCAAATGTTGATTGAGTGGGTCAAGTTCCCTGCACACGTTGATGTCTTTGCATTTCACGACCAAAACAATAGCAAAGATGATCAAATACAGTTGACGGCAAGACATGATCGGGACTGTTATGGGATGAACCAGTGATGATTCACGTATGACTGATTTGATTGACTGACTGTTGGCCAGTCAGTTGGGTTTTTTATTCGATGTTATCTGACAGAGCAACCGTACAAAACAATTTATCATTTCAGTGGTTGGTTATCTCACTGATTGCCTGTACGACTTAATGAAGGACCATGTCTTGATTGACTGACTGAAATACATAATCGGATTGCTTAGTGACCATTCGATTGACCAGAATGTACTCATTGGTTGACTCATCGTTTGAATGTGAAATTTCACTATCACCTGTGATTGTTTGACTGAATTACTTACTCCCTAACTTTAAACAGGGCTGCATGGCGGTCATCATGTGATTGATTGACTTGTTTAGTGTATGACAGTTAATCAAAGTCTGTGACTCCTCTTTGGTTAACTTCTGTTAACACGACAAACTACTGACACTCAGACTCAGAAAATCACTACACCTTTGCTAACATGATAAAGTACTGACCAACACTAAACCCAAATAAGTTGAATCGGTTGAGTTCAGCTGTCGACGGGCAGTGTGACTAAGGCCCGGTGATGATGACTGTTAAACCGAGTTGAGGCACACGACGCGAATTAGCTTCGGTAATCAAAACATACATATGGTGTGTTCTACAGAAATGCAAGAGAACCAACTCTTTGCAGATCTATGAATTAGTTGTGATCTTAAATAATTTGAGACTTTGATTCGGTCTACAAACGGTTGTGCTTGAATAATAAACTTTCTGTTTTTCATATTTTGTACCAGAATTTATTAACATTAACTTTTCTGATATTTTTTGAACTTCAACAACTGTTTTCCAAAACACAAATACAGTCTTTCAGCGGTTGTTGGTTGAACACCTGAAGCTTCTAACTATAATTTTGATTGTTGTATGCGTTATGTAGTATTTCACTGATCAGTTTCCTCCATCAGTTCTTAAAAAAAGATTATTCTTTAAGGGTGCTTTCAGAGTAAAAAGGAAAGTAAAAAGGAAAGTAAAACAGAAAGTAAAATCTGTAAACCAATTGACCGAAAAGTCAATTTTGTTACCGAAATTTTGTTTTCAGTCAATAGGTTTACAGATTTTACTTTCCGTTTTACTTTCCTTTTTACTTTCCTTTTTACTCTGAAAGCACCCTTACAACACTAGAAGACAAAACGCCACCAGTACTTTTTATTACATATAATCTAATACTATAATGAAACAGTGTGCGTCTGTCTGTAACGCGGAACGCCAGCCCGGTTTACCACAGTTAACGCCAGCCCGGTTAACCAGTTGCTACGGGCAACCACAGCCAATCAGCGACGAGCACTGTTTTCACGTATGGTGCAGCAATAGCAGTCTGGAGTAGGCCGATAGTAGGTTAATGTTTCACGAGCTAATGTTTCAGTCCGATAGTGGGTTAATGTTTCACGAGCTAATGTTTCAGTAGAAAACTGATGTCCCATTTTAAGAAATGGGGACAAAACGCAGTTTATTATATTAACGTCAAAACGAGCTAATGTTTCATACATCAAAGTTATAAATGGGTTAATGTTTCACGAGCTAATGTTTCCGTCCGATAGTGGGTAAATGTTTCACGAGCTAATGTTTCAGTAGAAAACTGATGTCCCATTTTAAGAAATGGGGACAAAACGCAGTTTATTATATTAACGTCAAAACGAGCTAATGTTTCATACATCAAAGTTATAAATGAGTTAATGTTTCAAGAGTCTAAACGAGCTAATGTTTCAGTAGCGACCAGTGGCCTGTTTTCACAACTGTCCCCATTTAAATAAATGGGGACAAAAGCCTGTTTTCACGTATGTCCCCATTTTATGAAATGGGACAAAAGCCTGTTTTAACATCTGTCCCCATTTTAATAAATGGGGACAAAAACCTGTTTAGTTCAGTAATAGATTACTTTCCACGGGAAGCTTCAAAATGGCACAATAGATTATTTCCACAGGATATTCATTGCAACGGCAATAGATTACTTTCCACGGAAGGTTCCTAATGGCTCAATATATTATTTCCACGGGATATTCATTGCAACGGCAATCGATTACTTTCCACGGGAAGTTCCTAATGGCTGAATATATTATTCATATGCTAAATTAATCTGATTTTAGTGTCCACGGGATATATCCAATACTGAAAGTAATACTTTTTTTAAATAATATTTTTACATGCAATGATCAACGCAACGGTAATAGATTACTTTCCACGGGAAGCTTCAAAATGGCTCAATAGATTATTTCCACGGGATATTCATTGCAACGGCAATCGATTACTTTCCACGGGAAGTTCCTAATGGCTCAATAGATTATTCATATGCTAAATTAATCTGATTTTAGTGTCCACGGGATATATCAAATACTGAAAGTAATATTTTTTTAAATAATATTTTTACATGCAATGATCAACGCAACGGTAATAGATTACTTTCCACGGGAAGCTTCAAAATGGCTCAATAGATTATTTCCACGGGATATTCATTGCAACGGCAATAGATTACTTTCCACGGAAGGTTCCTAATGGCTCAATATATTATTTCCACGGGATATTCATTGCAACGGCAATCGATTACTTTCCACGGGAAGTTCCTAATGGCTGAATAGATTATTCATATGCTAAATTAATCTGAGTGGAAGTTCCTAATGGCTGAATAGATTATTCATATGCTAAATTAATCTGATTTTAGTGTCCACGGGATATATCCAATACTGAAAGTAATACTTTTTTTAAATAATATTTTTACATGCAATGATCAACGCAACGGTAATAGATTACTTTCCACGGGAAGCTTCAAAATGGCTCAATAGATTATTTCCACGGGATATTCATTGCAACGGCAATCGATTACTTTCCACGGGAAGTTCCTAATGGCTCAATAGATTATTCATATGCTAAATTAATCTGATTTTAGTGTCCACGGGATATATCCAATACTGAAAGTAATTTTTTTTAAATAATATTTTTACATGCAATGATCAACGCAACGGTAATAGATTACTTTCCACGGGAAGCTTCAAAATGGCTCAATAGATTATTTCCACGGGATATTCATTGCAACGGCAATAGATTACTTTCCACGGAAGGTTCCTAATGGCTCAATATATTATTTCCACGGGATATTCATTGCAACGGCAATCGATTACTTTCCACGGGAAGTTCCTAATGGCTGAATAGATTATTCATATGCTAAATTAATCTGATTTTAGTGTCCACGGGATATATCCAATACTGAAAGTAATACTTTTTTAAATAGTATTTTTACATGCAATGATCAACGCAACGGTAATAGATTACTTTCCACGGGAAGCTTCAAAATGGCTCAATAGATTATTTCCACGGGATATTCATTGCAACGGCAATCGATTACTTTCCACGGGAAGTTCCTAATGGCTCAATAGATTATTCATATGCTAAATTAATCTGATTTTAGTGTCCACGGGATATATCCAATACTGAAAGTAATATTTTTTTAAATAATATTTTTACATGCAATGATCAACGCAACGGTAATAGATTACTTTCCACGGGAAGCTTCAAAATGGCTCAATAGATTATTTCCACGGGATATTCATTGCAACGGGATTGTGAATCCGCAAACAATGTTAAAATTAATACCGAGGCAAGTCATCAAAGAAAAAATTGTTTCATTTACAAAGTAAACAACAAAGCACAATCATCCTCAATGTATAACGGGACATGGGCTCAATGTATAACGAGTCAGTTAATAGTTAGTGACTATTGAGCCCTCAATTTCATTCAGACACATCTCAATCAATGACATGATAACCCTGAACACCGCAACCTGAGTTACAAAACTCGGCCCTAATTCTCGGCAGAATACCCGGTAAAGCGCGCGCAGCGCGCACAGAAGCACAACTCGAGCAGAATCCCCGGGCCCAATACCGGGCTGCAGTCCCTAGTATTATATATAATTAAATATCAAAAAGTGTATTAACTATACTTAAATGATAGATCATAACAGAATTTGAGTAGCGTGTTGCAGTTTAGAATTCTGACGATAGTCAACCCTGTTTAATTGATAACGATTGAAGTGTAAATAAAATAAGCAATAATAGAAGGATATAACAAACTGAAGATGAAGGCAAGAAGATTGCATAGTTTCAATACCATAAGGACCATCAAATAATTCATCCACGTCACAAAAAATCCTTATACAGAATTAATAAACGATAATCGGCAATCACAAATGAGATCCAAACCTGAAATGGTGACGGGAAAGTGAATATTGCAACTCGTAAGTGGTTGTGTTAATTCAAACAGAAAAGTAAATCTCACTTCCATATAATAAACTGACATACATGATATGATATATTATTTCATTCTATTCTTCACCCAATTTGCGCCAGTTCAGAACCTCATAATTTACCGTACATTCGACCAATTTTAGTATTACAACATTTTTAATAAACTACTACATGCCATTAACACCATTCAAATGAAAGTAAGTTCCCATTCTAACTATCTTAGTATACTTTAGGTAGGGTAACTGACCTGGAGTGAATTGAGTCAACAATAAAATCGATCAAGATAATAATTCAAAAAATCAACAACATGAAACAAACAACAGACCAAAAATCAACAAAAGGAATACCCTCCAAAAGAAGACGTGAAACCGACGTGATACCCGAATCGAATAAGCAATATCAATAGACACCAAGTTTTGATCCTTAAATATGGCATTTGTGCCATAATTACACAAATATGCAGAAGAATTCCGTATAACAACGTGAAACAGAAAACAACAAATATCTGATTACGTTACCGGGAAAAGAAAGCTTTAATATCAAAGGTAGGGCCAGGTGCATAGAAGAAGTAATCAGGAAACAGAAAGAGAGGAGTTAACAAGATTAGTGACCCAGATGATAACGATAAACAAATGCACGCAAGTATTCATACTTGTTTCATCACAATACTCGATTAAAAATCAATAGATCACCACTGGCAATGCGAATACATTGAACACTTAACCAGCAGGTAACACTTTTGTTTTGTGACTCGTGTTGTGAATGTATGCATCACCAACAAGTACGAATATATTAATATTTCGGTCACTTGCCGATGCAGATTATCACGTTTCAATTACGGTGGCGCTTGCCCATGAACACCATGTGTCCGATGAAGGCCAGCAGGAACCAAATCTGGAAATAAGGTAAAGGTAATAGGCAAATACGACAATGGCTACAGTTTAGTAACAACTAATAAAGAAAAATCAAGCAAGTAAAAAATTAATTAAAACATTTATTGTCGTGTTATGTGATACTTTGTTTTTGGAGTTGCTATACCTTTAGTATTTGTCCTCTATCAAAATGGCGGCCCAACGACAACCACGCATTAATTAGTTACCAAGGCATTCGGAGATGGAATTCAAAACACGAGAGACCACGGTGACACGGTTAGGCTTGAAATTTTCATCGCATTCACCCCATTCGCCTCCTACGCCGTAAGAAAACTTTTTGGACGACGGAATGGGTGAATCGTGAATGACCGAAATTCACCCTCAACTACGCCAACAAAAACCAATCCTACCTACATCTGATATCTGAACAATCCCAAAATTAAATGAATATACTGAGTTGCTGACAATCGAACCTTCTCCAACCAGCCGACAGTGACGAACGGAGAACGGTAAGCAAACGCGATGGCAGTCAGGCCGTTGAGGGCAACGATGACCAGGGCGGGCAGCAGCAGACACCACTGCTCACCGTTGACCGAGCACAGCACGATCATGAAATACACCGCAATCAGCAGACCCAGCAGCCAGTGACCTGGAATTCGATTAAATTACAACTCAATTTATCATAAACAGCTTACTTTTGTCAGAAGTAGGAGGGCCATGGAGGCCGATTTTGTTTTGGTGGGGGACATGGGCGAAATCATGCATACATGGCAATTTCCAAAAATCTGCATGTTTACGTTGATGCACGAAAAATATTTAATTTGATTTTATTTTATTCGAGGTTATCTGATGGAACAATGGCCCCATACACGTCCAAATCCTGGCTAATCTTGGTTAACCTAGGATATAAATAGCACCTATCCCGGTGCAATCCAACCGTTTTATCGATTATATGGGGAAATGCCCATTCTTCAAAGGGAAGGAAATGTTTTCAAAGATAGGGGAAATGAGTAGTTTTGAGGTCATCTCTGCCGCGGGTGGTTCAATCGAAAACTAACCAGTTACAGTGCCGTAGTCGACACCGCGCACCACGTATGTCGTGTAGTAGCCGTAGTCACCGATGAGCGGGATGTGGAATCGGGATGAGCCGGTGGCGTGCCCAAAGTAAATGATCACAGTGACCGTCGACACCACGAACATGAGCAGCTGAATGATTGAAATAAAACCGATGATGAGAAGTACCGATTGTTTATCTTGTTTCATTTTTTGTGAGCTCCTCAATTCACAAAATCGGTGAACCATATACGTGAGGGGAATCAACAGTAATTAGACCATTTAATTTAACCTACACCTACACTGTGTAGAAAGTGAAGTACTAGGAAGAAACTTCACTTTTTGAAAACGCAAAAAAACGGAAATCAACTTTCCCACCCTTTCTCATCCGCTAGTACGTGAGGATACTAGGAGGTCGTCCTGCTGTCACCTGGATACGGCTGACCACTCCAGCCCAGGAGTCGACTCCAAACTCCGAACACGATTAACAATGGTAATCTTATTATGTCTGCATACCGGGATATAAATCGTATGAATGACCATCTAACCCAAAAGCCGAGAGTCGAGCCCGGGACCTGGCTTCCTGGCGATCCAAAGTCTAACACACGCCAACTAAGCTAGACGGCCGGTACAAAAAGTTATTCTGTCTCTGTCTCAGACAAAAGATAAGGTCAGTGTCAGGATTATAAAAGAACGATGCCACCAACCTGACAAATAGAGTACAGCACCACGCTCCACAGGAAGATCATCTCCCACAAGAACTCGCAGCATGACTGTATACGCCTCTGACGAATGCCGGTGACACCCGACGACTAAATTAGAAAAAGAGCTTGTGCCATCGCTGTTCTATTACTGACTTTTAGGAACTTTTGATAACTCAAGAAGAGTACTGCTTGATCTTCGTATAACGGTTAGGTGGCTCGAACATGGATGAAAATTCAAAACCCCGCTCCATACCTGACATGGACATCACATTATCATAGCATATCTGGTCTCATTATATTATTTGATATACCCCTAAACTTTGTACACTATTTGCTTACATAAAACGTGTGAACCACGAATGAACGAATTCAATAACTCAAAATGGCTGGCTAACCACGTTGACGTTGGTCGTGTTGTTGACGACAACGGGCGGTGGCGGTGCCGATGGTGTCGATTTGGTGGTGGTCGGCATGTACGGTGGAGGCAGATCCGATTCTTCATTCACCGTCGGGTACATGTTAATGAAGTAGGAGTTCTTCGAGGACGACATTTTCTCGGGATTCTTTCGGTCTCGGTGAGTTGAAATGCAGAAGGAGAAGAATTGCTGAAACCACAATGAAATGGAATTATTTTTTTCTTCACTGAAATTGGCGAGCCAATCACGCGCGATATACGTTACGAGATCATCTTAAAAATATGAATCAGCTACAGCCTACAAGTAAGCGACTATGTGACGGCTTTCATTTTTTTCGCTTGATTTTTCACACAATACTTTTTTATTTTTTCTCAAAAATTCCGTTAAAAATATATCAACTACTGTCGCATAACGGTTATCGCGACCCGTCGACCCGTCGACCCGTCGACCCGTCGACCCAGAACATTTTGTGGGTATGAGTAAAAGTTTCAGAAAAAAAACCCTTGTGACTTGTAAAAGCTCCGAACCTGAATATCTTCAGAAAAATCTTCATCTGACTTTAAAAGCTCTGAGACGGAATATCTTTAGTGAAAATTTCCCTCTGAATTGTAAAAGCTCCGAAACCGAATATCTTCAGAAAAATCTCCGTCTGAATTTTAAAAGGTCCGAAATGAACTATCCTTATTTATGAATGGCCATCAGTAGAGATAAAGATACAAAATGTTGGAGTGCTTTTTCAGAGTCGAAGAGAAGAGAGAGTATAAACTGTTTCATAAATTATTCCAACTATCTAGCAAAGTGAGATGTTGATCTTAATCACATGATATAATGTCACTGATCGTCAACAATGAATGTTGTGAATATACAATGTCTATTCAAGGTACTAACCAGAATCAGCAGTTTGCGAAGTCGGCACCTAAACCGCAAACAAGACGATATCTATATATTTTATTATATTTCTAAATACGATTTATGATATTTATCTTGTTCCTCGCACTACACATGTAGTGTCATATGATAATTTGTCAACCTTTTGAAGTGGGGTATGTACATTGCATCACTGACATTAAAATCCTTATTTTCATTTATAACGCTGCATAGGTAAAACATGATAATTAACGGTAAGTGTCTCTCGCAAAGAATTTTATTCATTGCTTCACGTCATAATCTGTGTATCAGAAAAAAATCACCGTTGTTGATAACACACAATGGGAGTCCTTGACTCAATGAATGGAGAACTTAGAGATCTAGGCATAATAGTTGACTCAAAGCTTTCATTCAAACAACATATCACAAATCTCTGTCACAAAGCCAACCAAAAAGTAGCTATTCTACGAAACACCTTTTATGCCAAAGATACAGCCTTTCATTTACAACTTTATAAATGTTTCATACTGCCACTCATTGATTACTGTTCGCCTGTTATTATATATAGTACCAAAAAGCAGCTCAACGATCTTGAAACTATTCAAAGGAAATTCACTCTATACACTCTCAATCTTTTTGATATTCCCTATAATGATAGATTAAAATCTATTAATTTGCCTACTATTGAAACAAGATTGCTGACTAATGATTTGGTTACAACTCGCGACTATTTCTCCGGTTCGTTATACTTGAATTTTTATCCATTTACTCATTCTGTTGATTATACTCGTAGTGCCCTTTTTAAACCTCGATGCCAAACATCTACATTTGCTAATTTTTGGTCTAATAGAATTATCAACGTTTATGAAAAGGTTCCTAAAGACACCCTCAAAACCCGTAAATCTATAATTAATTACATAAAACAGCATGAGTTGAAATTCTCTTGATTGATTTTCCACATTGAATTATTATTTTTTTGTTCACACCTATTACACTTTTTTACATTCCATTCGTCCCTACATTCATTCTACTATTAATACCATCTCCATTTAACACACACTTATACTCGAATGTGCTGAATAAAATAAAATAAAAAGAACAATTAACTGTCAATATCTGTTTGATTATTGTCACTGACAAATTTCATGTGTAGAAATAAATGCACTTAGATACTCGTGGTAAACTTGAAAGACAATGAGAGATTAATTGAGATAACAGGCTTAACGTATTGGAGTGTACATGGATTAACTGTCGAATCAACAGATACAACGATAGAACACCATTAGGGTGCCTTCATAGTCGTCTGTTTCGAAATGCAGTGAGTGAGTGAATGAGTGAGTGAGTGAGTGAGTGAGTTAGTGAGTGAGTGAGTGATTGGGTTAGTGAGTAGTGGTGAGTGAGTGAGTGAGTGAGTGAGTGAGTGAGTGAGTGAGTGATTGGGTTAGTGAGTAGTGAGTGAGTGAGTGAGTGAGTGAGTGAGTGAGTTAGTGAGTGAGTGAGTGAGTGATTGGGTTAGTGAGTAGTGGTGAGTGAGTGAGTGAGTGAGTGAGTGAGTGAGTGATTGGGTTAGTGAGTGAGTGAGTGAGTGAGTGAGTGAGTGAGTGAGTGAGTGAGTGAGTGGGTTAGTGAGTGAGTGAGTGATTGGGTTAGTGAGTAGTGGTGAGTGAGTGAGTGAGTGGGTTAGTGAGTGAGTGAGTGATTGGGTTAGTGAGTAGTGGTGAGTGAGTGAGTGAGTGAGTGAGTGAGTGAGTGAGTGAGTGAGTGAGTGAGTGAGTGATTGGGTTAGTGAGTGAGTGAGTGAGTGAGTGAGAAATCGTATTCAGAAATATAATAAAATATATAGATATCGTCTTGTTTGCGGTTTAGGTGCCGACTTCGCAAACTGCTGATTCTGGTTAGTACCTTGAATAGACATTGTATATTCACAACATTCATTGTTGACGATCAGTGACATTATATCATGTGATTAAGATCAACGTCTCACTTTGCTAGATAGTTGAAATAATTTATGAAACAGTTTATACTCTCTCTTCTCTTCGACTCTGAAAAAGCACTCCAACATTTTGTATCTTTATCTCTACTGATGGCCATTCATAAATAAGGATAGTTCATTTCGGAGCTTTTAAAATTCAGACGGAGATTTTTCTGAAGATATTCGGTTTCGGAGCTTTTACAATTCAGAGGGAAATTTTCACTAAAGATATTCCGTCTCGGAGCTTTTAAAGTCAGATGAAGATTTTTCTGAAGATACTCAGGTTTGAAGCTTTCACAAGTCACAAGGGTTTTTTTTCTGAAACTTTTACTCATACCCACAAAATGTTCTGGGTCGACGGGTCGACGGGTCGACGGGTCGCGATAACCGTCACATAACAGAAAAAGTGTCACATAACAGAATCCTGATCCTGACTCCGCCTCCAGTCCAGAATTCTGATGTATCAACACTACGAACAAAAAACGTGACGTGGCAAAACTTTAAACTTCGTGTTGAAATTGAAATATGTGTTTTGGATCGGAATTTCTGACATGTAAGTTTATTTTCTTGTTGCTCGCTCACAAATTCACTGACTCCCTCAATCACTCAGTTGCTTAATCATCCCTCACAAATTCAATTACACACTCAATTATTCATTTAATCACTCATTCAATCATCCACTCACTGTACCCAATCATTCACTCGCTTACTAAATCAATCAATCACTCATTCATTCACTCACTCCTTGCTTCCTACACTTCCCATCTCACCCACTCACACAGTTAATAGCTCACTCACTCACTTACTTTCTTCTTCCACAGTCACTCAATCTCTCATGCTCTCACTCAATCGTTCCTCACTGACTGAATCACTCACTCACTAGCGGACGAGAAGAAGAGAGAAAAGTAGAATTCCTTCTCTTTGGTGGTGTCAAACAGTAGAATATATTCTTCAAGGTGTAGGTAGAATGGCCAGATTTCTGAAAATTCATCCATCCTTCGGAAATAATCCCCTCCCTTTGAAGGTGTCGTCCGCCAGTGCACTCACTTAAACCCTAACTCACACATTTATGAACTCACTCACTCACTAACTCACTCACTCACGCAGTTACAGTCGATATATGCATATCTTATGTCAAGTATTGCCCGTTATTCTACTATCTATTAACATATATAACGCACGGGCCATTTATGTAATTGCTCATTCATATTATATCCCGAACATCACGAGTAAAAAGTCGACTGGCGACCACGACCAAATAAACACAACAGTCATCGTGTACCACTCAGTCATCACACGTAGCTAACTTCCGCATTATGGAAAACGCTCACCTCAACTCAACCACTTTTATGCGTGGCAGTGAGGATATTACTATGAATCAAATGTTCGACATGCTTATGTGTATGCAGCGAGAATGGCGAGAGGAGCGCAAAATGCTGCAAGAAGAGCGTTTGCAATGGCAAAGAGAACGCACCGGTTTCATGAAGCACCTGGAGAAGATGTCGGAACGCAGTGAAGGTATGAAGCTGAAGCTTATCGAAGCTCTGAAGGGAATGCAGAAAAGGAGCAGTCGAATGGAGAAGAAGTATTGCCCGCTTCATGGCCTGGGAACACACGGAGAGGCCGAATGTCATCATTTGCGGAGGAGGAAGGAACCAATAGTAGAAGAACCAAAGAAAGGTCAGTGTTCAGACGGAATTCGTACACAATCAGATAGAGTTCTCTCGGTAACCAAAGATGAACCAGAAAAAAGTCAGCAGACAGAGGAACCAGATCAGAAGAAGTCAGTGAAGAATAAGAAAGAGAAGAGACGTGAGGATAGACTCCGTCAAACAAAGCAGGATTCAGTCAGAAAGAAGTCCGTGCCATCAGCGAGTGAGCCTTGTACCAGTAAGCAAGATCTTTCAAAATCTCTCGTTGAGGTACATCGTCTCGAGAAGATCGTGCAGTCACTTTCGGAAAAGAACTTCGCCTTGGGGGAGGAACTGGCCGTAGCAAACAACAGTCTGGCTAAAAAGGATGCCCTGATCGACGAGCATCTTGGTGTTATCAACCAAAGAGACCACATTATCAACCACAGCATCCGCATCGACCGTGCTAGCTGCAACGTCATCACGCAACTCATTGACAAGTTGGAAATGTGCCGGTGCCAACAGCCAGATGAACTGCATGAACTATTGTGCATGAGTTATGAGCACACTCAAGATATGATGAACAATATCCCACCTGGCATTGAATAGTCTTTGATATGATACAGAATCTTATTCTCAGTCTATACTTTTTTCGTAAATAACCTCTTTTCTTTCTAAAAAAGGGGAAGAGTCGATATATGCATATCTTATGTCAAGTATTGCCCGTTATTCTACTATCTATTAACATATATAACGCACGGGCCATTTATGTAATTGCTCATTCATATTATATCCCGAACATCACGAGTAAAAAGTCGACTTTACTAACTCACTCACTCAATTCCCTAAAAATGCATCCGCTCACTCACCCATTCATCCGCTCACTCACTTAATCACTCACTACACTCTCTAAATTCTATTCTAAACTTACTTACTCACTCACCAATCACTCACTTAATTGCTTAATTAATGACATACTTAATAACCCACTCACTCACTTTCCTACTCACACACTCACTCAATATTTCACTCCCTCACTCACTCACTCACTCACTCACTCACTCACTCACTCACTCACTCACTCACTCACTCATTCGTTCATTCACTTACTCACTGACTCACTCATTCATTCATCCACTGACTCATACACGCACTCACTCACTCATACACTCACTCATTCATAAACTCACTCACTCCCTCACTTACTCACTCACTCACTCACTAACTCACTCACTCACTCACTCACTCACTCATTTGTTCATTCACTCACTCACTTACTCAAAAACTCACTCACTCACTCACTAACTCAGTCATTCATTCATTCACTCACTCACTTATTCACTCATACACGCACTCACTCACGCATATACTCACTGACTCATATTTAAACTCACTCACTCCCTCACTCACTCACTCACTCACTCACTCACTCACTCACTCACTCACTCATACACTCACTCACTCATACACTATCTCACTCCCAAATTTTCGACTCATTTTATTTTTGTGAATCCAAAATACGATTTATTATTTTTTTTGATTTTGTATAGTGGTTTTCCTATTAGCTGTTAAAATAGTCAGTATTTATCAAACCAAAAATTCAAATTTTTTTGAAAAAAATAAAAATTGCGCGTTATGGGATTGTGTAAAGTAGTCAGTCAGTCAGTCAGCATGTTGCCTTTGGAAACAACTGCCTTATTTTAGTCATTCAGTTAGTCCCTCATTCAAAAAGTCAGTCAGTCAGTAAGTAACTCAGAAGTCATTGAGCCGCTCAAAGAAACGGTCAGTCAGCCAGATTCGCAGTCAGTTAATTTGTCAATCAATCAATCATGAGTCACCCAGTCAGTTAGTCAATCAAGAAGGTCAATCAGTTAGTCATTCCATACCGCTGTATTTATATATCTCATCTTACCAGCTGTGATTGGACGCACCTGTCGAACTGTGGACATTTTCACTGCCTTTCCGGAGAATGAGTATATGAATCATTGACTTACTGATGGATTGTCATCTATCGTAGAATATTATTTCGTAACGAATATGACAACAGTAAACTACCGTAATATTTTGCAATGTTTTCCAACCGACACTGAAAAATCAGACTGCCAGTGTCAGTGAAACGTCGGGGCAACGAGCCAAGTGGAAGACTTCATTGAATAAGCAACTGGAATGGCATTTCATCAAACTAAGTAATTAACGACTCCCGTGCCAATCAAACCACCACTTACTGCCACACACCAAAAATTTGAGTCGACCGATTTTTATCACGGAACAAAATAAGTTCACTTTATTTGGCAGGTATATCGATGAGTAAACCAGTGAGACACAGGAAATCAGTGACAAAACAGAAAATGTATGACTATCCTTCATAATTGACGACATAAATAAAAAAAATACAATGAGCCGAACTGTACATTTCGGTCAGTCGTCACAAAAAATAATTTCAGACATGTTTAGTAATATAGCTTGGCCAGGGTATCTTGTTACTGGTGTTATTTTTCTGAAAACCTTACGATTAACGAGTTCGGCTTGTTCATTCGTATGTTGAAAATGTAGGTTTAGTTTGATCGCGCCCCCAAATTTATACGGGCGCTAAAAGGATTACGGTAAAAATTCGGAGTAACGAGAAAGTTTGACCAAACGTTAACACCATAGAAAATGACTATCCGAAGCCGAGTTAGTCTGCTGACTAAGTAATATATAAAAACAAGTTATGTTGCGTGCATAAAGTTATCAGGACGATAATAGCACCGCATATGGAGCGGAATTGTATTGCATAAAAAGTTTACCGAAATAATCGTATACGAAAAAAAAATCCTGTAAGACTTCGCATCGAGTCATTGGTTTCTACACGATTTCATATCTAACAAAAAAACCATTAATTTTTTCGAATTGTTTCACGCGCAAACGATAACGGAAATTTAATGATCTACGAAATGTGAAACATTATCTGATATTAATGAACCAATGACCCTGCTCAAGGTGGAAAATCAAGAATAAAATCAATAATCTTTATTATAAAAAGGGGCAAGGGCAGTCTTAGGCGTGGTATGAGAAGAATATACAAGATGAGATGGGATAATTCGTCAGTTTTCATGGGATCACGGGGTAAGCGACTGTATATGGTAGGTGCAAATATATACTGAAAACGTAAAGCATAAAGAAGAAAAACGCGTAAGATCATTGCGATCAATGGGGGATCATTATTGAGTTTTGATTGGCTAGAATTGACATAGATATTGGAACGAACGTAAAAGCAACAGACTGAGAAATATGATACTCGAATGATGATGGTGAGGAATTAACATATATGTAGGACAATAGGACATACCTTACAAATGGAATTCGTTAATTACTCCTAAGCTGTTGAAATCCGTGACAAACCGTTTCCTCAGGAATGTCAGACACGGCACAAAATGAGGGGAGAAACGTATTATTATTAACAAATTCTTGTTTTTTTTAGTGCAAGAGAACTCTGTTGTTCTTATCGATTTCAGTAGGAAGTCAAAATACTTCGTGTTTTAGAACCCTAATTCGTACAGTTGACTGTATTATTGTAATGTACTCCATGCACTGCAGGAGCAAACATGTTTTATTCCAATTCAGAATTATACAAATATTGAATGTTAATCAATTTTAATGTTGCATTCACTTTTTCCTCTTGCCACCCTCGACCAGCTGCTGTATTCTCTGCTCCATCTGCTTCTTGTCCGAGTCCACCCGCTCCATGTCCATGTTGAGGGCGGCCAGCTCCGACTGCAGAGCGCGCACTTGCTCCGCGTATTTGCGTGTGATCTGGAATAAGTGAGTGAGTGAGTCTGCAAGTAAGTGGGTCAGTGAGTGAGTCAGCAAGTATGTGGGTGAGTGAGTGAGTGAGTCAGCATGTGTACGGGTGAGTGAGTGAGTGAGTGAGTCTGCAAGTAAGTGGGTCAGTGAGTGAGTCAGCAAGTATGTGGGTGAGTGAGTGAGTGAGTCAGCATGTGTACGGGTGAGTGAGTGAGTGAGTAAGTCAGCCAGTGTGTGGGTGAGTGAGTGAGTCAGCAAGCAGGTATTGTGTGGATGAGTGAGTGAGAAAGTCAGCTAGTGTGTGGGTGAGTGAGTGAGTGAGCAAGTGTGTGGATGAGTGAGTGAGTGAGCAAGTGCGTGGGTGAGTGAGTCAGCAAGTGTGTGAGTGAGTGAGTGAGTGAGTCAGCAAGTGTGTGGGTGAGTGAGTGAGTGATGTGAGATAAAGTGAAAAAACTAGCGCTTGTTAATGTGTGAGTGGCTAAACGAGTCGGTGAGCTACAGAGAAGTTAAATAGTAACATCTTCGTCCATGTGTTTCAGCTCCTCCTCCTTGCGGATAACGCGCTCCCTGAACATGTCTTTGACGTCAGACTCACTCTTGTCCATCTCCACCTGCAGCTGCTTGCGTTTCTGCAAATAGGATCAACGGTAAAGTAGTAAAACATGGATTTTCAAGTTAATGTGTATGTCAATGTTAATTGTATTTGTATCAATGGTAATTGTATGTCAATGTTAATGTGCCAAGTGTATACATTATTGTAAAAAAACATTATAGAGTTTGTTTCTCTGTTTCAAACACAAAATAACTGAATAGGAATGACGCACCTCAGCCAATATCTGCACCATCTTCGGGCCCGTACCACCATCGCCGACACCCAACTGCTGCAGTCGCTCCCGTCTGAACTTCTCATACAAAACCCGATCGGTTCGATCGCGCAGATCCTCCACGTTCAGACGGAGCATTGCCTCGCGCAGTTTCACAAAGTCGCAGTGGTCTTCGTTTTCGACTAGAAAGAAGGCATGACTATGACTGTATGAATTGACAGTTTTCTATTGATTGATTCTAGTGATGTCCGATTTCAGATTTCTACAAGTCAGAATTTCAAATTTCTTCGGCGTAATTTCGTTTCCCGATCCAATGAAACGTGAAACTGACTATATGCACTCTTAGAAGATGCAGAGAAAATTCAGAAGCATTGCGGGAAAATTTCCAAAAGTTGCAGACGAGTGAGAAGAGATGGATGATTAAGAGGAGCAACGCTGTAAACTATGCCAACCTTCAACAATACCCCATGGGTAGTTGCGGGCGCGCACCTTCTTGCCATTGCGATTCACAAAGTCCGTACTGCCGACGACAGCGAACGGCACATTTGCCTAGAACAAAAACATTAAAATAATAGACAATTTTGTTGCTTTACCTCCAAGTGGTTACCCCGGGTTGGGACATAGCGAAATCAAGAACTTTGTTGATAATCAGGGTTTTCATATGTAAATAGGATGATAAATGGTTAAACTTATGTTACATGAAATCGATTGAATATTCCAAATCGGATTAAAATAAAACAATTACTAGATTTTTCACCAACATTCAACTGGCTGTTGAGCGTGGCAACGGTTTCGTCGTCGACGGGGAATCGATACACCTCGATCTTGTGCGATTTGAGTTCGGCAAGAATCTGCAATACGTAATCAAAATGATGAAATAAAATCCAAATTCACCACAAACCTTAAATGAAACATTTATATTGTGAAAAAATCGTTTTTTTTGGTTAAACGAAGCACAATTTTTGTTTAAAAATTTTACCAACAAGACCAATTGCCTAGTCTAGACGCCTTAGCCTAAAAAATTAGTGGTACTTGTTTGACACCTGACACAACTACGAAAACACCTTTCTGATATGGTATTAGTGTGCTTTGATGCCTCCTGTAATAAGGAATGCCCTGTGAAAAAGATTCACAGATACCAACCTTGTTCTTGAATCTCTGCAGCTCTTCCTTGCTGGTGGTATCTGACTTGGCGATGACCGGAATCACGTTGGCCCGTTTAGACAGTTCCCTCATGGCCACAACATCGAGTGCCTTCAGACTGCAAACATGATTGATCTTGGTTGACGAATCTTTGACTTGGATATAGTTTTTACTTGTGCTTGTGTTCAACACACTTTCATCGTTGCTTTCTAAACACGTCTTTCGACAGTAAGCACAGTAGCTGAAAACTACTCAACCAAAATTACTGGCTAATGGTGGATTTTTAGCTCAATCAGTCAATGTTAGCAGCTTCTCGGACAGCATTAAATAATTAAAACCGAAAGTTTGACTATTTAAATATGAATTTTTTTAAAATTCAGAATGAAAATCTTATGTCGTTGGTCGTTTTCTGTAGTAATCTCAGCACAAAAATTAAAGCAGTTTGAATATGAAAAAACTATTTGTCATAAGATTTTAAATTTACCCGTGACCAGTGGGCGAGATGAAGTAGAGGCAGGCGTGCACCCGAGTATCGGGGAACATGCTCATCTGACGTTTGATCTTGAGCTCCTCTTGCAGGTACGCCTCGTACTGGCTGTTGATGTACTCGACGATCACTTGGGCACTGAACGAAAAAACATATGTACACCGAAGTAATCGTATGCAGAAAACAGAAATGTATACCAAATATCACGAAAGTAGATCTTGCATGGCTTAATTTCAGTCGTTGATTTTCACGTTTTTATTCCCATCTAATACAACTGACTATTCAGCTACGTGTACAGGTTGCAGGAGCATAACTAGCAATCGAGATAAAACTCACGTAGAAAACAACAAAAGACCTTGTTGTTGACATTAAAGCTTATGACTTGTGAAGAGGTAGATAATAAACAAGTAAATGAGACATGTTTCAGAAAGAATATTATGTAATGAACCTTTTATCCTTGTCCAGCTGGTCACCAAACCCGGCTGTTTCAACCACTGTTAGTTTCAGGTGAACACCTCCCTCTTCCAGCTCTGCAATAAACAAATGATTACATTAACGACTATCAATAACAAGGCAACAAGCAGAAACAGTTATTAACATCATCACAACAACAACTGCAACATCAATACATAATTATTCAACAACAACATCAACGACAGCAACAACAACAACATCAACAAAAACAACCCACCGAAAGACTTTGTGCGCAGTTGCACGGTCGGCAGTTCACTGTTGCACGGCTCAAAATCCAACTTCATGTTGAACAACGACTCAATCAGAGTGGTCTTGCCGATACCAGTCTCACCCACGCACAGAATGTTGAACGAGAATCTGAAATGCAAATAAAGAAGAGGTGAAGATAGAGAATAAAAACGAAAAAGCCACAATAAAAATATATATGAATATTAAGTGTACGCACGACAACAGTGATGATTACAACAACAGTAGCTTTAAACATCATCATTAACAACAACCGTCTTATCATCAGTCATCACCAACAACAACAACAACACCACCATCATCATTAACTACAACAACAACAACACCATCATCAACATCATCAACAACAACAACAACAACATTCACAACAGCAACCCCATCATCATCATCAAACCACAACCTTCACAACAACAACAACATCATCACTAACCCCATGCTCATCTTGTGATGAACGAGTTGTTGTGGCAGACTGGCGAATCCGACGTGCCCATTGAGACGGAGTGGCCGTGGTTCGTTGGTCAGATTGTCCGATCGGGGAGCCGTGGGCGGTGGTGGGCCGGGTGGTGGCTGGAAAAGGTGAGTGGGTAAGTGAGTCATGGTGAGCGAGTGGGTGTGACTGAGTCAGTGTGTTTTTTGAGTGAGGGAGTGAGAGTTGAGTGAGGGAGTATGAGTTGAGTGAATGTAGTGAGGGAGTATGAGTTGAGTGAATGTTCGTTGGTCAGCATGTCCGATCGGGAAGATGTAGGTGATGGTGGCTAGAAAAGTGAGTGGGTGGGTGAGTCGGTTGGTTGGATAGGCCCTCTATTCACAACAATGCAAAATCAAGGTTATCATTAACTAACCACAAATGGTTTCTTCACATCACCAGTAGCCATATTTAACAAATATATCAACAACGAAGTCAAATTCAAATCAAGCCTGTAATGAAGGAAACATAAATTATATGGTTTATTGTTTTTACTACCATAACAGTTTGCATGAGAAGCAAATTTCAAATTCGGGCGGGCGCGGCGCAGGACCGCGCTATATAGCGTACCATTTTAACAATAAATTCACGTTAAATCGATTCAACTTTACTCATTCGATTGAACTTATAAATTTTTTACAACTCAAAGTTGTTTTATCTGAAATGAAAAAGCTCTTTTCACAAAACACACACGATAACTTTGCCCCTACCATCAGAACGAAAATGAGCATCAAAACCTACAGTATCCCCCATCAAAAATTTTTTATAGTGAATTATAATCAAAATTAACATCCAAAACAAGCACCCAATGTTTCACAACACAAATCACAAGCTGGCATCATTATTAGCTGGTCACCAAAAATGCTAATGCTTGTTGATATTATGGCAGGCACAGCACAACACAAGTGATGTGAGACCCCCCCCCCCACCGAAAAGCATTACACAGAAGCATGGGGGCCTGGCACTGGCGGACGAGCCAATTCTCCGAAGGGAGGGGAATTTCCCCATAGGGGAGAGATGTAGCAGTTTTAAGGCACATTTTACCTACACCTCAAGGAAAAATTATACTTTTTTTCAAACTGTCATGAAGGGGGAAAGGGAGAACTCCTAGTTTTTCCCTCATCCGCCAGGGAGGTGAGGGGGGGGGGGGGGGGTAGGGCGGGTGAGGGCAAGTGAGGGACCACCAGTGAAGTGACCCTACCCTTAACATAAGAACTTCGATTATGAAAAACAGCTTTGATAAATCGAACGTTTTTCGAAAACTGATCAATGTAGTGATTCCAATTTAAAGAAAAGTTAAGTGATTCATTCTTGGGCAGGAGATGGATTTTCGAACACAAATAAGCCGGGTGGGGTTACATGGCAGATTACTCACCCAAAACCCGGCGCCAACTCTCATAACTGCACCGCCCAACGGAAAACAGGGAAGGAACTACACTTCAAAACTTTCTGTGATATATTTTCACTAAAAAACACGTTGTTTTGTTCCCTATTCATGGTGAGGTGATCTGAATGTGTTAATCAAGCGTGAGTGCATATCATTATTATATCCCATAGATAGAGCGGTCTGGTCTGTGTTAACAAGACATTGACGTTTAATTGAGATGCCTTTCATGAAAATCTATCTATCATACTTTATCTACGAAATACAATAATGTAACATTTTCTCCGATTGAGAGAAATTCGCTTTATTTAAAAAATTATCTTCCACCGATAGCAAGGCTTCAGTGAGAACAGAACACTGGCAGTCAGGCCAATCCTCCGAAGGGAGGGGAATTTCTTCAAAGAAAGGGAATTTGCAGTTTTGAGATCAATACACCTACACCGTATGGAAATAAATTTACTTTCTGAACCTGCCAAAAAGGGGTAAATTTCACTTTTCTGTTCCTCCCTCGTGCGCTAGTGAACCTCATCATCGACTATGTACGTAGCAGATGGGTATCAATTGGGGCACATTCAATCTTGTGCTTGTGTGCAAGTGCAATGACACTGACAAAGAAATAGCCGAATCCCATAAATATGATGCATATACAGAGGAAACCGCTTCATTCACAAGATTGACTCAGCAACGATTCATTACTACTGAGCACTAGCAGACAAAAGGGGTGGGAAAAGCGGAATGCCCCTTCTTTCGCGTTATCAAAAGTTGATTTTGTTCCTTTTTCCTTAAGGTGTAGGTAACATGGCCTGAAAACTGCCAATTCTCCCCTCTTTGACAAAATTCCCGTCCCTTTGGAGGATTAGCTCGTCCGCCAGTGCTTCAGGAGTAATCTGGTGTAAAACAATTGAAAAATAAGCCCACACACAACCACTAGCACACAAGGGAAGAAGGGAAAAGTGAAATTCCCTCCTCTCCCAAAAGTAGAACTTGAACCATTAGATGTGGGTATAATACAGGCTCCGAAACTGGGAAAAAATTCCCCTCTGGAGAATCGGCTCGTCGGCCAGTGCTCACAACATTGACTTGACAGAGACGGGTTTGAAGTCATACCGTTTGGGAAATTGCAACTCTATGATTAAATATCTTTTAACTAATTTGCAATGATCTAATGAGAATATTCAAAACAAAATGAAATAATTCAACGTGCACGTGCATATCTTTATATAACACACAAATGTCCGTCGCCGAAATAATTCACAAAATCCAGTTCGTTGCCAAGGTAACTTTATGTGTGTCTATGTGTTTTCTGCGCAAATATTTATATTTCATTTTTGTATTCTATATAGTAATTCGATGTCGAAACGACCGCCAATTTGACTCCCTTTCACTGTACGACGTCGCAAACTTCAGCTACAAAAATGTGGGTCCACCAGTTGCACCAGGCGTTGCAATGGGAAAAATACGCATCCGGGCGCTCTGAAAATTGACTCATCACCCCTAGCCCCAGACCCCACCCTACTCAATTTTTAATTCTAAGAACGAAGGTGAAAAAAATTTTCCCCGGCCATCATTAAACTGTTAAAAACTTGCGCCGAGTGACGGCAAAACATACCAACTGTGCAGTGTCTATCAAATACAGAGGACGGGATAATCCAAGTTGGCCGTACGCAGATAAAGGCCAATTAAATGTAGTATATATACATTTACAACAACAACAACAACAACAAAAACAACAACAACAACAACAACGCATCCTAAAATGTAATTTATCTTGAACTGCAGCTAGAGGAATTTAATTTAAATTGGTGATCTTCAGTCATTGAATTTTTTTATCTGAACAGAAACAACTCACTCATTCACTCACTCACTCACTCACTGCAGCTGTTCGTGTACAGTGCGCTCAATTGGTTAGGCCCCACAAAGATTCATATCACACGTATCCTAAAATGTTATTTATCTTGAACTGCAGCTAGAGTAATTTAATTTAAATTGGTGACTATATAAATCAAATCATGTGGCTCATCATCAGTTTTTGAATTTTTTTATCTGAACAGAAACAACTCACTCATTCGCTCACTCACTCACTCACTGCAGTTGTTCAAGTACAGTGCGCTCAATTGGTTAGGCCCCACAAAGATTCATATCACACGTATCCTAAAATGTAATTTATCTTGAACTGCAGCTAGAGTAATTTAATTTAAATTGGTGACTATATAAATCAGATCATGTGGCTCATCATCAGTCATTGAATTTTTTTATCTGAACAGAAACAACTCACTCATTCACTCACTCACTCACTCACTGCAGTTGTTCGTGTACAGTGCGCTCAATTGGTTAGGCCCCACAAAGATTCATATCACACGTATCCTAAAATGTTATTTATCTTGAACTGCAGCTAGAGTAATTAAATTTAAATTGGTGACTATATAAATCAGATCATGTGGCTCATCATCAGTCATTGAATTTTTTTATCTGAACAGAAACAACTCACTCATTTACTCACTCACTCACTCACTGCAGTTGTTCGTGTACAGTGCGCTCAATTGTTTAGGTCCCACAAAGATTTTTATCACATGCATCCTAAAATGTAATTTATCTTGAACTGCAGCTAGAGTAATTTAATTTAAATTGGTGACTATATAAATCAGATCATGTGACTTATCATCAGTCATTAAATTTTTTTTATCTGAACTGAAACATCTTATTTACACAGAAATAGCCATTTGACGACTATATTATGCTGGGTAATATGTTACAACATGTCACAATATATTCGATTTGTCTAAAAATGTGCCCCAGTGTGTTTTGTAATCATACTGATCAATTTTTATTAGAAAACTTCAATTTAGTATGTGGGTTGAATTACTTCAATTATGTCTGCTACAGTGTACGATCAGGAAAATTTTGGGATGCAGTTTTCATGTGTTGCCTATTCCATAAAAGATGTGCTTACTATAAATATAATTGACAAAACTTTCAAATAAATACCCTCAACACTATCGTTCCGAAGGAACGGGTTGGTGCTAGTTTCAGATAATGCACACCAGATTTGTGTGCAGCAGGCAAAAACCTGAATGTGCAAATCGCTCATCAACCAAACGCGCCATCGTTCTATAAATATTATGTTTTATTTCATTTCAATTCACATTCAGTTTATATGATAATCATGGAAAAACAATCAGCATAAAACATGCGCAATTTGTTGCAATCAGTAATTATAGATTTGGGTTGTGGTTGTTGTAATACTAGAAGTTATTCATCGTTTTGCCAGTGTTTTACGAAAACGGACAATTACCGGTAAATAAAGGTAAGATAATTATATAAAAATATATCAATGACGTTTTTCTATTTATATTCACTGAGCAATAGAATAACTGGCCGACAGATTGAATAGCTTCATGGAAGTGAGAAAAAATTACCAGACTAAAAAATTTCAAGCAGAACAACACGATTAATCCGTAGTATTCCCAGAACGATTCAGTATGCTCACGGCCACTGGCGAACGAGCTGATCTTTTAAAGTGAGGGGAATTTCGTCAGAGAAGGGAATTTCACTTTTCCCACTCCTTCTCGTCCGCTAGTGTTCAGGGCTAGGCTTAGGTTTCCACTAAGGCATCAATATTGTTCACTCTACCAAAAATATAGTGTTTTTAACATAAATATAGCGACGATATATGCGCAATTTTATAATTATAATAGTTTAGAGCAAACGAGTGGAAGTGGCTATAATACTATCGCATCATTACTATTTATTCCAATGAATACACAACCAGTCTCTTGTGTATTATTATAAACTCAAACTATAATGCAACAATTAGTTATAAAACTCAAACTGAATTAACACAAATAAAATACACAAGAATATTAGCAGTGATATTGAAGCTGACGAGCTCACACGCGCAAAGTTAATGTTTTACTGATTTTTTTCATAGAAAAATATACGTGTATTTGATATTATAAAAAAGAGCCAACAATTAGGTTGTATTCATTTTATATTTTATATTCGATTATCATTTACTTTTTCATTGGTTGGTTATCGCTTCAGCCACGGAATATAAAAACTTGACACACCGTAGTTCGGCTAAATAAGCATGGATCACATCACACTTAGTGGACAACTCACACTGGGAGTTTAGACAACTCACACTGGGAGTTTAGAATGGATATTCAATTGACATAATTTAATAAAAAACCCAGAAAATATTAAAACATACTTCTATCCAAACACACCAGCACACTGGCGGACGAGACGAATCTCCAAATGGAAGGGAAATCTTTCCAGAAGGGGGAATTGGCAGAAATTAAACATTAGAATTTACCCTTAGCCCTTGAGGAACAAACTCTATGTTTTGAAACCACCAAACGTGAGGGGGATTCCGCTTTTCCTTCCTCTTATCGTCCGCTAGTGAACCAGCGATCTAGAATACAATTTTGTGAAGCAAAACGGCCTTTTTTATAGTATGAAAATCTGTAAATTCAGTGCGCGCTTCTCAGCTCAAGTAAAAAAAACAATTACAATTTGCTAATATGTTGAAATATGATGATATTTTATAAGCAATTTAGTACCGGGTCTAGTCGTAGTCCAGAAAAATTGCTTCCGTACTTTCAACTAGTTGCTTGAAACATGCAACATGTTTTGGGAAGAAACTCATTCGGAACTATGAAGGAAAAATAAATAAGCAAAATAACTGCGATGAACACGGAGAAAGAAGCAACAAAATGCAAGAAGAGTTAGAACATTATTTTTAATTCAAATATTTTCACTCAATGAAACGTCGTGTAATAATTTTATATTGGCCATAGCCTCTAAGCAAACGGAACTATTATAAAATCATATTGAGCACTGGCACGGCAAAACGTCAAAAATGATGTGGAAAATTTACTTCTTTGATTCAGATCATCAATCAAATGAAAGAGGAACAGAAGTTTCTCAAATTTTTCACAGAACTTTTTGACGAAAAAATATATAGTGAATTGGTTATCGGTGAAACTTTTCACTTTTACAATCGCAATGAAAATTTCCACGAAACACTGCCCATGAATTGTGACTTTTAAGCTTGCTGAGTAGTGATGTGTACCTAATATTGTGTTAAATAATTATAATATTTCAAAAACGCAAATTCATGGAAGATAAAACAGGGGAGCAAATAACAACTGAACACGATTATATCACTCATTAAATGTGGTGCTACCAAAATAAAAATATTAACCAAACAATAATAATGACAAACAGAAATAATATAAAAAAAAACAATAAAACACTACTCATTGCTTAGTAACAACATACCAAAGGCCCGACGAGAATAAGGAATTACCAAATAATTTATGATAATTAAATTAAACAAAATAACCATAAAAATAATATTACAATAGATTTTGATAAATAGTTAGTAGACAATATGGAAAGAAATTCTTTCTACAGAACACAGATAAATCTTACAGTTCGGTATTAAACATCTGATGTAAGAATTTCTGCCATCATAGAATGAAAAACATTACACTTTTTAGTTATTGAGTATAAATAAAAATATATACCTCGCGCCGTCATGAACATACCCGACAAAATTACATAACAAATAAAAAATATAAGCTAATCTAAGTGGGCTTTGTGTTTTTCGCTTATCTTTACAAAGCTCACATTACATCAATAGCAGAAACAAATTAGTTGATTAATTAACCTTGCAATCAATCAGTCAATCAAAATTCAAAATAATAGCAACAATAATGATAGAACAAACAATTTTTTTAAAATAATTGATAGAGACAATCATTAGGTAAGCAGCATAGTTATTGATCACAAGCTGAAACAGCACATCTTTGTGTGCAGTGTACCATGTACCCTGGATGGATACCGAGCCGACACGATCCCAATTTTCACATTAGAAGACAAAATTCTTTAATCAAAGATGTGCTAAGTTTTGATCTGATTTGTATAAATTATATAATAATGATTGAAACGCCTATTTTTATTGAAATCATGCCCGCCATAAGTGTGCAACAGTGCGGCAGCAGCTCAGAGAAGCCCAGAAAACTGATGCAATATGCGAATGATAATGAAGCCTAGACAAAACGACAACATCTGATCTCGTGCTGATCTCGTTTCGGTAACTGAACAAACTTAACAGCTTAACATCGTGTACCCTATAAGATATCAATTATCATGGTACCATTCGTTCAATCACCAAAACACTACCAACATGACATGAATTCCAAAATCGCTCAGTCATCATCACCCTACAACACGCTACACCTATACCACGGTCAGACTCAACTGCGCAAAGCCGACCAGCGCGCGCTCATCGGGCGCCTCATTGGGCGCTAATCCGCTATTCAACGCAAAAGTGGTTGAGAGCGGATTATTGGGGTCAACGATCGTCTGTCCACCGACGACGGCATCGACCATTTTGCTCAGATTGGCGGCGATCACGACGAAATCGCGACCATCAATGAGTCCGGCGGCCACCAACTCCTGGGCGACACCATCCACCGTGTCGTCGCCGGGCGTGAACTCGAACTTGATGTCGTTGAGTTCGCGTTTGCCGTTGCGCAGACGCAGAATCAGATTGAGCGAGTTGATGTGTTGTTGTTGCGGTTGCGGGACGGGCGGCGCCGCGGTCAGCGTGGCGTCGTCCGTGAGAGTGGCCGAGGAGGCGGCTGGAAGAAAGCATGGCGTTTTTCTTCATCTTTTTCTAATCGAAAATCTAATTCAAATTCATTCAGTTGTTATGCCATAATTGCAAAGTAGGATACCAAGTCACAAATAGTGAAATAACGGTTATTCTATAGATAGAAAGCTCGTCCCAACTATACTTTTGTGGTTTCATCGTAATCAATACTTTGTTTTCTATATGAACGTCATTATAATTCTTAATTCATTCTAGTTCAGTTATCTAAAATAAAACAACTAGGTAAAGAGGTAATTAAAAACGTCCAATCAATGAATCGAACATCATTTAAGCAATTTATCAACCGATTGGTCAGGGATATTGTAATTCAACTGCAAAAAATCCGTCAATGAAAACCAACCATTGTCTCCAGATGGGTGTTCGCCGTCTTCTTCGTACTCCGTGAAAATCCACTGACCGTCCTGCAAGACGAAATTGGAATGAAATGTAGATGCATCTTTTTATAATGAAACAAACTCTTACGACTATAAAGAATACACAAAATGACTATACAAAATATAATTCGGTCATAATGTCGGGTACGGGTTCATACAGAGTATGTCGAAACTATGGGAATGAAAGTGTGAATGTTTTTTCTTCAATGTTCGATTTCCCCTCCACAACAGAAAGAGTGACACAGCAACAAACGAATGATGATGAAATATCATAACTGGTGTGCGTGTGCACCTAACTGTAGGGATATCATGAACCTGACTGAGACTGAATAAAACACAAAAATGTTCGTTCGGTAAGGTTATATATAACGATAAATTGGAAACTCACACTGTTCAACGTCTTCTTCCTCTGAAGAGAAATACAAAGAAGAAGAGTAGAGTAACTTATTTCAAGTTATTCATGAAATCTACCACCTAGCACGTACCCACAAATAATATGTACTGCATCGCTACTGATTTATTGATAAATTTTGCATCATTTATTCACCTCAATACACATTTTTTCAAGCACAAACTTCTGGAAAACGACAAAAAAAGTTTTACAAAACACAGATATAAAACACGCGTATGTCACTTTAGTTATTCAACTGACCAAATGAAATGACTATTACAACAACGAAAAAACCACCGAACCTGTTTGTGGAACCTTCCCGAACTGCCGTGTTTGTACTCTTCTTCCTGTGTACCCGACTTTGGCCTGACCACAATGCTGGCCAGATCTGTAATCAGCGTTGACACCAGCCATTTCTTGTCCTTTGCCTTCTTGAAGAACGCATTCTTCAACAGCTCG
Source organism: Daptonema setosum (assembly GCA_964036265.1). Taxonomy (NCBI): domain Eukaryota; kingdom Metazoa; phylum Nematoda; class Chromadorea; order Monhysterida; family Xyalidae; genus Daptonema; species Daptonema setosum. The sequence goes on from OZ038447.1 coordinate 8,679,574, forward strand.
GTGGCCGTCGGACGCTTCACCGGATCCTGTTAGAGATATCATGAATGTTAAGAAATACTGTGAGATTTGGTTAGATATTGCTTGACTCATGATCCCTCAAAGTAACTTGCCTAAGTAAAATGTTAATCAATATAACTAACCCAAACAATTTCAAACGCACAAAGAATGTACCACGCATACTTCACTAAAGATAGTTATGCATAACTTTACTAAATCAGCACAGAATTTGTGTTGTGGCTCAGTAGAATTCTACCCAAATTCCACGCTATTTCAGATATAAAAACTAGCAGCTGCTTGGCGATTAAATAACGTTAAAAGAGCTTGCCAACCTTCTGCAGACAGTCATGAATCATTTTCCTGAACGTCTTACCGTACGCCTTGTACTGGTCTTTATGGTCAGCACCCGAATCGAGTGTCGGCGGATCGTTCTGCAGCGTCAGCATCAATACCTGAATGAAACCAAAACGTTGCACTATTTGAATAAAAAAATAAATTCAATAGTTCTAAAACCTTACTTCACACTACACTATGCTTTGTAAAACTTCGCCACGACATAAACTGAAGATTCTACAAATCATACTTGAAAGTGAACTTACAGCGGAGCTAATATGTCTCATGATAACCAGAAAATAGGTACTTACTTTAGAACCCACATGTGGCACGTCAATTACTTGATCAAAGAATAAACACCATTCATACATTGCAAAGATGAAAGCGCTGCTTTTCGTGATAATAAGTTGAAAATATTATACGAACCTTCATTGGCGGATATTTATGATAGGGAGCAGTGCCAGTGGCTAGTTCGATGGCCAGAATACCGAAACTCCAGATATCGGCCTTGAAGTCATAGCCGGCCACCTGTTCCATTACCTCAGGTGCCATCCAGCACGGCGTGCCCACGAATGTGTGACGAACTTTCTGTAAAAAGTTTATTCCGATTAAATTGCCTGATTAATTATATAATATTCTGCGTTTTACCATATTCAGACCAGACATACATTCTCCATTTTAACAATTTTCAGATGTGGTAATTTGACGATGAGCTTTCGAGTAACTTCTACGAAACATCAAAACATTAATTTTGAATTAAACAAGAGTAAAGTTTAACATTTTCAAGTGGACACAAACCTGACGCGACAGATCACCCTGAGCCGATGCCAAGAAACCACTCACCCCGAAATCGGCAATTTGTACGGTGCCTGGAACAAAATCATCGTAGTAAATACAATTACGTGTTTGAATAACGGAAAACTTTCGATTCTTAGAACAAACCTACTCATAAAACACTGAAATAACTATCAGACATTACCTATGCCATGGCGGACGCGTCAATCCTCTAACCAAAGGGATTCGAATTTTTTCAAAGAAAAAGAATTAGCCGTTTTGAGGTCATTTTGACTGCATATTAAGAGAAAATTTCCACTTTTTGGAAATTTTTTAATCCCACGTATTGCCAGCAACCAACCGTCTGGAGCGAGCAGGATGTTGCCGGCCTTGATGTCCCTGTGAATGTGACCATTGGTGTGGAAGTACTCGAGACCCTTGAGCACTTCCTTCAGTACCGTCGCAATCGTGGTCTCATCCAGCACACCATTGTTGCAGTCGCATGCCTGCAACACAAAATAATATAATAAAATATAACTAAAACTTATAATAAATTGACTATGTTTTGATTATTTATTACGGAAGTCAAATCTCGTCATTTAACCCACGAACAACAATCAGCTTTCGGATCGGAACTAATACTAACAGTTACTTTTCCAAGCTTGCGTCCTGATCACGAGCTAAGTAAGAAAAAAGAGCAGACGAGGTTCAGATGAGATTGATAACTATGTTGAAAAACGAGAATAGGTGAGGTTCATGTGATTCAGCAGGTCAAAGAATATGTACGGCTCAATATCTGTTTGTGTGTGTACCTGTACCAACTTTGATTTTGCGCTTGAGGATATCGAGCATGGAACCGCAGCTGAGCAGCTTCATGATCACCCAGAGCTCGTCGCCCACAACGAACGACGTAAAGTAGTTCACCACGTTCTCATGCGCGCACTGCGACATCACCTGAAACAGAAAATTATTAAAAATATTGGGTAACTAAAACGAACTTAAGACACAAAATTTTTGGTTTCAGTATGAAGTGAAGTAAACGTTAGCAGAATACATTGAAAATCGCGCGTGTTGGTATTCAAAACATATCTATGAACGCTGAACCAAAAAACTACTACTTCAAGCCAAAAAGTTCGATGAAGTGGGCAACTGAAATAGCTTTTTTATTCGCGAGTTCGTTGCAATTAAGAGATCATGGAGATAAATAAGGCTGTTACCTCCATTAGAATAAACCTGAATTTCATGCGACAGTTCCTCCATACTGGTCTGGCACTTTTCCAGGTTGATGCACTTGATGGCACACGCCTCATCACCCCGACTGACGCACTTGGCGTTATACACCGATGCCGTGGCACCAACGCCGATTACCTCCTGAAAACATAAAAGATAATATGTTAAATCACATTTACTTTTTATTGTTTGACTTTCTCGTTTATTCAGTGTCATTCGTAATAAACAGAGAGAAAAATGGCGTTTCGTGACTAAATCGAGACGCCTGGATTGGTGGGAGTCATCAGTATGAGATCTATTTTGTTAATGTAAGAAACAACACCATGAAATCGTGTATTGCATTAGCTAGCAAGTTAGTGTTGGTGAGAGCAGAATAAAAATTTTCGGGGTACCCCTAAATTATTTACAATTTTAACGACAGCCAACCCCCAATTCATAGTCGGCCTTCGTATTCGGCCAGGGCACGTGTTTTTCGGCCTCGGCCGGTGGCGGCACCTCCGTCATTACTGAGTGGATTCTGGAAAAAAGTGAGTAACACAAATTAAAAGTAAACATGATAAAATTTAAATAAAGTAACAGTTTGTAAATAAAAATAAATAAACAGGTTGTGAATAAAAATATAAAAATTTTTTAGAAGTTTTTATGCAATTCTGAATTAATTGGACAGTTAGTTACAGTATTAAGTTACGAGTCTTGCAATTGAGAGTCTACAGAGTAACTTCGACAGTCATATTTAACGTAACTAGTGAACGGAATGTCATGTTTTATAACCTGGCTTTTATGACAGACTTGTATTATGAATATGGAAATACAATCTTACTTATCAACATTCATTATCAAACTAAACAAAACTTGAATTCTATCGAGTAAAGAATGAAACCGATATTAAAGATTCAATCAAAAAAGTAATTCCAGGGTTGAAACCCCATTTGATTCCAAATATAACTTTCAGCATGAATTGGTTGAGCATTAAATGTCTTTATTAGCCTTTCCCGACAAAAAATTTCACAATTAACATTTGTCACCAGAAGAAAAAGAAATAACAATAACAACGAAATGACAAAAAAATTTGAAACAAACTAAATATCCAATCTAGAAATTTCATAGCAACTTTGATAACAGTAACATTTTCACAAAACAATAACATTATTAATACCCGTATAGTGTGTACAGTGTGAATCATGCCACAGCTCGGCGCATTATAAAACAAATGTTGCAGCGCAGCATGTAACAGAAAAAAATGACTTCCCAAGCTATATTTAAAAGTTTTTTGAATTCCCGCCACAAGCTATGATTATTGAGAGAGAATCAGTGACAACAAGTGGCCTGTGACATGAAATTCGGTTGAAATTCCCACCTAAACTCGAAAATACTAGGCTAGTATTGTAAATTAAAATGTGCTTGATGAGTGTATAATAAAATGTTCAGCATAAAACGTAGTTTTATATTATTTGACACACAAGTGGGAAACGAGTGGGTATGTGAAAAAACTTAACTTCCGCATAAACAAATAACGAGCTAAGTGCTTCAAAGACAACAACCGGATATACGAAAGTTACTCATCTACAAAAATATAAGACAAATCAACAACTGCAACAACAACATTAGCATCAACAAAAACAACAACAACAGTGGCGTCAACAACAACAACAACAACAACAGTGGTTTGACTACAAATCTGTGACACGCGACCGTGTAACATCGCTCGATTCCCAACCGCGGAAGAGCCGAGATAAAAAGTCACTGGCAAAATACAGGAATTTCAGTTTCAAACAACGGGAAATTTATTGGAAAATAAAGCAACTCTTAAATGTTCGACATATATTCGCAGTGCTAAACGCCAATCTATACACCCGCCCCTTATCTGTAGCCCGCCGTTGAACTGGTTGCGGATGAGATAACGAACAGCCAATAAAAAAATGCCCAATTTTCAAAAAGATAAAACTCACATAAATTTTATAATTATTCCACAAATTCGAAGTTTTATATGTGTGTACAGAAAAAAGTTTGGAGTCCGATAAAAATGTTTGGTGATCTCCCGCCGACGGCCAGTCAACGTTCAAAAGCAGATGAGAGTGGGACATTCGGGCTGTGGTGGTGATGGGGCTCGTGTCGTGTACACTTGTCAGATGCAATGTTGTTGTTGTTGTTGTTGTTGTTGATGATAATGAACATGTTGTTAGTTGCGCTTAGCTGATTGAGTATGCTCGCATTACAGATATAAAACAATTTTGGAATTTACACTACCCAGATAAATTTTTCACTTCCCCGAAAAAAATCCCACGTTGAATGATAAAATTAATTAGTCATAACAATACAAAGTTGGACCGGCCGGCTACACTGAAGAACCGGTTATAGTCCGGTTAATAACTAGAACTACTTACTACATTGTAGTGGTTGGAGAAGTGCGCGGTAATGTAAATTAGGGTGGATGTACTGGAAGTTGTTTCGAAAACTACAAGATATTATAGTACAGTGTCTGTCTAGTCATAATATAGTAGTCGTAGGCAAGTCTTTGTTTGCGAGAATCCTGACCCATCTAAACCTAATGTATTACTCAAAATAGAATGGAAAGTTCTACAGGGTTGGTATATCGTGAACAGACTGAGCCAAGCACATGAAAAACGGCGTCAAAATGCTGGAACAAGTAGCAAATTTTGAGTTCCAAAACTTTAATCCAATTCAATCAATTAACTTCAATCCAGGTTTTGAGTTTTAGAATCAGGAACTAACAACTACAACAATTACTTCCTAGTTCCTTTCCTCAGACGCAGACCTATTCCGTTCGCAACCCTCTTCTTGGGTACGCCAAGTAACTACATCAACCACGTAACAAAGCTATATCATGAAAAAGAAGTTCAATTCATCATGTCGAAATCATCCCGTTGATCGTTGTAGTTGAGAATGTGCTTACGAATGGCCGATGCGTTTGTCCATGTGATGAAGTCCTCCATGTTCCGAGGTACCTGTCAAATACACAATGTTATATGGCTAACTGAGCACCATATGCCAATGACCTCACCTATGATCACACCACACCTATGACAAGTTGGAACTGGATTTTTATACGAGTGAAAGGGTAAGTAAAACAACGCTTTCAATGCCTTTAGAAACAGAAGCGACTGGAAAAAAACTAACTAACTATTAATGTGCTACAACAGATATGCTTCTGCTTCACACTCAATACACAAGGGCAAACAATTAATCAAACATGCATTCAGTTCAGAAAATTAAATTGCGTATAACTACAGAATGATATCAATAACCATCACACCAAACTTACAAAACAATAAAATGGCAAAATACTACTAACAAGAAACGCGGGATCAGTGACCAATTCGGGCCCGACCCGAACGTGTCCGTGCTCAACGAACTCTGTACCGGCCTTGATCGACTCGGCCATCTGACATCGCTTCATTACCACCGGCAATCGGCGTCTAAACGTTGAAAATTAAAGTTCAAAACTGATGAAATGAGTGATAAAAAGTAATGTGATACACCTCATCAATATTTATCCTGAATATTTACTTGATGTGAAGTCCCAGTAAAAAAGTAAAACAGGCTTGTATTAAACGAAGACACCACACCTGCAAAACGACGAAGCAGATACCTTTGCCACGGGCTCTAGACTCTCCTTGGTCGATATGATGCCCATTTCATAGAGTCGATGCAGCAGTTGTTTGGTGGCATCCAAACGGAATCTGTCTTTGGCATCCAGCTTGGCTATCTTTTGAGCGAGATCGCGAATCTGACGAGACAGTTTGTTGTAGCTGCAAAAATGGAAGTTACTAAGTTGATATTGCTAGTTCGCCTCGGTCGTCTTAGCTCTTAATGGCCATTCTAGTTTAGTTGGGGGCGGACTCAAAACCGGAGGCAGGTAGTGAGCCGAACTCGAAATCCGATGGTCCTAGAATCGAACCAGAAACGGGACCGAGCTCCGGACGCGTCGCTCTGGGATTTCTGCCACTACGAAAACACCATTCTGATACAGTATCAGTGGGCCTTTGGTCTTCGGTCAAGAAGCCCAAATTCAAAGTGTAATCGAGCTAGTGATATACCCTGTTACCACAAGATGTACCATGAAACCCCTCAGGAAAAACGAAAAAATTGCCTCCAGATAATAGCTCCATCACCATTAAGCCAACCTGGTGTATTCTTCGCGCTTCTTCAGCTGAAACTTGCGCATAACATCGGCCTCGTGCACATTGTTGTCGAGCTCCCACGAAACAAAGTCCACTTTCTTCAGCAGCTTCTTTTCATGAAACTTCAACTTGCGCACCATGATGACCGCTAGCGAATTCTGCAATAAAAATCTTATTTTTATACGAAAAGATTTGGCTGGATTGCATATTTTGGGTCCGAACCCCTATTTGACCAGACCCCTATTTGACCAAACCCCTATTTGACCCGGTCAAATAGGGGTCCATGAGGACAACAGACCCCTATTTGACCGTGGTCAAATAGGGGTCTAGACCCCTGATTGACCGGGTCAAATAGGGGTCTGGTCAAATAGGGGTCGGTCAATCAGGGGTCGGTCAAATAGGGGTTCGGACCCAAAAAGTGCAATCCAGCCAAAGATTTCTGTATATGAAACAATAAATTATAAATTATTAATTAATTAAAATTAAAATTTTGTGGTTTAACAGAATCCAAAATATATAATAATAATCCAAAATTCAACATAAATTTACAGGGTGTCGTTAAAATGGCATTTGGTGAATTGATTAATCCATTTGTGCAACCGTAATCCTACCGTACTTATGATTACGGTAACGATTACGGTAGTTTATGGAAATATTTTTTGTAGTCAAAAAGTATCCCTGTTTCTTCCTGAGACGGCTGGGGCTATCAATTGAAAACGGTTTGATGAAAAAAGGTTTAGGAAAATAATTGATGCAAATTTAGTTTGATTTAAAAAAATGAGATCAAAAACTGAGAATATGAAGCTTTTTAGAAAACATCTAGAGAAAGGAAATCGATATAGCTTCATGGAAGTAGACGGGATTAATGGAAAACCATTCAAAAGATCTCATTGATTAGTATTTCTAATAGATAACTTTTTCAGCGTTACTGTAAAATTATATAATAATGTGAAATCTACCTAGTGTTAAAGCATGTGGTAAATGAAAGTAAGAGTGGTCTTCCAGCAAGAGTACGACTTTGGTGCGGTGGGTGGCATAGTGGTATGATATGGGTACTGATGAGCGGGTAATGAGGCAGTTTTGATAAGGTGTTATTGTTCATATAAGGATGCCAACTCTTGTCTGTTCGGGTGTGATAAGTGTTGCAGGATGTACGTTAGGTTGATAAAAATAAAAAAATCTGTGAGTTTTGATGTTATAATTGGCCTTAGATGATTCAATATAGAAAATCTGTAACGTGTATTATCGTTTGTAAGCACTAAGGGTATCAGTCTAACATTCACATGTATCTGATCTGTGAATGACTCATTCATTTATTAATTAAAATTAATATAAAGACGGAATAAGAATCGTCAATACATGAGTGTTTGGGATGATGACAGTGAATACCTCAGCAGTTTTGAGATAAAACAAAAAAATAAACTCCAACATGACTTGCACGCTTATGATAGATGCACATAGAAACATCTAGGCTAGTGGCTGTAGAGAAATAAAAAATAATCGAAACTACTTCATAAACGAATCACCTCGGTTAAGATAAATCGTTTCATCTAAAAAAACTGCTAAGGTATCATCCCAGACACTCATGTCTTGACGACTCTTATTTCATCTTTATATTACTGCTATTGTAAATGACAATAAATGACTGAGTCATTCACGGATCAAATATAAATTAAAATATTTTTTTTATATTTCAGTCCAAGAGCCCTATTTTCGTTTACTAACAAGTATTAGCTCTAAATAGAGTTAAATAATGAGCCACCTTAAGTTCATTTTACTTATAAAGTGCAATTATATTTACCGTTAGCATGTTAGAGTACCTTGTATCCACTATTAATTACTTTTTTCATCAAGGATTCAGTTAAGGCATGAAATAATTGTTTGATTCAAAAACTAATGTGAAATTCGAAATCAGCGCCCTCGAAAACCCCCGAGTGATTCTTGATATCTTAAATAGTTGATTATTCAATACCAAAATCATCTTTGAATCAAATCCGTAAGTTACCGTAACCCTTGCATCCAAATTGCACACTTTGGTTACTGTATTGCACACATGGTACATCAATTCCCTGTGTTAAAACATAGCTACCGTAATTAAAAAGATTACGGTTGCACAAATAGATTAATCTATTATCCAAGCACCGTTAAAATAAATGAAAGGCCCTACTATAGTAATAAATTTTTAATAAACTCATTAATTAACGTTCGACCAGAAACGTACAACATTGTGTCAACGATACGTAAAAACAAGAATATACGGCCGATTTTTATGAAAGCAATAGACTCTCATAGATCCATACTACAAACTACTCTTGTGTTTTTACATTTGTAATGACTGGCCTCTTTTGGAGTGCCCAGTCTCAGTCTATAGTCTTATAGAATCACTGATATTATTAGATTTTAATCCAATAATGTTCCGAATCAGTATCTATGAAACATCAACTGTTCTGGTCCGTGTGTAAATGTAGACTTGAATGAGTTCGTTAGGCTCAAACAATCTATTTACAGTGTAGCTATCTCCCAGACTAGCTCTTCCTGTCAACGATTGCTCGAACAGGGGTTCAGCTCAGAAAACCGAAAAGGAGAATCGGTGAGCACTATACGTCTGAGATCGAATTCAGTCCTTAACTACTGAATTATCACTCCAGTTTTAGGTGCAAGCTGGGGTAGCGTCCAGCCGCCAGTACTAGAGTCCCACTCTGTACTGACTCGAATTTTCCCAAACGATACAGGAAAATCCGGCCCTTAACTAGCGACGTGAGCTATCTTCAGTTAACCTGATAGAAAGCAAAAGCAATGTTATCGTTTAGAATATGAGATTCTTCAACAATAACAAAGATCTATTCTACAACCTACTTAGAAAGATGAGTTATTATTTATGTATTTATTTGAAAAGAGAATTAATTATTATTTGTAGGCATTTGAGAGAATAAGATATTTAATTGAGAATTATTAATTACGCGCTTTGAAGGACAAGCTCCACGGGAACTTTCACTTCCATACAACATCAGAGTCCTCGACTCACAAACAACCGAAACTTCCGACAACCTCTTCAATTCAGCAACTTCAATTCAGCATAATTATAAGTGAATAATGTTATGACAAAATGGACGGGTATATATAGCAAAATAGTATCGATAGATTAGAACAGCTTAGACATAGAAAACGTGAAAACAAGAGTAAACAATAGAATGACGTGACCAAGTAGACGGCTTATCTGCTAATAGCGACAGCCACAACAATTTAGCAAGTGAGAACTGACCAGGTGCGCACGTGATATTGAGCGGCGCACGTGTCATCTGGGCTAGCTAATATGTGTGAATATTTCAAATAAGAAATTTGAAAATTTGAATATTACTTTGAGGGATAAGCACACTGAAATACCGCTGTCATTACACCACTCCCCCTCTGAATTTAAGCGAAGTCAGGGATTTCGCTTGGGTGTGTGTGATGTGTGAGCTGGTATTCAGGCTTGATTGGGTCTACTTGAAAAACTACAAAAATACTAAAAATAACTAGGTAAGAATCACTTAAGAAAATAAATTATCACTTGAGAAAAAATTGGGTTTTATCACAAAATTTATAGAATCAACTTGAACGCAAATTATCAACATCGGATAATTACAGTACAGGACATAAAGATGTGGCCGGCTGCGCAGAATTTCGGCGAATTCGCTGAAATTTCAGCTACTACTGTTTTTATGCAATTTCTTGAAATTCATGTGTTTTTTTATTGAATATTTTACTATACATGTGTAGACAATTCATAACTCTATATTGTTGCTCAAAAGTGAAAAAATCTGTCAAGGGAATTTCCCTTTAAGGGCTATATTAACACAAGCCAATTTTCGTTGTGGGACCCGTTGCCATGGCAACACTGAAAACGAGCATGTGCCCTTGAGGGGATTTTCCCATTATAAACAATAGATCAAACTCGTATTAACAATCGAAAAATTAAAGTTATGAATTATCTACACATGTATAGTAATATATCCAATAAAAAATACGTGAATTTCAAGAAATTGCATAAAAACAGTTGTCGCTGAAATTTCAGCGAATTCGCCGAAATTCTGCGCAGCCGGCCACATCTTTATGTCCTGTACTGTACAAACAGCGTTGAAAACTACGCAGATTGTCAACAACAGACAATAACACATTGCGTAATAGAGAATATTTTGTAAATAGAATCGTTATCACAAAATATAGACTTAAATAAAAATAGAAATTAAATCACAAAATTTTTACGAATTAAGGTATAATTTATCAGTATAAATATAGATATATAAAATATTACAGAATAAATACTGTCAGATTTAGGTTTATTGGTTCTTTATTGCCATGAAATTAGGCATTCTTGTATCTAGATTTTTGCCTGACGCATTAGTCGCGTCACCTCTGGCTTTTAGCACACAGCTGTTGGTAATTAGCTGGGCTTTTTCCCTGATCTTATATTTGGCCGTTGGGCTGTCGCATACGCGAGAGGACGTGAGCTGTGGGTTTGGGTGTGTTCCAACACTCAGCCGACAGCAAGCGTTCGACTCAAGTATGTAGCACTGTGGCGCGCCGGAAGGCGGCGCCAAAGTGTGCCCGTAAATATGAGGATTCCACCTCGGAATCCTCAGTGTGCAATAAACTGCGGAACTAAAGAAACCTCTCGGCCACCATATGGGCCGCGAACATTAGAGAACGCATGTTTGATGTTTGGAACGATCGCGTCCATGCAACTTTCTTCGCTGTTGCTACGATAAAAGGTATTTTTGTATTTACCGGACGGTCCGTCGACATTGGATCTGTCTCTACAGGATCCGTTGGAAGTGTGGATCTCGTCGTCTGAGTAGTAAAAAGGAACTTGTTGCATGTAGACATGTTTGTTCTTATATTTAGCCGATGGCCCGTAGGTATCCGATCGATCGTAAATCGGCTTGTCAGTGCACTGCATGTGCTTGTTATGCACCGGTTTGGCAATCATGCGATCCTCAGACCTGACCTGGGTCGGCTTACTGTGCCATGATTCGCGGTTTTTTATTTTTATTGGCGAGACTGATGTTGTTCTGACAGTCACTTCTGGTTTTTGTACCGTATGGTAGTCCTTAATCGGTGGTTTAGGTGCTTTGCTATTCGATTTAGTACCTGGCGTGGATTGAAGTCGACACGCTTCGGTTACTACTTCACCCAATGTGGTTTTGGTGGTGAATGTGATTTTGGATCGAATGCTGGGCAGTAAAGCATCGAACAGTTCACGGGCTGTTTCGTTGTCACTTTTTGGGACGACAGAGAGCGAACGTTGGAATTTACGACGCAGTCTCAGAAACAATTCTTCAACTGATTCGTTTTTTTCCTGCTTCAGTGGTTTGACTGTTATGTCGAGATACTTAGCCCACGTGGCCTGTACTTTCTGATCTGACATTTTCTCAGATTTGGCTGACTTGTGCATTGGCACTGTCGGTGGTTTAGTTGACCACTGCGCACTGTCACCCACTGACTGTTCGGTGTTGTTGTTAAACCGAGTTTTAAACAAGTTAACTGGCCTGATTCGTGATCTTCGCTTCTGTTCGTGTTCTACTGTCAAGCGATCGTACATAGTTTGTTTCAAACGAGCGAAACCTTGTTTGCCAGACCAGACACTGTACGGTAGGGCATCGTACACAGACTTGGGTGCACCGAATAGAAAGTATGGCAGTAAATCAGTGAGTTGCTGATCGTATGTACCATTCAGTCTAGTTTCACGCCAGCACTGTGACACACAGATCTCAAAGTTCAAGAGCCAAGTGGTCAACAAAAATGGTTCAGTGTCACTGAATGGGCGCACCTTGTACTCAATTTTCTCATACACGTAGATGAGTGATTCAGCTGCGAGTGCAGGTGAGTACAGCGTTTCAATTGGCATGTCAAAATTGAATCGACCACTTTCGAAGCGATTCAAATCGGCAATACGGCGTATTTGTGGTTTGAGACCACGCAGAAAGTGGGTGCTCAGAGTTCGTCTGTGAATCTGATTCGCGTTCAGCACCTGAATCAATCTACCGTAGAAGGCAGACACTGTCTCATTACTGTATTGATGTATCAGTGTTTCGTAAACTGGTGGTTGCTGTACCACGTGTGCCACATTGCCATGGTTGGATGACGGGCTGTTGGGTACTGAAACACATTGATCACCAGCAGATTCAGTTAAGGGTGAACGCACGTTATGATAGTAGTAATCATTGTGACCATGTGAAGCAGTGAGGCTGCCAACAACGGGTGTGTCAAAATGATCACACATTGGCTGTTCAGTCATGCCATCAGGATCATTGGTGTACACATTTGACACATACCAGTAATCATCGTTGTATTGGATATCTGACTCATCATCATAAAGTGGGTATTGGGTATCATCGTAGTCCATAACTTTCTTTTCTGTATTACCCACATTAATTTCGGATGGCAATAATTCATAATCGGATGCCCCATGTTCATCATTCGAATTCATTTCAGGCATTCCCGCTTCATTATGTGATTGGTCAGATTGGCCCACATCATCATATTCGATGTCACAATCACGTTCCACTGTTTCATGATAGAAGTGGTCATATTGGCCATCATCTACATATTCAATGTTGTTGTCATAGCCCCCACAGGCATACTCATTATCATACTCACAATCAGACATCATGTGGTTGATGAAAAAAAAAATTACTCGGTTTAAATACCGGATGTTTATTATATAAAAAGTGTGATTTTATTTTACGAGGGTGTTACATACTATTTACTTGGTTTAGAGAACCAAAAATGTCACTATTAGTAGGTGATCACTCTTTCAATCCAAGAATTTTCGATCACGGAAATGCGATTTTCAATGAATAGCTGAGTTTCACTCAGAAGTGAAAATCAAAAAAAAATTTTTTATTACTAATTGTAAAAATTAGAATTCGTTTTATAAAAGTGTTTATGTATGAACGTGAAAAAAAATTCACGGAAATTCACTTTACACGATGGTATTGTGCAAGCAAAATATTCTTTATATTACAAAATTTAGATCGCTTTAGAAGCAAAAAAATCTGTTTATATTACAAAACTGATGTTAGTGTGTTTTTATAAGCTGAGGTTCACTTAGAAGTAAAAATAAACCAGCTGTTTCAATCGGAGTGAAAAAATCACTTTTACTGTATGGGTAATTTTTTTACACTGGAAATTATCATGCACGATGGTAATGTGCAAGTAATTACATCCACAAACCAAAATTCACTTTGTCGTTTCTTAAGCGACACAAATGAAGCCAAAACAAAATAGTTCTGGTTTCGGTGCGGATTTCCGATGTAATAGCTATTACAATTGGATCCGTGACGAGTATCGGTGAACAGAACACTGATGTTTAGTTTGTGTTTTATCAGTTCAAAGATATGATGATCCGAGTTCAAACAGACACAGTAATCAAAATACAATGATTAAAGTGAAAGCCGAATGAATTCGGTCTCGGCGGGAACTCCAATGTAATGACTGGCCTCTTTTGGAGTGCCCAGTCTCAGTCTATAGTCTTATAGAATCACTGATATTATTAGATTTTAATCCAATAATGTTCCGAATCAGTATCTATGAAACATCAACTGTTCTGGTCCGTGTGTAAATGTAGACTTGAATGAGTTCGTTAGGCTCAAACAATCTATTTACAGTGTAGCTATCTCCCAGACTAGCTCTTCCTGTCAACGATTGCTCGAACAGGGGTTCAGCTCTGAAAACCGAAAAGGAGAATCGGTGAGCACTATACGTCTGAGATCGAATTCAGTCCTTAACTACTGAATTATCACTCCAGTTTTAGGTGCAAGCTGGGGTAGCGTCCAGCCGCCAGTACTAGAGTCCCACTCTGTACTGACTCGAATTTTCCCAAACGATACAGGAAAATCCGGCCCTTAACTAGCGACGTGAGCTATCTTCAGTTAACCTGATAGAAAGCAAAAGCAATGTTATCGTTTAGAATATGAGATTCTTCAACAATAACAAAGATCTATTCTACAACCTACTTAGAAAGATGAGTTATTATTTATGTATTTATTTGAAAAGAGAATTAATTATTATTTGTAGGCATTTGAGAGAATAAGATATTTAATTGAGAATTATTAATTACGCGCTTTGAAGGACAAGCTCCACGGGAACTTTCACTTCCATACAACATCAGAGTCCTCGACTCACAAACAACCGAAACTTCCGACAACCTCTTCAATTCAGCAACTTCAATTCAGCATAATTATAAGTGAATAATGTTATGACAAAATGGACGGGTATATATAGCAAAATAGTATCGATAGATTAGAACAGCTTAGACATAGAAAACGTGAAAACAAGAGTAAACAATAGAATGACGTGACCAAGTAGACGGCTTATCTGCTAATAGCGACAGCCACAACAATTTAGCAAGTGAGAACTGACCAGGTGCGCACGTGATATTGAGCGGCGCACGTGTCATCTGGGCTAGCTAATATGTGTGAATATTTCAAATAAGAAATTTGAAAATTTGAATATTACTTTGAGGGATAAGCACACTGAAATACCGCTGTCATTACACATTAAACAAGTTATGAGTAAACGTGACTTGAGTACCCCGTTTTATTATAAAAAGGTCAAAGTAATGTAAGATTTAAAAATTTCACTCTCACCCTTCAATATACAGACACCCGTTGATTCAACACACTCATTTCATGCTCACTTCTTCAACACTTCACATCAGACCTACCGAGTCAACTCGAGTCACTGGTCACCCATGTTGTTTCGAATCATCCGAACCTCAACTGCCTGAGACCTCAACAATGGGCGCGTTCAGGTTTGTTTTTAGACAGTCTCAAGATTTATTTTGTGAAAGTTTTTAACCTCGTATAAATAAGCTTTCCTCACACCCAAAAATTTCTAAAAAACATTTGAGAACAAATTTTATTTCCAAGTGTATCGAAACTTTTACAAATTTTTTGAGACTTTCTCAATACGACTCTGAATGCGCCCTAAGTTGGACTGAACTCACACTCTCCTCATTCAACTATGTATCATAGTTTATT
Source organism: Daptonema setosum (assembly GCA_964036265.1). NCBI lineage: Eukaryota > Metazoa > Nematoda > Chromadorea > Monhysterida > Xyalidae > Daptonema > Daptonema setosum. The sequence continues at coordinate 8,695,073 of OZ038447.1, forward strand.
TCTACATCCTCAAGTGTCATGCTACAATAAAAAGTGTTTTTCAACTAAGATAAATTGCGCCCGATGCTGTGTTACTTAGAGATCAACGTTTTGCACCACAAACAATCTTCTATAGACCCTTTCGGGAATCTAGTGAAATTTGACAGACAAAAAGAGTCAGACCATGAACCATTAGGTTGAAATCTTGTTGGCTGAAACAAACGCTAATTTTGTAAAAAAAATATTTAAACATGAGCATACCAAGTTAATATACCAATTCCAATTAATAAAAAACATCATAGCCCGTAAAAATACATCATTTACGCTTAACTAAGATGTTGGACCACAAGCTAGTTCAGTACGTGCATCATGCACGTGTGGAACAAAAGTGAAGTTGATGTTTCACGGTCTGAGCAAAATAGTGTGTGTGATTTTCACTAGAATCTCGAAAGCGTCTTTATGATGTATGGAGTATTGATGCACATGTTCAAGGTATGATGTACCCATGTGCCATCGATCTACCTCTGTATAATCTGTCTTTTCAAAGTTTCATACCATACTGAACTGAAGACTGAAACTGAAGAACTAAAACATCTGAAACTCAAATTTTTATGACAAAATATTATTTTCTATGTATGATATGAGCTCAAAATTTTATGCAACCAACAAGTTTGATGACCATAATTTTTCCTGTTCTAGGATAAATAGAGTTCAAGTTTTGTGCCACCACATAACCTCCTATGATGTATAGAGTATTGATGCACATGTTTAGGGTATGAGGTACACATGTGCCATCGATCTACCTCTGTATAATCTGTCTTTTCAAAGTTTCATGCCATACGGAGGACCACATCACTAAAATAGCTGAAACTCAAATTTTGATCACAAAATAATGTGTCCTATGTATGATATAAACTCAAAATTTTATGCCACCAATAAGTTCGACGGCAAAATTTCTCCTCGCTTAGGATAAATATAGTTCAAGTTTTGTGCCACCAAATAACCTCCCATGATGTAAAGAGTATTGATGCACGTTGATGCACGTCATACATGATGTTTAAGGTATGATGTAATGTACCCATGTGCCATCGAACCTCCGCTGTGAAATCTACTGCTTCAAAACATGATGCGACTAAAGATTACTTTATTAAAAAAATATTCAGAGTTATTTGTTGACTATTAATTCCTTTAGGGTCTAGGAAACATGAACGAAGTGCTTGTCCGTTCATAGTGTTTTCTTAAGTTATGGAATAATATAGCCTGTCACACGCAATAAAATTTGACCCCGTACCGAATTGGAGAATTGAAAAAAACGTGCTGGTTCTGTTCTGATGATTTCCTCTAATTCGTTTTCTGTGAGTGCTGATTATGCTATGCTTTCCTTTCCCATTAGTTGAACGTGATGGAAAGTGATTTATTTTTATGTCACCCTGTGGCTGGATGTCGAATTTTGGATTCAGTAAAAATCTGGGCAATTTTCCATGAGTGACCCCCTTTATCCATGGGTGTGCGTTGTTATGTAGCTTTGGAACATGTGCCAATCGTTGTAGATACCAGTGGTATGCTCTAGCTTATGAAATTTGATAATATCTACGCTAAACGTATGCTTAATATCATGGAAAATGACTCCAAAATCTCTGAATCCAAAATACGGAGGGACCGGTTCATCGCATTCTTCACGCATTAGCGATTGGCGTCCTTGTTTGTGCGCTATCAGCGGAATAAAAAAATTAATTTCAATTATTTATTAGCTTTATCGTGTTATTATGCTCATTTTTGTTTTCCCCGAGTGTATAAATGGTCGGGATTGGTTCTGTGAGTTTTTTTATTGGGACATGACAGAGAACTGCAACTTTACTTTCTTAGAGAAAGAGAACTATTAAGCCCTGTGTTATTGTCAATGTATTGTTCCCTTGTCATCCATGTTCTGATTTAGAATATCTGCTAAACGTCCTATAGTTTGCTGACCTCCCCAGATTTTCTGATGAAATACTTACAAACACAATGAGAGACACCTGCATGTATGCGCTACTAGTTTTGAATGTCTAATGAGTCATCACCAGTGCGTTCGACTATTATTCATTGCTGTTTTATATTCCACGACTGTGACAGGAAGTCGTATTATGGGTGTTGGTCGTCTAGTTTTTACTTTTATATGATTGGCCATTAGATATTGTATTCGGAACCTGTTTAGCCCGTGCTGGTTTATTCATTAATTTGATCGTGACGTGATCAATGGATTGATCGACAAACATCAAAACTAATATAAACAATTCTTTCTATTGACCTACTAATATAATAATTTATTTGTTTTATTTTTAGTTGGAGTAGATGAGAAACTAAACAATTTACGCGAGAATTATTATAGATAAGTGTTAGCAGAAATAAATAAATTTTAATTAGTACAAATGTAGGAATTATTGAGTTTGGAAAACTCATTAAGATAAGCGCATGGTTTTGTATAAACTATAGCTGATAGCAACCATTATAGTAACGAATGAAGGTTTTAAATGGTATACAATGATTACATATTCTACTGTATATGTTTCAGGTTGTTGTGATAACATCTACTGTACGTCTTATGTTCTTATCAGGTCCCACTTTAAGTGATGGCGTCTTCATCCATATGTCTAATTTTATTGATTATAAATTATTAGTTCCACTATCATACATACCATATCGCATATCATATGTATATACGTTCTTTTTCATTCCTTATCTTTTAGTGTTTCTTACATAACATTCCATTATTTTCTCTTGAAAACAGATAATTACATATGACTTATATTTAATAGACCCTAATTCAGTGCTTATGGTTGATATAAAATAAAGTTATAAAAAAATTTGTTTCCAGTCCAACTACCATGTTAAATATCGGAATCCCACAGCTCAGCCATCGTCCATCATTTGATTCTAACCGCCAAAATCGCCATCTCAGTCATCGAAAGCGTTCTCCATAAATCGAGCTTACTTCTACGGGAATACCGACTCAATCACCAACATTGATTCGATCTGATTGACCAGTATCGTCAGAAAAACACAAAACGTGTACTAAACCCATTGGTTCAATCGATTGGTTGAATAATTAATAAAATGTCAGCGCCATCACGTCAAATCAAGTGTGTTGTGGTGGGTGATGGAACGGTGGGAAAGACATGCGCCCTCATATCATATACCACTAACTCGTTTCCCGTCGAATACGTGCCCACCGTGTAAGTTTCTTTCGTTCAGTGCTCTAGTGGACGAGAAGGGTGGGGTGGTAAAAGTTAGGTAAAATGACCTAATTCTCACCAATCCTCCTTCTTTGAAGAGATTCCCCTAGCTTTGGAAGTTCGACTCGTCCGCTCCGCTAGTGATCTAGAAAAAAACGACCATGTTTCTTGTTACATTTATAATTTATACTTGATTATCCGAGCGTACTTGGTTGGTAATTGAAATTAAAACATCGAAAACGTTGTGTAGGGGTCATAGGATACAGTGTTCTAAATCTAACAGTCAGTGATTGATGATCATGATGAGGACAAGGATTACTGATTGGTTCAAAATATTGAATTAGAGGTCGATTTGGGATCTGAATTGCCTTGCCATTTCTAGCAATTTCATGAATAACAATATACTTGTGTGATTTCAGATTTGACAACTACTCTGCTCAAATGGTGGTTGACCAGGTGGGTGTCAACCTCGGACTCTGGGACACGGCTGGCCAAGAGGACTACGATAGGCTCAGGCCGCTATCATACCCACAGGTATAATTATAATCCCCCTCATAATTAGCACATATGGGTTCAATTTTTTTTATTTTTCATTTATAAACATCAGATTTTGAAAAGTTTGTTATGGAAATATCCAATACTTCAAATTTGCTAAACGGGCACTGATGATCAAAGGAATGTTAAGAGCCGTTTTCACACTCAGTTGGACAGGAACAAACTAGATATAAGTACTCTTCACGTCTTTGATGTGATCTATTTTCAAAACGGTTTTCATAAGGTGAATCAGTTATTGTTATTATAATTTCTTGATAACAATTAAATAGGTCATGACAATAAATTGTTTCAGACGGACGTGTTCATTCTGTGCTTCAGTCTCGTGTCACAAGTTTCCTTCGATAATATCCAGACGAAATGGATACCCGAAATCAGACATCACTGCCCCGATGCACCCATTCTCCTAGTCGGTTAGTAAATTGCCGTTCATCGAATGGGAGAAAAGTTTTTCTAATTCTATATTCAACAAACTTTGGCGAAAACACTACTTTCACAGTGATGTTGCCGTCCTAACTCCTAAATTATAAATTCCGGTGAAGTTCACCAAAAGTTACTCCACCACGAAAGTTAACTTACTACTTACTACTCTACTCGACTCTACTTATATTGAACTCCACAAATAACTCGCGAATCAGCAATTTTTGTCGGATCCAATCAGGCTTCATGAATACTGATGATTATTGAATTACTAATTAGTTTACTCTTTCATTCATGTCTGATTTAATATTACTTTTGTTTGATTTTTAGTTTGAACTTAAATAAATAATTTCATTATATTATTATATCAATAAACACATATAATAACTATAATAATGATGAAATATTTTTGTTTAACTTTTGTATACAAGTTGTTACTATACTATAACAAGTATATTTATCATTATTACGGTTATTATATTATTCAGGCACCAAACTGGATCTACGGGACGACCAGACGGTGGCGCGAGCGCTGGCTGCTGACGGCCGACAACCGATACAGAGGAGTCAGGGACAGAAAATGGCTAATAAAATTCGCGCTTATAAATACCTGGAGTGCTCGGCTATGACACAGCAGGGTCTATCACAGGTTAATCAATCAGTAAAGTCTCAGTGAATCTTTCACCACGTCAGTAAAAAAGTAGTCTGTTAGTCAATCAGTCAGTGATGTTCAGCCGTCTGTTAGTAAATCATTGTCAATTCATCAGTGAAGTCTTTTGGACTCACTCAACAGTAAGAGTAATTTAGTCGATAGAAAATTTTAAAATTCACTACGGTCAGCCAAATGGCCAGGTGGGTGAATGAAGGTTTACTAGTAAGATATATTGTATGTATGTTACTTATACAAATTATTTTCAGGTTTTCGACGATGCCGTGCGTGCAGTGCTCAAACCACAGCCGATCAAGCAGAGCAAAAAGTGCCTTATTTTATGATATTTTCCGCAAGTCACTAACACTGGGCAAAGTGTCAAACTCGAATTCAGCTACCTTTATCGCAATGCCAACCCTACTGATCGGGGCATAATATTATAATTCTCCCTCCTTTTTTTCATCAACAATTTTTTTATTCCCACTAAGCGTGAGTGCCGCTGAGAACATTTATACGAGTCGTTCTAATCATGTTTTTGTCAATAATCACATTTTAAGTGCTTTTGAGTCAAAACCCTTTTGCTTCCTCTGAGTTTTAGGGTAAACTGATGATTTTATAAGAAGAAAGAAAGTGGGATATGTGAAGAATTGAGTGATCGTATGCGTATATGGCTTTTTGCAACCGTTTTCCCATATTTGTATGAATGAGCTGTGCTCTTGTGTATGTGCTTTTCGAAATCACCATTTGCTGGTGGGTTGTTTTCATGTTTCTTTTTGCCAGCTAAGCTTGGGTTCCCCGCTTTGCTTCCATGATAGGCGTTGTTCATACGTTAGTTTTCTAGCTCGATACGATGCTTTTATTGGCAAATTCGAAAAATCATTACACGAATAAGTTTTCAACTTATCAAACTTTTTCGAAACGAATTCAAAAAGTATGAATAGCGCCTGAGTGTGTGTTTGGTTTGTGTGCTGCCGTTTTGGTTGTGTGACTATTCATCCTGCTTGTGTTAAACAGAACGCGATATGATAACAAGTGACCTGTTAATGTTGTACGTCCTCACCTTATAGTTGATGATAAGATAAATTGTGTAACATTTTCACCATTTACCCTTGTTAAACCCTAACTCGAGTGCCATCCATACGTGCTGCGTTGTTTTATATTTCTCTATTTGCTTATGTTCATAGTCGATTTTTCGAAATTTCTTGATCATCCGCCGATGTTTTCTTGAATTCAGAAACATAAAAATGTGAAACTAATTGTTTCGAAATGCCACGAAAAGTTCCGAAAAAAGTTGCAACGTGAAGCGTCATAAAAAGTTTCATCCACATCTCTAACATTTGAATTTAACGACCTCTACGATTTTCTGCAGTGGAGTTTGATTTGCTTCAAATTTTAGCAAACGGTTCAGCTACATCTTTTTCAAGACCACAACTTTTCTATTCTACCAAAATGTTTTCATAAATTTTTCACGTTTTTCCCAATATCATTTTTGGTATTATTTTCCTAAAGCCGCACCACGTATTTGCCTTGATATTTGTTGTTGCAACTCGCAAAAATTTTCTATTTTATTGTGGGGTTTATGTTGTCCATGTCCAGTAAAATGAACATTTTTTTTTAAATAAATTGGTTTCTAGGTGGACAATTTTTTGTGTCAATTGATTACGCCGCCTTCCAATCAACGCACTGTTCACTGCGCACCAACAAATTTTTTTGTTATTTGTTTTTGACCGCTTGTGTGAAAATTTCAGATTTTTTTGTATTATGAACTATTTTAAAACAAAGAAAAAAATTCACATTCGCGGTTTGTGTTATTTACGACCTGATCAAACTCATCACATCCTGGTCAAAAATCTAATTACATCTGATGATTCTTTCTGTACCCTTCCATCATGTTAAATTTGTAAAGCTTGTCTGATGTATCATGTTAAACGTGCTTATTGTTGGAAAACTTAACTTTCACCTACTGAGTCATAATTTTTTTTGTTGCTTTTTTGGTCTTAATATCAGTAAAAATTTCAAGATTTCAAGACAAATATGATATATTATAACGTTTCCATCAATAATATAAAAGCGTCTGGTTACCAATGTTATGAATCGATGACTGATATTCCGTCCATTTTTTCAGAATGGAGCCATGCAATATGTTTGTATTTCCATAGAAATATGAGATGGTGTTTTCATAGTCAAAACCAGAATTTAAATCTTGTGAGATAATATGTGTGCTATTGTTGATCTGAATTGTTATACAGTGGCAAAATGTGATAAACAACAGTGAATGGGATTGACTATCAAGGCACCGTTAACACGATGATGATTTTTTCTGTATTTCCGTATCTTTACACCTTTTGCTTTCAGCTCCGAATCGCTGTCTCCGCCTACATAGCTGTGTTCCTAACTTATTACTACAACTATTGGTATTCCTATATTGCTAGCTTGGTTGGGTTATTCTGCCGTTTATCTCCATGTAACTCTAGTATTTTGTTTGAATTGGGCTTAGTTTTCACTGATGTTGTTTCAACTTCAGTCAGGTTTCTCTCACTTGAGAGAAGGGGTCTAACAGCAGAGTAACAAACCATCGTGTACTTGAGTCATCGAAGCTTGTCTTGAACGATATGTTTTTCAAACTTTCTTATTATGTTTACTTCCTATTTTGATTATACCGCTTGTGCGCTTCGCCCCCCATACTTCACAGCAACCAATTTATACATGTTATTATCATCATTTTGTTCATGATTTGTTAATAGTTTTGCATATCGATACAAATATAAATGGAGTAAAGGAATATATCACTGATTGGTTGGAATTTGATTTGAATTCGGTATTTTTTTTAATACAGTTTGCTATCCAAGTTAACATTTTTAAAAATATATAAGAAAAAATAGCGTGCTGAATTAAAGTGTTAATTGCACTTATCGTAGCCTCGAAACCACGTATTTATAAGTATGAATAGTAATCACAATTTAAAGGATAAGGCACTAGTGGTATATACTTTTTGCTCAAGCCATGTCCGTGAAAATCTGTTTTAACGAATACACAATCTGAAAGATATCTCGAAAAAATACAGATAGAAAGTAATGCCACATCTTCGACTGGCAAAACCTTGACTAATAAATAAAATCCAGGCATCAGAGTAAAAATCGCAAACTTGAATAAGTTATCTTGATTTTTATACCATTCCAAATGGTTTCCTGGTACCGATATGAGTGTGGCAGTTGGGACAGGTGTGAACGGCATCTTGCATGTCATCAATGCAGAAGATACACTGCATTCAGATGGTGAGTGAGTGAATGAGTGTGTATGTCAGTGGTGAGTGAATGAGTATGTATGTCAGTGGTGAGTGAATGAGTGTGTGTGTCAGTGGTGAGTGAATGAGTGTGTATGTCAGTGGTGAGTGAATGAGTATGTATGTCAGTGGTGAGTGAATGAGTATGTATGTCAGTGGTGAGTGAATGAGTATGTATGTCAGTGGTGAGTGAATGAGTATGTATGTCAGTGGTGAGTGAATGAGTGTGTGTGTCAGTGGTGTGTGAATGAGTATGTATGTCAGTGGTGAGCGAATGAGTGTGTGTGTCAGTGGTGAGTGAATGAGTGTGTATGTCAGTGGTGAGTGAATGAGTATGTATGTCAGTGGTG
>OZ038447.1:8708429-8737474 GCA_964036265.1 Daptonema setosum
AGTGTAAAATAACGATTTTCTGATAAGGATGGCCATATCAACGGTTTCCAGTCATTTCAATACCACATTTAAAAGTTCATAATTGTGGTTTATGGTGTTGAACTTGTAGCCAGCACATCACTAAATATTTTTGAATAGTCGTGTAACAATATCTGTGCATAAATCGTTCAATATGCGAAATATATGGAAGTTTGACATTAATTATTAGCAGCTAATATACCAGAGTCCGCAACATTCATTTGCACTTTCAGACGTTGAAAAATTATCAAATTAACTCCTGTTATAGCTCAAAATGAAGCTGAAAATGTGACGAAAAATGCTGTGTAAGTTTCAGAAGATCATAACTGAAAATAAAATTTTTTTATGATTGAAAATGAAAAATACAAAATTTCAATTTTGACGAATTTTCAGAAAATTGATTTATTCATTCTAAAAGAAGACGATGTGGGGGGGTGGCACCAGTAGGTTGTGAAGACAATTTATTGGGCTAACTCGTGGGCTATACGTCATCTTCTGAATACGTCAAGCTAAGATAGGAAATCTCCTTGAATATACCCACCTTAATTATTTGCAGCTAATATCCCCGAGTCCGCAACATTCATTTGCACTTTCAGACGTTGAAAAATTATCAAATTAACTCCTGTTATAGCTCAAAATGAAGCTGAAAACATGACAAAAATTGCTTTTTAGGTTTCAGAAGACCATAACCGATCATAAAAAGTTTTTTTTCATGAATGAAAAAAAAACGAAAAATTCCAATTTTGTCAAATTTTCAGAAAATTGAATTTTTCATTCTAAAAGAAGACGATGTGGGGGGGGGGTGGCACCAGTAGGTTGTGAAGACAATTTATTGGGCTAACTCGTGGGCTATACTTCATCTTCTGAATACGTCAAGCTAAGATAGGAAATTTCCTTGAATATAACCACCTGGATAACCGACCAATCGGTAAAATTCATGTAATTTCAACAGAGGATTTTTGGTTAATTTTTGCGTTTTTTTGATTCAAAATGACCGCAATAAACACATTACAAACTTACAATATGAAAATTTCAACAATTAGACAGCTCTCAGGAGCAAAAACTGGAAAAGTGTAAAATAACGATTTTCTGATAACGATGGCCATATCAACGGGTTTCCAGTCATTTCAATACCACATTTAAAAGTTCATAATTGTGGTTTATGGTGTTGAATTTGTAGCCAGCACATCACTAAATATTTTTGAATAGTCGTGTAACAATATCTGTGCATAAATCGTTCAATATGAGAAATATATGGAAGTTTGACATTAATTATTTGCAGCTAATATACCCGAGTCCGCAACATTCATTTGCACTTTCAGACGTTGAAAAATTATCAAATTAACTCCTGTTATAGCTCAAAATGAAACTGAAAATGTGACGAAAAATGCTGTGTAAGTTTCAGAAAATCATAACTGAAAATAAAATTTTTTTATGATTGAAAATGAAAAATACAAAATTTCAATTTTGACGAATTTTCAGAAAATTGATTTTTTCATCACGCTAACAAGCTTGCTAACCGCGCATTGAAAAGTTTGACACCCGCTAAAAGCTAAATTTTGTTCAGAATGTTCAGAAGGTTTATCAATTAACGATAAATTTCGATCTACGAACAACAAAATCGAACAAGTCTATGCGTCTACAGCAATACAGAAAAAGTTTTAACCTTTCAGTTTAAGCGAACTATTGGATAGAATCAGAGAATGCGAATTTCAGAACAGTATATTTTTGCTATCTTTTTATATGGCCGTTCAAAGACAAAAAAGACAATTTTTTTCAGATTTCTGAAATTTTCATTTTTCAAATTTCAAAGTCCTCGTTCTCGGGAATGAAACATCTGTGAACCCTAATACTATGGTCGATTACTACCCACCATATAGTGGTTCTAAAACCGCTAACAGCTCAATTTTTTTTTCGTCGACGCCAAACTGTAGATTTTCTCAGGCAATCCCATTTAAACAGAAAACAATGAAATACGTATATATTCCACGTAGTGAAAATACCTGTCGGAAACTAGGATTTATTGCGTGGTAAAATTTTTATAACTCGATCATCTTAAAATTGGAATGCCCAGATATTTCCTATTTTCGTAAGTTCTTCTGTTTATTCGATCAATGAAAAAATGAAACCCTCACGTCAAGGGACATACAAACACGGTATAAATTCAGTACAGCAAGCGTTCGAATATCATATCAGTAGAGAATAGTGTGCAAACACCAATACATACAGGAATAATGCATGGAATAAAACGAGCAATAAATAATGCTGGGAAATAATCATATTCACGTGTAAGGGCGATTGTATTCAGTGTAATGCCAGTAGGATTTCACAGGAATTCTTTTTAAATCGCTATTCAAAACTAATGTAATAAAAGTGTGCTCTACTAGAATTTGAAACTTTGTGTTCCATTACCTAATAAAACTTGGGCCAAAAATGAAACAAGAAATTTATTTTTCCAAACTGACAAAACAGCAAAACAAGTCGACTATGTTTGTTTATTTGTAAGCTGAGAGCCGCATGATTTTCAAGATGCATATAAAGATTGTTGAGAAGAAATTCTTAATCGTTTGTGACACTGTTTCAGCAACAACAACAAAAATATAAAACTAAAGTAAGTTTTGCCAATTTTCTCGAATGCTGTTTTAGCAGTTGAAAATATTGAAACAGAGCATTTATTGGCAGCTTCTTTTAAAATACATATTTTAAAGGTTACACTACTGCCTGTTCAAATGAGAATCTCCTCTCCGACAAAGGTCGGGGTCTCTGCACATTTTGGATGTACGATTTATAAATCAGCCAAAAATCTATGCTGGTCTCTGAGAAATACGTTTGTTTTTGTCAGAAAAAAAACTCTCGCGGCCATATAACATTTCAGAGTCATTCATCAGTTTTGGTAAAATGTTCCAATATTTAAAAGAAGTACTGGAATAACCTTTGAGCGTCTTAGTGGGAAAATAATTTAGATGAAAATATGTGTTTATAAAAAAGGCGCGCATTCAAATTCGAGTTATTCGACATCTCCACACAATACAATGTGAATGGTGGAGTTGTTTTTGTCCAGAAAAAGTCCCGGCAGCAGAAATCATTCATCAATTTTGGTGTTGGGGTGAGGTATTTATTACTGAAGTAAAAATTATGAAGTTCTTGTTTATGTGAACAAAAAACTTTACGTAGAAAATTGTTTTTGGGTGGGATGCTAGTGCCTACGCACATATGGTGACTATGGGTTATATTCTACAAACGGTGATGGTGTATCGAATAGCAGAAGCGTGCACTGATGACGCATAAGCCTTTTTGTTGATTTGCGAAATATGCAGGAACTGCAGAAGTATTCAGTAGTGATGATGAAGATAGTCATGTTAGTGGACTCGTTGTTTTTAAAGGCGATTGATGGAATGAGAAAAACACGCACAAAAAAGTTGTTGTTTCATTGAAGAATTAGAGACTGACACATTGCATTTGATGAAGCAAACTCTCAATGTCAGCTTTCTACGACAATTTAGAGGGTAAGTATGTAGCTGTCCCTATGATCCATAAAAAGAGTGAAAGCGTCTTTAAAATCAGGGTGCCTCTGTCTGAGTCTGTGAGTCACCGAAATTCGATGCCAAATAACGGTTCACATAAAAAACGTTCCGTCCACTGGCGGACGAGCTAATCCTCCAAAAAAGGGAATTTCGTCGAAAAGAGGAACATGGCAATTTTCAGGACATTTTACCTGCACATTAGGGAATAAATTCTACTATTTGAAACCGCCAAAAAAGGGGAAATTCCACTTTTTCCACCCCTACTCATCCGCTAGTGGTTCCGTCTGACGGCAGCTGTCGTTAACCGATACAATAGTGTACATTAAGATAAGAGTATCCGATTCATTATGAGAAATTTTACAATTGAAGGACCGTATAGAATGCAAGACGTATTTATTTCGTGTGATGGCTTTCACTTCAAAATGATTAGAGGGGTGTGAGACCCAAATTTATGTTATCTACTTTGCTTAGTTCAGTTGTAATTCATATACAAATAGTCAAATGTGAATCGAATGGGTTGGCGAACGGTGTACTCATTGTATTTAACGTATCATTAGGTGGAAACAGCTTGAGAACATCTACAGTAAAAGTAAAAAACCTAAAAAGCTCTAATTCTCTGCTCTCGATAACTTACTTCGTTATTCTTGTACTGAAATACATAACTGTTATATTGTCACTATAGAAAACGTCTACTCATTCACTATATATGTATATTTGTATAGCTCTATATGTGACTCTTCAGACGCAGATTTATATATTTTAATTCGTCAAAGTTCAGCCGGATTCGAATAAAAAATACTTAACCACGTACTGTATGTGGTTTGTTGTTGGTCTACGTATGAATCACTGAATAACAGGGCTTTCCAACGGACAGACAGAGACAAGTGACGTTACTTGAGAAACGGGTGGCATTGAATACCATGTGAAAAAAACATAGAAGAATGTGGGAAACGAATAGAATCGCAATGTTTCATAAATTTCAGTAAGATTTCGAACTGCTTAGCTGAATCATAATCATCACGCTAACAAGCTTGCTAACCGCGCATTGAAAAGTTTGACACCCGCTAAAAGCTAAATTTTGTTCAGAATGTTCAGAAGGTTTATCAATTAACGATAAATTTCGATCTACGAACAACAAAATCGAACAAGTCTATGCGTCTACAGCAATACAGAAAAAGTTTTAACCTTTCAGTTTAAGCGAACTATTGGATAGAATCAGAGAATGCGAATAACAGAAAACAACTGATGTGTGGCCGCTGGTTTTGCCTAATATTATAAGTAGTCTGTGTATCCGTTCACTAACGGACGAGAAAGGATAGGAAAAGTGGAAGTCCCGCTCTTTGGTGTTTTCAAAAAAGTTGATTTTGTTTCCCAAGGTGTAATTTTAATGACCAAAAACTGGCAGTTCCCCCTTTTTGACGAAATCCCTCTCTCTTTGGAATATCAGCTCGTCCGCCAGTGGTTCCGTTTGTTTGTTTTTCTGTTTCAACGAGTTTGTGGCTGTGGGAATTCGCGGGCCACTCCAAAGATTCACTTGGACAAAAAGTGGAACAGCGATTTCCTTGGTCAGCAGCTGGCATGCATAAAAGTTGCAGAAATATAGAGATTTACTAAATTTGAATTGCTTTTCAATTATTCCTATTCCTCTCACATATGTAACTAGAAGCTGGATAACCGTCAACTAATTTAGTGATAGTCGTTCGTTTTTGTATATAAACTTAAAACAGAATAGCGATTGCATTTCCGTTTACAGTTTAAATATTTCATCAGCACAGATAACGATGGTAAAATCCCGGCATGTATGTATGTATGTATGATGTACATTTAATGTACGTACAGTGTACGAAAAATTCAAGACGTAATGTGTTCCATATAATACACATTGTATTTTTTTTATACATAACGTACATTCAATTTTATAAGCTTTGGTATGACTTGTCGTGTCATGTAGGATGATTGGCTGTACATATATGTAGGTACATGGGCACGTCGTATGCAGTATATAATTCAATAACAACTCAATACACTTGAAAGTATGTATGTACATAGTTAGAGAAAGTAAAGATTCTTTTAGGACCACATTCTATAACATGTTTCATAGATATCCTACTACCTATCAGCCTGATTGAGCAATTACATCTAATAAATAGTCTGGTTCCTGAAATACTTTGCTTTAAGAAAACAATGTACATTTGGGAGTAAACTAAGAATCAAAAACCAGAGTCAAATTCACCCTGATTCTAGTAGTCAGTTGTGGGAGGATTTTCATCATAATCCTTGACACAACCCAGTAAATGGTCTACATGGTATGGTATTGTACGTCTGAACAGCTGATCTTTGCCATCCTATATGCGTTCCATCCAGGGCCCAGAAACACTCGTGGACGAGCCAAATCTCCAAAGGGATAGAATTTCGCCAAAGAGAGGGGAATTCGCAGTTTTTAGGCCATTTTATCTACACGTTGAGGTACAAACAGCACTTTTTCGAATCGCCGAAAAGGGGGAATTCCACGTTTCGCTTCCCTCCTTGTCCGCTAGTGCCCAGACCATACCATACCATGGTACAGTAACGGTGGCGACGAATCACTTTGCTAGAGGGTACGGGGTTTACCAAAGAGGGAGAATCGGTAGTTTTATGCCATTTTACCAACATCTTAGGGTCCTGATTTCATTTTTGAAACCACTTAATAGGGGCATTCCACTTTTCTTTCCCCTTCTCGCCGCTAGTGCTTGGCACAGTAAATGTCCATAACAGGCGCTTACTTCACATCTCAGGCATGCACTTGAACTCCTACAGTTCGCTGAATCTTTCTATTTCGGCAACCACTCATGAGTCATGGTATTTTATATTTATAAAAAAAGTTCTGAGCACTCGAAAAATTGTTTTTCATCAGGTTTTAAGGACATGCTCACCCGTCGCAACAGTCATGAATGTTAAACTTGAAAACAATAGCTTAGACTATTTTTTTATCAAGAACATGAACGTTAATGGTAACATCAGCCATGTCATGGTTCCCATGAATACTTGAACATAAACGACAAACCGTTTCAGTTCAGCCTCATGCATTCAATAAGCAACTTTTAATTGTTAGAATACTACAGCTGACAATTTGTATACCAGAGAAAAGCCGCAGAAAATAAGAATCTGTTCAGCAAATGCAGTACAAAAGATAACCGGGCTCGACACAACCTTTTTGTCGACGTAGGAAAGTTAATGTTGCGGTAAAGTGGATTTGTGATTCAGTGCGAGAAACTGATCAAGACTTTGCCCAACCGTGAACCCGTAACGAAACGGAATAATCTTAACATTGAACCTATGAATACGTGGATAACAATCACTGAAAGTTAAGATTCTTAGTTATATTGTACGTGAATCTATTTCATTAAAGTATTTTTGGTATTTATAATGAATTGCAAAAGGCCATAAAAATGATAGAATCCTTGGCTGCGACGGTATATTGTTTCCAGGTCCAGATCAAAGAATCTTTGTACCGTGCGTTCCACTGGCGGACGAGCCAATCCTCCAAAAGGAGAGGAATTTTCCTAAAGAGGGGGGAATACGCAGGCTTTACGTACACCGTGAAGAACACAGTACTTTATTTGAAACTGCCAAAAAAAGAATCTTTGTTCTCTCTTCGTCCGCTATTGATCCGCATGTACCCTTCAATCTGAGACAACGATGATGGTAAACTGGCACGTACCCTTCCATGGTCTATGGAACGGGCCCGGGCCCAGACTGCTGGCATCTGGCACAAGTCAATAAAACGAACACGTCTAAGTCAGCTGAACGAATCATGTATATAGTCTGTGCAGCGTATACCGCCTCTCAGCAGTCATTTGCAACAATTCTTGCGCACAATTACGTTTGAAAAATTTTGCATGGTTAATGTTCTATCCGACAAAGTTTTACGGTGTGCAGAGAAAGAACGATTCTTTACTATAAACGAGATCTATGAGGCAACCGTCAAACCGACTCTCTATGGAAAGAGTTTACTTTTGTGTGAACGTTGTTGTTCGGCCAGTGTGCCCATCACAATAACATTGGATGGAACACAATTGGAAAGGTTAGACCGTTCAGACGGAATCCCCAGAGAATGGTTGTTAAATTGCGGGACGTACATCTGTGAAAACAGGCTATTTTTGGGTCTGGTCAGTGTACAACAACAACAACAACAACAACAACAACAACAACAACAACAACAACAACAGCAACAACAACAACAACAACAACAACAACAACAACAACAACAACAACAACAACAACAACAACAACAACAACAACAACAACAACAACAACAACAACAACAACAACAACAACAACAACAACAACAACAACAACAACAACAACAACAACAACAACAACAACAACAACAACAACAACAACAACAACAACAACAACGGTAAAGGCCCAACCAGACTTCGTTGCACTTGTTGCGCGCAACAGTTGTTGCACCTTTGTTGCGCTGACCCTACCATACTTCCAGAGCTGTTGCGCGCAACAATTGTTGCGGTGCAACAAGCCAGTGCAACAGTTCCATACAAATTTGTTGTTGCAGTAAATATCAAAAAAATTTGATATTTTTTGTTGCACTGGGGCAGGGGTGGGCCGGGTTTTTTGGCACTTTGCAGGGGGTGGGGGGGGGGGGTAGCCGACAGAAAATCCCATTTTACCCGACCTGTCCGAAAAGTGGGGGGGGTAAGGTCGGGTAGGGGGGGGGGGGGGTAGAAAAATTTTTTTTCGCATAAAACGCTTGTTTTTGCTAAAAAATCTTCTATTATATGGTATAAACATCACATATACCGGTTTTTTCAGGTTTTAACCAAGAAAATTAACCCAGAAAACGTGTTTCTTCGAAAAAAAATTCTTACAGCCAGAAAATTTTGAAAAATGAGCCTCAAAATCGAGGTTTTGAGGCCGATTTTCTCAAAAATTTCGAGTAGGGGGGGGGGGAGGGGGTAGGCGACCTAAATTTTTGTCTAGGGGGGAGGGGTAGGCTACCCGCCGACCCTGAAAAGTGGGGGGGGGTAAACCCCCCCTACCCCCCCTGCGGCCCACCTCTGCACTGGGGTATCAGAAAGCATTTTGCTGAACTGCTTTTTTTTGAAAAAACATCAAACTTCATATCTGGAACAAGATGAATCAGTTCTGGCTCGTTGATTTTCATTTATTGAGCAAAAACCAGCAGTTAACTTTCGATCAAATTTTTTTGGGTTTCATCTTTAAATTGCTTTTTCGCAATTTACAAATCATAATCGTAGCAAATATGAGTCAAATTGTTCATCTATTCGTCAAATAATAGGTTTGCATGCGTTCAAAAGTCGATACACGTGTCCAACATTCACAACTGTAAACCCGCTAAACTCGCATTTTTTCTTCTTCAAACACGATTTTCATAAATTCGTACCGAGCTCAATTCTCGATGAAATTTCATCGGGTAAATTTCTAAATTCCTTCAATTTTGTATATTTTCAGAATTTGAAATAAGAATCCAGAAAAGTTCTTGGCTTTCACGATTACCGGACCTCTGAAATCAACCCCTTCACGAACTAACGCAAACTTTTTTTTTTCATCGCAATCCGATTGTGGCTGTTGCACTGGCCTACCATACTTACTTTTCTGTTGCGCGCAACAGTTTGTACTGTTGCACAATCTGCTGAACTGTTGCGTTTGTTACGCGCAACAAGTGCAACGAAGTCTGGTTGGGCCTTAATAGTAATAACAACAACATCAACCGCGACAACGACTGCACAGTGCACAGTATAGTCAAAACGAAAAAAAATGGCAGAAAGCTTGGTCCACCTATGTATATTACAAAATTATAAAACTGATGGTGTCGTGTGTTCATGACACGTGTCTCTTGACTAGCTTTGATTTAGGCTTTGCTTAATTTAGAATAGAACACACTTTACTTTCAATGAGCTTGGTTTAGGTTTCTTTCCAGCATACGTAGTAATCATGTTTTAATATCATGATTTTGAGTGACAATAATCAGACAAAAGTACAGTGGTTTTATTTCATTTTATTTAGCACATCCCTGATGAAGGAACGTGAGAGTACGTATGTATGTATGAAACCTATCATGCAGACATTTCCGGCTGGATGCGTTTTCCGAAAACAAACGTACTGTACAGGGTGTCCCATTTAAAATTCCGCAATTTTATTTTGAATAAAATTTTTAAAGTTTTCTTTAGATTTTGAAAATTTTTGCGCCAAGTTTTAGACAATTTCTGGCTATTTTGTTTCATTTTTTCAAATCAAGTTAATAAATCAATTAACGCAACTGAAAATTACAGCAACATGAAAATAAAAATGCTCATTATAGATATGTCTATAAAATTTCTTCCGTCCTTATGTACATACATACTTACTCGTCCGCGCCTCCAATTTGGTAGAACAAGTGCATATAATGTTGATGTGTATAAAAGTAAATGGATATTTCCTGGCAAACATATGCCAAGGACCAGATGTGACCTGACCACATGGCTGGCATCTTTAGTTTTTTAATGTCAAACTGCTATTCCGACGCCAGGGTATAAAAATAACCCAAATGGAAGGTAGCTTTTCTATAATGGTATACTTGGGTACTGTAATCGAAGTCAGTACATTTTAGAATATGTATGAAATAACCGTTAATACGACTTTTTATGCAGTCAATGACCGGAAAGTTGTGCATTTGAAGGCACCTATGTACATACCTCACCTATTACTCTTGGCAATGTTTTTAATTTTACATACAAAATTTTCCATAAACGTATGTATGTATCCTACACAAAATATTTATTATCTCGAATAAAAGAATGAAATTCACTAAATAAAAACATACTATAGCTATGGTATCCTACATAAAAAGTTTGTACGGTCTACGTTCCATTGCTCTGCTAATATGGCAATGGCATACGAACAAAACCTGATGTTTCATTGCCAGAACATGCCCACGAAGGAAAATTTGCCAGTGAAGCATGCTCAATTGATAAGGAGACTGAACTTGAATGCGAGCCAGTTTTGGTATTTATAAGATACCCTGTATGTAAGAATTTTCACAGACATCGAGGGTCCACAGATCTAATTGCTATGTTGCAGATGTGTACAAAAAGTATGTTTGAGTTGAAAAAACATGGTGGAATTTTATATTTATTCTTTTAATCCATTGAGAATACTACATATGAGGGGTTTGGACATTTTCTCCCCAGCAACTTTACCCTGTGAATCGAACTTGCCACGTATGAAACCAGGAAAAAAAACAGACCAAGCATCCGACGTATAAAGAATTGTCTTTTATTCGTTTTTAATGTTGATTATGCATATAAAGCACGGAGAGAAATATATTAATAAAAGTATAATTTTTACAAGAAGCAAATGTAAGAAACATTATAGTTGATAAAATACAATATGCGAATAAACGGACTTTACAAGCGAATAACAAAGAAATGTGACAACATGGGCAAAACCAAGAATCTTTCGATGATCAGAAAAACTTTAAGAAATGTATTTTGCAATGATCACTGTGTTGAAAACATTTAGGTTAGAACTTTCTTCCTTTACTGATGATTCTTGCAAAACCATTCAGAGTATGTAGAGGAATGGTTATGAAATTTTTCATTTTATAAAACATTACATGATACAATACAAAATGGGCGATAAACTTTGAATTACTGAAAAGCTGGTTCGCAAAATGACTATTGAGGTAAAAAAAATACTGCACATTAATTTTGCTCAATTTTCCAGCTTTCCGTATTTTTATAGCGACAGCAAAGTAAATTATGGGTATGAGGTTAGCGTTAATGCTGTAACGAAAACAATGGTTATTAAAAATACAACAACAAAACAGAAAAGCAACGAAATCGCACCAAGTTTACAGAATGAAGAAAAAAACGAATGGGCCAATCTACGCACAATGCTATAAGGTGGTGTGAATATTGTGAAAATGGTTCATAGAATAATTTCGGCCGCGTGGCTCAGTTGGTTAACGCGCTACTTTGTAAACCAAAGCCTACAAGTTCAAAGTTATACTTGCAACAAAGTATTGCAGCTTAGAGCCTGGTGAGAATATGTCGAAGATCAGGAAATCTAGGACACAGATTCTCTGGCCAAGCTATATAGTTTGCAGGCAATCATGAAGAAAATGCACTTTCGGGCACAATAAACTCAAGTCGAGAAATGACATGAGCCTACGTACATAGTTACGCATTATAGGGTAAATTGAGGATAAAAGATAAAGATACCCTTTTGAAATAAGGTACGTTAACTATTTAAATTGTACTTAACTTCTTGCATTACATCGGATAGACATGAAAACTGCCTAACGAAATCAGAGAAAGTGAGAAGCGGCTAGAATGTTTAACGGTGTTTGGCTGACGGATATCAGATATCAGGTTTTTCCATCCATTACTGTAAATGAAATGCATTCGAAAACGCAATTTACTTATCAACCAATCACGACGAAGAAAGAGAGCCGGAGAAAGTTAGGAAAAAGATCTTGATAATAATTAAAAGCAGAATGATCTCGAAATTTCTAGCAGCATTTTCTGCAGACGCATCCGATAATGGTGCCGGCACAGCTGATCAGCACGCAAATACCAATGGCCACACCGATGATACTGAAGTGAGTGGGTGAGTGAGTGAGTGAGTGAGTGAGTGAGTGAGTGAGTGAGTGAGTGAGCGAGTGAGTGAGTGAGTGAGTGAGTGAGTGAGTGAGTGAGTGAGTGAGTGAGTGAGTGAGTGAGTGAGTGAGTGAGTGAGTGAGTGAGTGAGTGAGTGAGTGAGTGAGTGAGTGAGTGAGTGAGTGAGTGAGTGAGTGAGTGAGTGAGTGAGTGAGTGAGTGAGTGAGTGAGTGAGTGAGTGAGTGAGTTGGTGAAAGAGTGAGTGATTGCCCAACTAACAGCCAGAGGTTAAGGTTGCACTTGTAGGTCAGACCGCCAACACTTCCGAGGTTGAGTCCAGCCACTTCGCACTCACCCTTGACGCAGTGCTCCCACAGTTGGCATTGGTCGCTGCCTGAATCAGTCAGTCAGTCAGTCAGTCAGTTGGTTGGTTAGTCAGTCGGTACGTCAGTTGGTTCGTCAGTCAGTCAGTCAGTCAGCCAGTGTCAGTGAGCTCAGTCAGTCAGTCAGTCAGTCAGTCAGTCAGTCAGTCAGTCAGTCAGTCAGTCAGTCAGTCAGTCAGTCAGTCAGTCAGTCAGTCAGTCAGTCAGTCAGTCAGTCAGTCACCCAGTCAGTCAGCCAGTCAGTCAGTCAGTCAGTCAGCGATCCGTCTAATTTTTCCGTGTTGATTGAGGAAGCCGTACTAAAAATTAGCTATACCATCAAATTTCATGTTTACTAATGATCAGTCCACTTTTCTAACAACAGTTATTTACTAGGACTGTCATGACTCATGACAATAGTCATTCAGTCTGTCTGTACTAACAGGAATCGGTGACATAGCATTCGGTGTTACCAAGAATGTTGTCTTCTGCGTAAGCCATGGTGGCTCCGAGAACGAACAAAAGCACTGAAAGTGAGTGAATGAGTGAGTGAGTGAGCGATGAAAGAAGGAGTTAGTGAGTGAGTGAGTGAGTGAGTGAGTGAGTGAGTGAGTGAGTGAGTGAGTGAGTGAGTGAGTGAGTGAGTGAGTGAGTCAGTAAGTAAACGATGTGAATGACTAAGTAACCAACCAAGCGACTGAACGGCCGACATGATTATCAAGTTGAAATTTATGGTGATTATTGTAAGGCAATTAAATTGATTGTGCTGAAATTAAATGAGGTTGTTAATAAAAGTCAGCTAATTTTTGATCGTAAAATATTTCATAACGTGATATAAGACGTATAAAAAATAAGCCATTTGGATTTGATCCTTTTTGTGAATTATTAAAATAATATTTTGTATTTATATTTATTTGGAAATAGTAGCAACTGCACAACAAACACTGCGATTGATTGAAAACGGATTAAATCACGTGAAGAAAAAATAAGGATGGCACAGAAATTTTTATGATCGGAGTTTACCACGAAACTCAAATAAATTCGATGAGAAATAATGGGAATGAAAATCGAAAGTTGAACAGTGCGTTTTAATCTGCGTGTTGTGTCACGAAATCAGTCAGTATTGAATCAATTGAATCATCGTTTAGCTGACTGAAACAGTTTTATTTTACCAAACATCGTTTTAGCGTGTCCGTAGGTATTGAAAAAATTAAACAAAAGTGTTGCTCAAGAAATAGCAATTAAATAGGAGAAAGCGTATGGCTTCTGTATGTAGTTTCAACTTTCAACCGATAGCAAGAAACGTGTATACGTCATTCCACAAAACGTTATGTCGTTAGCAAATTACATGTGAAAATGTTGGAGTATAATGATGAAATGGAATATAATGGTGATTCGTGAAACGTTTATTCTAAAGGTGATTTTTCCCTGACGAGGCAAACAGGAATTTACATCTGTATGTACATTCTGATGTGTGCCATGGAGAATGACATGACACCCTAACAAACTCAAAATGGCGTTTACAATCTCAAAATGGTGTTAGAATTTCCAAAGTGTGTTTGTAATTTCAAATTGATGTTTTGAATTTCGAAATGGTGTTTAGAAACTCAAAATGGTGTTTAGAATCTCAAAATGGTGTTTAGAATCTCAAAATGGTGGTTAGAATTTCAAAATGGTGTTTAGAATCTCAAAATGGTGTTTAGAATCTCAAAATGGTGTTTAGAATCTCAAAATGGTGTTTAGAATCGGTGCCACTGTACCCAAGTGATTTACATGTGTGCCATGGAGAATGCCACCCTAACAAACTGTTCTGCGCTAAATCCAATTGTCGACTGTCGTATTCCTGACAATGACGTCATCAGACTTGTTCCACTGAGTGAGTGAGTGAGTGAGTGAGTGAGTGAGTGAGTGAGTAAGTGAGTGAGTGAGTAAGTGAGTGAGTGAGTGAGTGAGTGAGTGAGTGAGTGAGTAAGTGAGTGAGTGAGTGAGTGAGTGAGTGAGTGAGTGAGTGAGTGAGTGAGTGAGTGAGTGAGTGAGTGAGTGAGTGAGTGAGTGAGTGAGTGAGTGAGTGAGTGAGTGAGTGAGTGAGTGAGTGAGTGAGTGAGTGAGTGAGTGAGTGAGTGAGTGAGTGAGTGAGTGAGTGAGTGAGTGAGTGAGTGAATGAGTGAGTGAGTGAGTGAGTGAGTGAGTGAGGTTGAAAGAGTGAGAAATGAATATTTTGGTTCAGTTATATCATGTCTGACTGGCTTTTAGATAAAAACTGACATGTGAAAAAAGTTAATTCAACCAACCGACCATCAACCATGGTTTGAAAAAAATAATCGACACTTCTAAACATCCTACCTTCAGTGAATGGAAACAGATATATAAATATGGAGTATGAAAAAATTACAATTCAATTGATCATCGTGAATTAATTTCGGGCAAATATGCAACAATATGCTATACCACTAAAGCTGCTGAGTGCTGAGACAACGCAGAACAGGCGTTCGAACAGCAATAGTCCAGGCCTAGGACTGTGCAAATAACGGCAGGACAACCCGTGTTGAAATTGTCATAAGCTAATGTTGCACAGCATTTTTTATACTTTAAACTGAACACTGTCAAAATTCCTATTCGAAAATTGTGTTTAGATCTGGTGTTCGGAACACATAGGATGCGTTTTGTGGATATGAAAGAATATTTATAAACTATTACCCAACATAATTCCGTGTCGTTGAAATTTCATTAACATTGGTGTGTAACCGACTGCAAATGGAGAAATATCTTTCTATGAAATATTCAATTTGGTACGTGTCACTGGCGGACGAGCCAAACCCCCAAAGGGAGGGGAATCTTCCCACAGAGGACGGAATTTTCATAAACCTGACAATTTTACCTACACCTTAGGGAACAAATTATACTTTCTGAAAATGCCAAAGAGGGGGGAATTCCACTTTTCCCTCCCCTTCTCGTCCGCTAGTGGTACGTGTAGAATTAATTTTTCTTCATTAGTCTATTTGAGTATGCTAAATTTTCTAGACGTCGATCAATTCTTAATGCATGCGTCAAATCACTAACGGGCGACGGGAGAACGAAGTTAAATTACCCCTTTTTGACAGTTACAAGAAGTATATTTCCTTCTCTTTTCCCCTCCCTTCGGAGTGCCAGTGCGTCAAACCAATAGAGTCACTCATAACTGTGTCACCTACGAAACGTGAATTCCGTGAAATTAGTTGTTATTTGTTGTGTACAACTGCTTTGTATATTGAATGAGTCACGGGACCTTTGCACATTTTAATGTAAATAGTAGGTAGTACTTGTGCAACTTAAATGTAGCGCAGTTTCGGACGAACCAAACTTCCAAAGGGAGGGGAATTTCTCCAAAGAGAGGGGAATTGGCATATATTAGGCCATTTTACCTACTTCTTAGGGAACCAATTCTACTTTTTGAAAACGCCAAAGAGGGGGAATTCCACTTTTCCCACCCCTTCTCGTCCGCTACTGATGTAGCGGAAACAACTGCAACAACAACAACAACAACAACAACAACAACAACAACAACAACAACAACAACAACAACAACAACAACAACAACAACAACAACAACAACAACAACAACAACAACAACAACTACAACAACAACAATAAAAATAATAATAAAAATTATAACAACATCAACTAATGCAACGATTCGTTCAACACTGACGTTATACTGCACATCTACTAAACTCCCCGGGGTAACTGAAATATTAGTCGGTACGCATGCAATGTAATGTAGTAATATAAAATATTGACGTTGTGTGGATCACAAAATTAATGAAATTCATTGAAGATAATTCTTCTGAAAATTGTAAAAAGTACTAACAGCGGGAAAGTTCAAAATTCACTCAAATCTTTCACGAAATTCAAACCTCATTCCGACACTACAGCAGAATGCATCAAATAAACTATCAGGGATTGGTTATAACATAACAGTATCGGAACGCATGCTGTGCGTGTTGCGTGCAGTGCAACGCATGCACTGCATGCACGATTCTGCGCGAAAACCGGTTATTACCAGAAAACTGACAGAGTGACAGACCCACTGACTGCATGATGATGACCTAACCTTATCCAACCTTCCTTCCGCACTGATCTGGGAAAGGATATCAGTGGATTTGGATAAGACAGTTTTGATGCGGAATAAAAGTATAAAACGACCGACGACCGAGTCACCACAATGGGTAAGTTTTCGGGAATACGAGATACTTGTTCTTGACCAAACTAAAAAAACTCCGCAAACCCTGCCAGATAAACATAAAAAACATGTTTGAACGGTGGTATGTAGCCATAGCCAAATAAACCAAGATGAAGTCAACTTCTAACCAATGATTCTTTTATCTAAGCCAAAGTGAACGCAAGACTCAAACTATTCTGGAACATCCAGATATCGAATTACTTACTAGGGCGACCGCATGCATCAAATCCAGTCAAAAGGGTAGACTTCAGATGGCCATGTTCCCTGGGCTTCAAATGAAAACTTTATAGTCAGAACTCTTTCAACTTTTAAACTGAAGATGTTTTATATGGCAGTTCGACTCGACCGAATAGCGCAGTAACATGCATTGGGAGAATTCTAAATATCTTAATCCTAGAATTTTGTGCAATCATACACAAGCATAGATATGCAAATGATTGCAATTATGAGCGTCCTATTCATGTATATGCTGTGTCACTAGCGGACGAGAATGAAATAGAAAAGTGGGATTCCCGCTCTTTGGCGAACTTGAAGAATGCAGTTTGTTCCCTAAGGTGTAGGCGAATATACATCGAAACTGCCAATTCCCCTCCCTTTGAAGGTTTAGGTCGTCCGCCAGTGCTATATGTACATTTTACCATGCCAAATGTCAGATATATCCATAAATATGGCCGAATGCGAGAGATGGATGTTCCCTTAGGACTGGCGGACGAGTTAACTCTCCAAAGGGAGGGTAACTGTCCAAAGAGAGGGTGAACCCGCAGTTTTCAGGTCATTTTTTCTTTAAATCCAAAAAAATCACTGTTTGGAATCGCCAATGAACGGGAATTTTACTTTTCCCTTCCATTCTCGTTCGCCAGTGGATGGATGTTCCGTTGGCCATCTGAATGTACCATCTGAATTCCAATCAGTATATGACATTGCCCTTATAAGCCAATGCTAGACTAACGTTTATTTAGTGCATGCCATTTTGAATCAAATTAAATAACAGTTAAATGACTATTGAATGCTCACAACGATATTTTCCCGTGTCGGTTTTTAATTGAAATAATTTTTATGGTAAAATTTTTACTTTCGTCGGTTTTTTCGAACATTATAAAATATCAAATTAAGTTGAAAATAAAGTAAAGTTTCAACTTACAAAAATATACGGTAAAGTAATTTTTCAAGTCATATTCATTGGTTTACAAGCAATTCAAAGGAGACAATCACCAGACTAAAAACGAAAGAAGAGGGAACCAGATATTGGGATATAATATAACATAAAAATTAAACATGAAAGTCTGTTACGCATCAATCATAAAATAAAGTACACATATACATGGAGAATTTCATCAAAGAAGCAAATAGGAATTAAAAGGTCATTTTGACGTATACGATTCACACTTCTTCTCACCATAAATATTCTTACGCATATGTACATAGTTCTTATGTTACAAAAAATAGCAATAAAAATGGCAATTGTTGCCTAGCTGTAAAACGCTGGTCACAGGTGTTCCGGTTGTAAACTGGCATGGCTTGGCATTCCACCATTCCAACTATACAATTGCAAACGAGAAAATATGCAAAAGTGGAATTTTCCCCGTTGAAAAAAACATGAATTCATCTTACAAGTTTCAAGGAAAAAGTCTGGAAGCCGAAAATCCGCTCGCTTTGGTTAAACTCTGCTGTTTTCAGAGAATTGGCTAGTCCATGTCCATCAATGAACCAAACCCGACCGGCCTGTTTTGTCAAGCTGCCAATCAGTGAACCGTAACATGGCCAAATCTAACCTAGGATCAGCGGATGACACGGTGTATCGGCGACGGTAGAATTTTTCGAATCATATTTAAAGCTAATTCAATGATTAAATTAGTATATTAGAATTTATACTTTTACATTGTCATACACGTTTCTAATTAGTAGCTGGGAGATTTTACTCCCCGATTCCGATGGCTGGCTCACAACCACTGAACAAATGCATACCCAAATAAGGGAACACACTTTTATCATGGGTAGTTTATCATTTATTATCACTCAAAAAAGTGCACAGTAAGGCAGATAGAGATATACTTATTGACTGTAGTTAGCCTTTTCCAACAAATCAGGGTTCCCTCTGTATTGTCCTACGCTACTGTTGAACATGATGAATTAGATTAGGATATATATGCTCGTATACCACTAGCGGACGAGCCAACTCTTCAACGGTAGAGTAATATTCTCAAAAAGGGGAACTTCGGCGAATTTCCAACCATTTCGTGCATCTCAAGGAACCACCACCGCCAAATAGGGGAGAAATGCATTATTCTCTACCCTTCTCGTCCGCTAGCGGCTCGTAGATATGCAGTCTGTCTGTGGATAGAGATATTGGTTTGGCACACGATCGAGGGAGGAACGAAAAAGTGGAATTCAACCTCTTTCGCAGTACTAAAAATATAATTAGTTCTCTAAAGTGTGCGTAAAACGGGTTCAAAATTGCTATCGCCCACTCTTTGAAGTAATTCCTCTATTTTAAGGATTTTCTCATCCGCCAGTGTGTGGATTAAGATATAGGGTTGGCTGATTGTAATCTTGACGGTAATCAATGGCTTTATATGACGAGGTGCAACCCTATTTATATCAAGGCAAACGCACATGAAAGGCAAATAACCTACGGGGTATAAAGGCGGAAAACAGCTCGTAATCCGTGGATTGTCAAATTGTCCGATTGCTCAATCAAGGCGTCAATCTATGGTTCTACTAAAGAATTTTTTAAACAGGTTGTTACAGGCGAGGGTGGGCTGGACACCGAATAAACAGCAGGGAGGCTGCGGTGGGATTGCGATCACTGGCTGACGTTGGCAATTTTCAGGTCATTTTACCTACACCTTAGAGAACAAATGCCATTTTTTGAAAGAGGGGGGAATTCAATTTTTTCGTTCTTCCTTCGTCCGCTAGTGTTTTCGATAATAGTAATGAATGGCACTGGCGGGGCGGACGAGTCAAATCTCGAGGGAGGGAAATTGGCAGTTTTCATGCCATTTTACACACACCTTAAGGAACAAACTCTACCTTCCGAAACCTGCAAAGAGTTCCACTTTCCCTCCCCTTGTCGTCCTCTAGTAATGAATGGTGATGAAACAAATCGGTTTATTCTATCGGAAATTAAAGCTCATTCTCATTGAAACTTTTAAGTGGGACACCCTGTACACGTCTCTGACACACAGTAATAACAAGTGTCATCAAATCGATTTGTAAATGAATCACCGCAGAGATTTCGTAAGTCACATTTTTTTTTAGTTTCTTCAGAGAAGGAAGAACGGCGTGTTGCATGCATGAACGACTGTATGTATAAAATAGTTTCAAGCTGAAACCTTCTGCTATTTTTCCCCGCAATAAAAATTCTTTAAAAAAGGTATTCATCGGTTTGACCAACATTATTCGTCGGTGGGAAAAACTTCTTAGAAAATGCGAATTTCTGCAAACAAAAATTCATATCTTGGGTACTGGATGATGCGGAGATGATAAGCTCGATTTAGTTAGTTAATGACTTTACCTTCATTAATCTGAACAGGATATTAGCATAGTAAGCACTGGGGATTATGGCATTGGTCAGATGACTGAATCAGGTTGTTTTGATCAGATTATTTTTGATGAGGCGTATCCCTCACTGATGTAAAACAGAGCACTCCTCTCGAAGTCTCGAAAAGAAGAATTTTAAGATTATGTTGTACATACTTTTTTTTATCAATACCTCCAAGAAGCCGGTAATTTTAAGCTATACACTGTGCTTCCTCGATGGAGTGGATTATTGGTCATTTGAAAATGGCCGTGATAATTGTCGTGAACAGCTGGCGATAATTACAGATTCGATGAACGCCCTGGCATTGGCACATAATTGAAGCCTGATGGTCGTCGTCGGATAAACGGGCAGGGCCACTAGCGGACGAAAAGCGGAGAGATAAGTGGAATTTCCCCCTCTTGGGCGAGTAAAAAATTGCAGTTTGATCCTTAGAGCGTAAGTAAATTGGGCACAAAACTGCCAATTCCCGATTTCTTCAGCGAAATTCCCCTCCCTTTGAAGGTTTGGCTTGTCCGCCAGTGGGCTGGGCTTGTTATTACGTAGGTCAAGTACGTGGTAAAAGTCGGATTCGGATAAACCACATCCGCTGACACAACGGGTCATAAAGGGACTGATGATGAAACATCAGACATCTAGTAGTTAAAACGAGTCATCATCATTCCATGCCTGTTTCATGGTGTTCCATTTCATTGTACCACAGTAAAAACAGTGGCTATGAACACAAAGAAACATGCCTTTTTGCGGACCCAGACTATGGGTTGCGACCACACAATCATATAAATGTGAAACCGGTAGTAATAGAAAAGTTTTGCGGAGTTTGGGAGTGGGGAAAGTTTTGTACGATCCCAATCTGGAGTCAGTACGGGAAGAAAAATGAATCCAAAATATTGTATCGTCTCGGTAAACAGAACTCGGGTTGAAATAGGACGCTATTGGTCAAACGAACCCAATATAAGCCGAACAAAAAAGTCGTATTGGCAGCCATATCGGTCATAACACGGGAATATCTTTGAAGAGGGTACATCGCGTAATTTATGATCATTTCACCTTCTCTTCAAAACAAATTCTACTTGTTGAAGCAATAAGTGTTCTTTAAATTGAAGGTGAAACGACATCCGAATTACTGATTCTCCCCTTGGAAGGTTGGCTTGAAATGAAACCATGAAAGAAACGATAAATGGTCTTCAAGTCATCAAAGAAAAGGATGGTTTTTCTGGTGTTTTGGTATGCTATTGAAGGAACGCGATGTTACGGTGCCGTATTTGGCATGTAGTGCAGTACTGGTGTCGGGTACTATAAATATGAGGTTGGTTTGGTTAATGTGAAACGGAGACAAACTCTGCTTCACTAGAGGACGAGAAGCAGAGGGAAAAGTTAAATTCCCCCTCTTTGAAGGTTTCAAAAAGTAGAATCTGTTCTTTCAAGGAAAGGGTTAAATGACCTAAGTTCTACCAATTTCTCCCTCTTTGGAAATATTCCCCTCCCTTTGGAGGATTGGCTCGTCCGCCAGTGGGTCAATGTGAAACGGAGACACACTCTGAAACGCCGATCAATCCAAACCAAACAACCCTAAATGGCAATGGCATTGTGCAGTCGACCGAATGTAATGTCAACAACAACAACAACAACAACAACAACAACAACAACAACAACAACAACAACAACAACAACAACAACAACAACAACACCAACAACAACAACAACAACAACAACAACAACAACAACAACAACAACAACAACAACAACAACAACAACAACAACAACAACAACAACAACAACAACAACAACAACAACAACAACAACGGCAACAACAACAACAACAACAACAACAACAACAACAACAGCAACAACAACAACAACAACAACAACAACAACAACAACAACAACAACAACAACAACAACAACAACAACAACAACGAAAACAATGTTCATTTTCTACAAAAAAATAAAGCTGCAAAGAGTGTCTATCAGTCATTCTAATGCGGTGTCACTCTCACTGGTGCATGAAATGAGAAGCCTATAATTCAGTCAGGCAGTCAGTCTACATGCATGTACATACATGGCAGAGAAGCACTGTAGGTCGACCGAATTATCAGAACCGAGGACAATTTCTCCAGAATATTGAAAATCGGCAATTTTGAAGTCATTATACACAAAAAAACACAGTATGCGGTTCGAAACTGCAAAATGAAGGTAAAATTCCACTTTTCCTCCACTCTACTCTCCCGCAATTTGATACAACTGTGTTTTGAGCATGCAGTACCGTCAAGTCAAGTGCTATAAATAACGAAAAACCGCAGCATGCTGGTGGCGAACCCAGGCCACATGTGGGGCAGAAACGATGGCATTTTAATTGGGTTTCATCTTTCAGAGATTCCAAAAAAAATTAGATTGTAAATTGATCTTAAATCAGACAACTTATAAGTTAATAAGATGGCTTGTCCGCGTAGAAAAAAGGTCGTATCACATGAAATAGAGATATGGAATGTATTGCCCGCTAAACAAAACCAACACCCATCACTCCCAGCCAAACTGATGCATCAAAATAAATTGCATGCCTTTGGAAACCTGATGGGTTCTGTGTCTGGCGCAATTCATACAGGCAACATGGACAACAACAACAACGTGGATAAAAGGTCACTGCGATGTTGCTCCAGCTGGTCCCAAACTGTTTGTATTTGGCAAAATGATGAATACTTCAGTTATGAAGAAATCCCGATTAAAAAACATAATTGAATGAATCATAGAACATAGTAGATGCATGATGCATGTAACGCATGAAATGCTTGACTGCATAGAATTGTTTGCATGCACATACTACCCTGCCTCTCTGTTCGTGCACTGCGCTATGTTTTGCGTGCTTGTTGACCATAAAAACGGGTTTGAATCGTACGCTATCCGAAGACGATGCAATCGCACAGAGTGGAATGAAAAAGCGGACGAGATTTAATTTTTTTCTTTGGCGTTTCAGAAAGTGTGAGTTTTGTTCCTCAATGTGAACTGGCAGAAAGTTATCTCCACAAACCTCTAAAATTTTCTAATCTGTAAGTGATTTTCGGGACAGAAAACGCTGCCAAAAATACAGAGAGGCACTCTGGAAAGTGGGGGATTGTTGGCTGACGGATTGGGTATTTCCAGAGAGAAACGGTCAGTTTTATACGTTGCAAGAGAATAATTATTTCAAAAATGAAAATTTTAGTCCTTATAGATAGCTGAAAACGGACCACTCTTGTTTACATCAAAATTATCACGGTTCTTAAGACAATTTTTGCCAATTGGGCTCTTCTGGATGTGGTATAATACCGTCAATCAATGATAAATTTTATAGGATTTGATATTCAGAATATACCTAAAGAACAACATTTTAACCGCATGCACAAACTCTTTATGGTTTGATGGTAATTGAATTTTAGCAAAATCGCTAGAAAAATATATGAAACTAAAACAAGCCCTGTGTAAAAGACGCGCTTGATCAGCCAAGGTCGATGTAACTGACGATGCTAAAACTTTTAAAATAAAATCCGTTACGTCTTTTAGATCTGGATTTGAATCTGTAGAATTATTTACAATGCACTTTCTTAATCCTAATCATTTTCCTTCCGTGAAGTTTTTTCGTAAACTTACAAATGTTGCTCAGTTCCGCCAGTCAAATGGGAGCAAACTTCCGAATAATTAGGGTTTATTATAAAAAGTTCGATGAAAAGCGTATCGTACATAATATTACATATTCAGCATAACCTTAACTAAATGTCAAAGCTATGTATAATGTACATACATTAATTCCTATTTCAACATGCCGCATCAGAAAATAACAAATCTAAGTAGACTGTACATCGTACATACTCTCCCAGAATTGGTTGCCACGGTCATCTCAGATCACGGACCAACAGCCAACACATTGCACGACAAATATAGCCTATGCAGTTTATGTTCTTTTACCCTGACAGCTTTTGGCGCGCTTACAGAGCGCGTTCAAATTTTCGAAAAAGTTTTTCTCACATGAAATGTAGAAAACATACGATTTTTGTATATATATGTAATGGATCTGTAGGAATATTATTTTTACTATGAAGAATCCACCAAGTGATCGAGCTACACGTTGTACTGGATGGCAACTGCATCTCACGTTGTAGAATACACGCGCTTTTGTGCACTGGCGGACGAGCTATTCCTCCAAAGGGAGGGGTATTTCCCAAAAGAGGAGGAAATTGGCAGGAATTTGGCCAGTTTACCTACTCCTTACAGAAAAATCTCTACTTTTTGAAACAGCCAAAGAGGGGTGAATCCCACTTTTCCGTTCTTCCCTTGTCCGCTAGTGGTTTTGTGTATGTTTACTCGAGATGCTCAGCGACAACAACCCAATGGTGCTCAGCGTTCACACCTTTGCCACAGTCGACACGGATTCTGTCATAATAATTTATTCACTTCTTCAAATGATGAATCAACCGGTGTCATGCCATGAATAATTATTAACAGGAATTCCCTAGAACAGAACAGTTTCTACCAAGTACGTTACATTCCAACTTCAAAGGCGCTCAATTACTGTTGGTAATGTCTTTTAGAAGATCATTGGGTTATATTATGAACACGTGAAGCATCAGGCAGTGATTATTAGATAAATTCTTAACATGCCCAATAAATGTGTATTCTTCACAGACGTAAAGTTTACACGTTCCCCATCACAAAATGATTTGAGTACTGATCTCATGTTTTGTGTTCTTGTTTACAAGGGACTACACACCAAAGAGTACAAGTGTCAATATGTGTTTATGAAGCGACGGTTTTGTATTTCTTACAAAGTTTAGTTATCGGTGGTAAAATGTCAGTGTCAGGTTGACGTCCAGGTCCTACACAAGATTCGCCAGAGTGAAGTTTTACTATGTACTGTACACAACTTTCACTTGGCAAAAAATATTTTGGAAACGAAGAAATAGTTTCTTTATAAGATTTCAAAATTGAGTTTGTGATGGTTGAAGGGAAATAGAAAATGAAATATAATATACTGGCATTAAATAACATAGCGAACATAGCGGCCGTCAATTCGTTGCAGTCTTCTGACAGAGTCATTTCCGGTCGCTAACGAACAACCGCTTCTCTGTGTGCCAACAACATGAACAACAACAACAACAACAACAACAACAACAACAACAACAACAACAACAACAACAACAACAACAACAACAACAACAACAACAACAACAACAACAAAAACAACAACAACAACAACAACAACAACAACAACAACAACAACAACAACAACAACAACAACAACAACAACAACAACAACAACAACAACAACAACAACAACAACAACAACAACAACAACAACAACAACAACAACAAGATGAGAAGCGAAACGGGTACAGAACCGAACACGAAAGACCGAGATTGCGTGATCAAAACAACACGGGAACGAGTACCATGGCAGGAATATATCGTCCTAATGGGTCCACGTATAGTGTGGTCAGAAAATATTGCGACTCTGACTAAATGAGAGAAGTTTCGATAATTATAATAATGCAAGCTAACAATTTGATCCGTTAGATGATATTTGTTGAGAATACCTGGAAACGTAAGAAAGTATGTATTGTAGCCATGAACCAGAATTTCCGTTGTTTTTTGTCGAGTAAGTTGAAATGATTTGAAATTTACATTAAAGGAAATACAGTCTAGCTAAAATGAACTGTTGTTAAAATTGTTCAGCCTTCCAGTTTCTTTCTAAATCTAAAAGTGAGTTTCTTATTTTAATGTGACATGAACAACAGAGAGGTCACATGGGGAGTAAAAGTTTTACATCAGAAACTATGGTATACTAATGTACCATTGGCCTACGTACATAGCTCGGGCCAATCAGTGCTTACTCTGGCCTAATCGCTTAAACGGATACACACGCTCCATTTGGCATGTTTATCTAATTTGGTTACGTTAGGATAGACTACTGCGTTTGCACGAGCATTTTGAAAGTGCGCCAAATGAGATTAATTTCCCTGTTAGTAGTAAAAAATTTAATAACGGTTTTTGCAAGACTTTTGTGGTTATTGTGAGTAATTTCCGTCAATACTTTTCATGAGTACTTTTCGTGAATATTTTTCGAGAAGACTTTCTTTGGGTACTTTTCATATTTGAAATGAATAATCACAAACAGTATTTATTTAGTTTCACCATTATTTTTAATTTCCAAAGATTTTGACAGCTTCACGTAAAACCTTGTTAAGGTGTATTTCACTCTTTCTGTTAGA
The DNA here is from genome assembly GCA_964036265.1 of Daptonema setosum. NCBI lineage: Eukaryota > Metazoa > Nematoda > Chromadorea > Monhysterida > Xyalidae > Daptonema > Daptonema setosum. The sequence goes on from OZ038447.1 coordinate 8,734,933, forward strand.
ATCACATTAATTTTATTTTATTTTATGACAGTTTCACAATATTCAAATTCAAGTACAACACTGTTTATTGTATACATTTATATATGTATAAGTAAATAGCTCCATGTGTCGAGGTTAGAGTGAAGAATTGTAAAACAATAAAAATAACCGCAAAATGATTACATGACTGTAAATCAATGACAGTGACTTTTAGAAGTTGCATGAGATTCATGTAAAATATGAGCTATTTCTCAGTGTATGAAATAATAAATGCATACAGTGATGGAATGTATAAGAATTAATTTAAAATATTAAACATGTATTATCCAACCACAGGTCAGTTCTACTTTTTTTGAATCTTAATTACTTATATTCATTTCTCAGATACATAATTGTTTTTTATATAAACGTATCGCGATGTTCAGGTTTCGACATCATAGGATCCAAAACAACATTTTGATTGAACTGGCTCAGCTGCCAAAGTGGAAACACAACTGTTGAGTATCATCTTTGGTTATATCGCAGTGACCTCGTTCAAAAAGTGTTCTTTCATCATTAATAACAACTCATCAATTAAACATAACGTCTGCTTGCCAACCCAAAGAGCAAACCGTTTTAATTAGCGCACAATCCAATTCAACTATCTAATCCATATGAGATGCTGTAGGAAAATCACAAGTTCAGGTACACGGGTTCCCATCTGAAGTAGCCGACTGGCTGACGCCGACTATTGTAGGGCCTGTTCATCACAACGGCCATTGGTTGCACATAGCTGCAAGTAAGTAAGTGTGAGTGAGCGAGTGAGTGAGCGAGTGAGTGAGTGAGTGAGTGAGTGAGTGAGTGAGTGAGTGAGTGAGTGAGTGAGTGAGTGAGTGAGTGAGTGAGTGAGCGAGTGAGTGAGTCAGTAAGTGAGTGCTAGTTAGTGATTGAGTGAGTGAGTGAGAGTGAGTGAGGAGTGAGTGAGTGAGTGAGTGAGTGAGTGAGTGAGTGAGTGAGTGAGTGAGTGAGTGAGTGAGTGAGTGAGTGAGTGAGTGAGTGAGTGAGTGAGTGAGTGAGTGAGTGAGTGAGTGAGTGAGTGAGTGAGTGAGTGAGTGAGTGAGTGAGTGAGTGAGTGAGTGAGTGAGTGAGTGAGTGAGTGAGTGAGTGAGTGAGTGAGTGAGTGAGTGAGTGAGTGAGTGAGTGAGTGAGTGAGTGAGTGAGTGAGTGAGTGAGTGAGTGAGTGAGTGAGTGAGTGAGTGAGTGAGTGAGTGAGTGAGTGAGTGAGTGAGTGAGTGAGTGAGTGAGTGAGTGAGTGAGTGAGTGAGTGAGTGAGTGAGTGAGTGAGTGAGTGAGTGAGTGAGTGAGTGAGTGAGTGAGAGTGAGTGAGTGAGTGAGTGAGTGACTGAGTGAGTGAGTGGTTATAAATTCAGGTAAACGTACGACTGCGTCCGGCCGATGCTTCCGCCGGCGAGTGCTCCAACTGCGCAGCTAAACTTTCCAATTTCGTTCCCAAAAAGGTTAAAATTCAATTTTTTATAATTACTTGTGGAGTTGATTACCTAAAAAATACTGAGTGAGTGAGTGAGTGAGTGAGTGAGTGAGTGAGTGAGTGAGTGAGTTAGTGAGTGAGTGAGTGAGTGAGTGAGTGAGGGAGTGAGTGAGTGAGTGAGTGAGTGAGTGAGTGAGTGAGTGAGTGAGTGAGTGAGTGAGTGAGTGAGTGAGTGAGTGAGTGAGTTAGTGAGTGAGTGAGTGAGTGAGTGAGTGAGGGAGTGAGTGAGTGAGTGAGTGAGTGAGTGAGTGAGTGAGTGAGTGAGTGAGTGAGTGAGTGAGTGTGTGAGTGAGTGAGTGAGTGAGTGAGTGAGTGAGTGATCATTTGAACTCACCCGTTTGAATAAGCGGTTTCGAACGCCGACGGATAGTGAGATGAGAAGACTGAATGCTGAAATTCGATAATTTTTGTTAAAAATAATGGTCGCGCTGCGGTCATAACGTTAATTAATTCACAAGAAGAAAGACATAAAGGTTTCAGCTGACACTTGCAAATGTAGAACATTCACAAATTTAATTACAGTACGATACCGCATGTCCTAAGTCTTGAACTCGGTACCGCCCGCTTGTGAGACAGGCATTTTACCACTACGCAACATCCTCATAAAATAACCTGATGTGATCGTGAGCTGATATCAGAAAGAGGCATCATGTTAAATGGTGACTGTCTTCTGACGTTTCGGGCTTCTGACGGCGTCAAATTCGTCGCACTCAGCAGAATCACGAAAATCAGAGGTAGAAACGACGTCATTGTGGATGATATACGTTTGAGTGGGATGGACATTCGCAGAGATTGGTGATTGGATTCTGCAACTATGGAAACTTATTTTTCTTCATATTTATGTATAATTGATAACATCATACATAATTGACATTGACACGCAAGTGGAAACGGGCTTTTTGAAGTCGTATCTTACATACGATTCTGATAGACTGAACATTTTTGGTTGAATAAACTGGTAAGTTACTATGGTATAAAGTACTGGTAACAACGTATTTGTAATACATTCCATGCTACGTAATCTAATGTATAAGA
>OZ038447.1:8737674-8777674 GCA_964036265.1 Daptonema setosum
TTACATATATCCTCTATGATCAACTTACATGGTTAAGGAAGATTATGATTCGGCTTATAATCTGAAGCGACAGTTCACGGACGCTAAACGAAATGTTTTGCACACAGCAAAACATCTGCCAAGTTTTCTGACCGAATTAGAGGTTAAATCACTCACTCACTCACTCACTCACTCACTCACTCACTCACTCACTCACTCACTCACTCACTCACTCACTCACTCACTCACTCACTCACTCACTCACTCACTCACTCACTCACTCACTCACTCACTCACTCACTCACTCACTCACTCACTCACTCACTCACTCACTCACTCACTCACTCACTCACTCACTCACTCACTCACTCACTCACTCACTCACTCACTCACTCACTCACTCACTCACTCACTCACTCACTCACTCACTCACTCACTCACTCACTCACTCACTCACTCACTCACTCACTCACTCACTCACTCACTCACTCGCTCACTCACTCACTCACTCACTCACTCACTCACTCACTCACTCACTCACTCACTCACTCACTCACTCACTCACTCACTCACTCACTCACTCACTCACTCACTCACTCACCCAATAACTCACTCACTTACTCACTCACTCACTCACTCACTCACTCATTTTAGCGCAAACGTTTCTTGGAAGAGGAGGGACTGTATGACACGCGTCGAATGTCTAAGGATGAAGGCAAAGGAGATTACGATGGAAATGACGAAGTACCTAGACGAGATCCGTTAGTTTGGTGTGAGTGTGAGTGAGTGAGTGAGTGAGTGAGTGAGTGAGTGAGTGAGTGAGTGAGTGAGTGAGTGAGTGAGTGAGTGAGTGAGTGAGTGAGTGAGTGAGTGAGTGAGTGAGTGAGTGAGTGAGTGAGTGAGTGAGTGAGTGAGTGTGTGAGTGAGTGAGTGAGTGAGTGAGCGAGCGAGTGAGTGAGTGAGTGAGTGAGTGAGTGAGTGAGTGAGTGAGTGAGTGAGTGAGTGAGTGAGTGAGTGAGTGAGTGAGTGAGTGAGTGAGTGAGTGAGTGAGTGAGTGAGTGAGTGAGTGAGTGAGTGTGTGAGTGAGTGAGTGAGGGCAAAATGCAGGTCGAGAGCACGCAGTCAACGTGGCGAAACACCACCACCGAAATCGAAAAGTCGGACGGACACGCGTCAGTCGAACCAAAGGTTGGGGGAAAATATGAAACGTCAAATTCTGTGAAAAATGCAAAATAACGAATAGTTAGTGAATCTGTGGCCTGATTGACGAAAAACACTGTTCCCGGCGAAGAATTGCGGTGTTTTATTCCGTTCTGACTAACTAAAGCATTTCAATTATCTTGTTTTATCATTATAGATTATTATACATTTATCTATATATATAATTTATTTTGCAGAGGTCGTACACCGTCGCCCATAGCCGATGTACCCGACGACCCTCCACCCCCAGCGAATCGTCAGAGTCGCACCAGCATTCGTGACCCACCGAGGGAAGGCAATCCGTATGAAAATCGTGGAAACTTAGACAAAGACAACGGGTTACATACTTGATTTAGCTGTTTTCAATAGCATCACGATTACGAAAAACTTCAGCACACTCAATGTCCATTACGTAAAGCCACATAAACACTGTCTTAGAAAAAACCAATATGAAACTTATTCGGAGTAACGGATGGGCTGGCTATTTTTTTTGCGAACGAGACACGGTTGATAAAGTCTTTATGAATTTCTTGAGATTATTCAATAGGTTTCTAGTATTTCAGTTACATCAACCCACCAAACAGCAAAGAAGTTGATGCTGAGTATGCAGCCCAGCAAAAGTACAGAAATGCGAGACTTGATCGTTAGCGTTGTTGTTGTTGTTGTTGTTGTTGTTGTTGTTGTTGTTGTTGTTGTTGTTGTTGTTGTTGTTGTTGTTGTTGTTGTTGTTGTTGTTGTTGTTGTTGTTGTTGTTGTTGTTGTTGTTGTTGTTGTTGTTGTTATTGTTGTTGTTGTTGTTGTTGTTGTTGTTGTTGTTGTTGTTGTTGTTGTTGTTGTTGTTGTTGTTGTTGTTGTTGTTGTTGTTGTTGTTGTTGTTGTTGTTGTTGTTGTTGTTGTTGTTGTTGTTGTTGTTGTTGTTGTTGTTGTTGTTGTTGTTGTTGCTGTTGTTGTTGTTGTTGTTGTTGTTGTTGTTGTTGTTGTTGTTGTTATTGTTGTTGTTGTTGTTGTTGTTGTTGTTGTTGTTGTTGTTGTTGTTGTTGTTGTTGTTGTTGTTGTTGTTGTTGTTGTTGTTGTTGTTGTTGTTGTTGTTGTTGTTGTTGTTGTTGTTGTTGTTGTTGTTGTTGTTGTTGTTGTTGTTGTTGTTGTTGTTGTTGTTGTTGAGGTCATTACTGAAATATTTCTCGCAGAGTTGAGAAGTGAACGTGAGAAGAACATTGATCGTTATCCGGATGAGAAAACGGTTCAGAAGATCGAACGGATGGATGCAGCCGAGAACCCTGAACTTAAGCACGTGCTTAACTGGATTGTCACCGATATGCAGAAGAATAACAGGAAACACCTGGATCCGCGGGTTCAGGTAATCTGGTTTTTTATAGTATTCATGATAAATTAGGATAACGCTTTTGATTGCGCGCCAATATTTTTAGCCATCTATACTGCACCATATTTTTTTTCACACCGAATATGAGGAGTGTTCACGGAGCTCGTTTGTCCAGACCCATTTTCTCAATAAATCTATATAACCTACATGTCCTTTTGGACTTTAACGATTTCTGCCATTCTAATACCGCAAGCCTGAACAACAACTTCACATGTTTAAAGGCGTTGAAATTTCAATTTTATCGAGTGATTTTTCAATGACCTGATTCAGAAATTGATGGTCAAGCACGACATCTTCAACAAGGCCAAACCACCAGCCAACAAGGACAAGAGTTACTCCACCAAGGACGCTGCAGACGTACAGAAGATGCTTGAGAAACTGTAACATTTTGAATTGTATGTTTTCGAAACTGTAACATTTTGAATTGTATATTATCGAAACTGTAACATTTTGAATTGTATATTATCGAAACTGTAACATTCTGCCATATATTCATTCCCTTTTATTTTACCTGTATTGACGCTGTTCTTTTGCAGATGAGAACGAGTAAAACGCACGTTTTTTAAGATTTTGAAGAAGTAAATACAATGGTTTAAAACTCATGTAACATCCAGTATAAAAAACCACAATATTGCCATGACTTTATGTTTCTTTACCATTGAAAAAAAACAGAAAAAAATAAAAACACCAAAATAAACCTTTCCATTCATTGTCATTCACAGTTCATTAATCTGTATCCATTTGTTTACTGGATCTTTATTATTTTAAACCCAATGCTTTTTGTTATGAAACTTAATTTTTGTTTATGGAAGCTGACGGTGGTTTATTGATTCCTAACTTCATTTACTTGACTTCAATAGAAACAGTTTGCCATCTTTCACTTCTGTCTGTCTGTCTGTCTGTCTGTCAGTCAGTCAGTCATTCAGTCAGTCAGTCATTCAGTCAGTCAGTCAGTCATGCAGTCATTCAGTCAGTCAGTCAATCGGTCTGTCTGTTCATCTGTCTGTCTGTCTGTCTGTCTGTCTGTCTGTCTGTCTGTCTGTCTGTCTGTCTGTCTGTCTGTCTGTATGTCTGTCTGTCTGTCTGTCTGTCTGTCTGTCTGTCTGTCTGTCTGTCTGTATGTCTGTCTGTATGTCTGTCTGTCTGTCTGTCTGTCTGTCTGTCTGTCTGTCTGTCTGTCTGTCTGTCTGTCTGTCTGTCTGTCTGTCTGTCTGTCTGTCTGTCTGTCTGTCTGTCTGTCTGTCTGTCTGTATGTCTGTCTGTCTGTCTGTCTGTCTGTCTGTCTGTCTGTCTGTCTGTCTGTCTGTCTGTCTGTCTGTCTGTCTGTCTGTCTGTCTGTCTGTCTGTCTGTCTGTCTGTCTGTCTGTCTGTCTGTCTGTCTGTCTGTCTGACTTTCTCTTTTCTCTACCGTATTCAGTCATTTCACTTTTGCAAACGAAAACTTAATCGACAGAATTTTAGAGATGGCATAAGTAGTTAAGTCATGATCAGATACCGTAATCATTGGAACAATCCGGTTTTTTAATAGTGATTCGTTTCAGCTTCATAATCTGGGAACGAACCACTTAGATCAAAGTTTCTAAAAGTGACACTATTAATTGTTTGATTAATTTTCCTTCTGTAAACAGACCAATAAGCTTTTCTGTAGTTATATAGAACATTTTAAGTAATAGTTGATGAAGAAACGCTGCCTATAAAATTCACAAACGAGGGTTTTCTATACACCTTTGCCTTGGTAGTCTCCTCCTTGAAAAAAGTCTGAGTATAGGCAGAAACTCAACATCGACTCAACAGTGCAATTCGAATCACGCTGTGATTAAAATCCAACAGATAATAATGATATAACACTGGTGTATAAAAAAAATTACATTAGAGCTGTTTTCACGAAGACCGACTGTTCAGCTTGAGAGCATATGCACGAGGCATTATTACAGTAGCATACAAACATCGGAGAAAGAAGTTACATCCTCCTTTTTTATCGAGTTGCAAAGAGCCATCCTGAAGTATAGGCAACAGGGCTTCACAATAACCAATATCAATAACCCATTCTGTGGAAGCTTCTCCTTATTGTAGAATTGGGTTAACACTAATTGCGGCCTCATACACCAATGTTTTTTTGCTGTGAATTTGATTTTCTGAAGGCCTTCAAACCAGGATATGGCGATTATCCTTTTAAACGGTGTCAGAAATGTTTTTAACAAAATACTCTGACCTAGCATTATCGGGTCCTTCGACGTTTAAAAAAACCACTTATATAATTTGGGAATATGTGTAAAGTAACTTGATTAACCTTCATATCTGAACATGACTTGAACCTGAACGCGATTTTCATATGTTAACCAAATGTTATGTTAAAAAAAGATTCAATTTTCCGGAAATTTAGAAGTGCGCCGAAAACGGATTTGCTAAAATACAAAAAGTTTTGACTAACAAGAGACCCCGGATAGGCTTAGATGGTCTGGATCAATGTGACAAAGACGTCAAGGATGTAATATTTGTCAGTCGAGACTTTTTTTCGACAATACCGATAAATTACTGTAATATAAGAGAGACTGGCGTCACCGTTTTATCTAGTGATTGCCAGCACCACCTCTTCTATCCGAGTTCCCGTATACCAGTGACCAACACAGAAACTCTACCACCTTTATATTGATGTTTATTTATTGTTGACTTGTGAATCAATCATTAATTATGGATGGGGTCTTTGATTTATTATCAAAGTATTTCAGATCTGACGACCGAGATCTAAGTGAGGTCTAGACCATGTACATTTAGGGTCTTAGAACTATAGACACACTAGTCCAAACTGGATCAAGGACCAGACGAAATGTCTAAGTATTTTAGATCTGGGAACGTAGATCTAAGTGACGCCTACCAATTAAGGTTTAGACAATCTATAATCAACAATAGGATGTATGGATAATGTTTAACTTGAAGTTGGATTAAGTTATGTTTATCGGATCATAAATATTTTATAAAGGATCATGCACCTTGGAATCAGTCACGTCGTTCCATCCGGGGTTCAGGCTGCACAGTTCAGGCGCCACTTGAGCTACTAGCGAGGAGGCCGCGAGCTCTTGGGTGTATATCTAAGCGTGATTCAAGGACTATTTCACTCAAATCACACTTTCTTTAATCGAAACCAATTCCTCTAGGGAATTGACCTCCTTTCTGATGCAGTACAAAGACTACAGGAAAGGAGCAGCCTCTACCCAATGGGCGAGACGGCCGATTAAAGAGCGAATTACGAGAGAAGCGCCTACGTAAGAACCAACAACGGTACGAAAACCAGTTGGCCGCCAACTACTGACTTGCAGGTTGACGCGAGTTTAAGACTCGACTTACGATGACCTTTCCCTGGAATTACCGTCAAGAGCTTGGAGTACTCTGGACAACAATTCACCTACGGATCTACAACTTACTTAAATGCTTACTAAAGACAACACACTCAACTTTGCCGTTTCAATGGTCAAAGTTCTGCCACGGATAAAAGCTGGAAACAGTTTATATGGAAACAAGATTATAAAACAATTTGAAACAATTTACTATTAAATAATTTATAAGAGAAAGGTAAATCCAATTACCTCGACACGCATTCGCGTATCTTGATTCCGAAATCAAACCCAATGAACATTGTAAGTTCACAGATTTATTCGGTTCAAGCCGCAATAAGTGTCTTCAGGTGAGGTAAAGTATGGAATGAATTGATAGCAAAATATGTACGCAAACGAAAATCACAGCACAGCAAAATGGGACAACACCGCGGATTATCTACCGCTGCTACTGGTGCTGGCAATCACTAGATAAAACGGTGACGCCAGTCTCTCTTATATTACATTGGAGGTCCCGCCGTCCGTATACCATACCATCACCGAATACCTTATCACCTAACATTCGGTCACCCATGTAACCGACTTCGTGTTACATTGGAAGTCCCGCCGTCCGTATACTATACCCTCATCGGTACTAAATCCATCAATCCACACGGTTAATACCTGCACTGATAACGTGTAAATATATTCAATTAATAATTATTGTTGTCAATTAAACACACCTGAATAATTACCCAAACTAAGGTGATTGACTCAAATACATAAAAATATTTGTTGGAATATATTAACAGTCGCTTGCATAAAATTGTGAAAAGAACAGTAGGTTGTGAATAATACACTGGTTCATAATAAAAGTTAGAAAAATCAGTATTCACTGAATAACTCGAACCTGAAGTATTTTTTCTACCGGCCTTAATATTCTAAAACACTGATTTATTGAAACGAACGATAATAGTCATGTCTGATTATAACCACTATGATGATCAATATGAGGATCAGGATTATAATTATGTAGATTGTCAAGTCGAAGAATATGACAATCAATTACCTGACATGGACGATCCCAATAGTAATCAATCGGTGTATGATGACTACGGTCAACAAGCATATCCCACCCCGATTGATTACAGCCAATACCAAACCCATGATTACAGTCCATATGAGCCACAACACCCAACTCATACAGACCAATACCATGATTACGACCAAGTGACACATGAGTACCCAATGCAAACGGACTATGGAATCCGTCAATATGCAGAGGATCCCATGACTCATGAGGACAATGACAGTCAACTTGAGCCAAACTACTCGACTCATCCTAACTGTTATAGTCAGCATGTGAATCAATACCCGATGCATAACGATCACTACGGTGAGTATTTCTACGTCTCAAATATCTACCACAATCCACCTGAGGACTGTGCTGCTGAGACATACGAGTATGATGGCAATACTGAATCATTAGCATTGCATCAAGAGTCAATGGTACCTGAACCACCAACGGTTGACATGATGTACGCATCACCACCCAACACCATCAGTCATCAAATGGGGGTTCAAAACAAAAACGTCTCGCATTCCTCATTGTCTACATTTGAACGAGATGTGCTGGAGAAAGTGTATGCGAAATTGACTTCCATGCAACAAGATATGGTGGAGACGGGAAAGATCGGTGACGACATTCAGTCTCAAACACGAGCACTGAGTGCAACCAATCAAAAGTTCACATCCGATCTCAATCGACTCAACAGCACATTTCATGAATTTGGGTTGAGGTCAGATTATCGTGATGCCAATGAAAATGGTTCCCCAGCAAAGCTCAAAGTGGGTGCTCACAAATCACTGACTCCGTACAGTCAGAAAAAATCCAGGGCTGTAGTGAAGTGGAATAACAACGTCCACGGTCCCTTTGGTCATTACAAAACCACCACTAACTCAAGTAACGAAATATGGACTTCGTCACTCAAGCAGGGTAAAAAGATCCGACCTACTTCGGGTAAGAATCAGTTTGACTCGGATCTGTACAAGGATAAGTCGAACGTGTATGGTCCGTCGGGCCGATACAAATACATTAATTCTAATCCACCGACAATTAATAGTCATGACTCCGGTACACGATTGGCCAGTAAAACGACCAACGTGAAAGGACCCATGGCCAAGTACAAGAACATTACTTTAAGTTCCGATTCTTTCAATCCGAACATGAACGGTCTCATGAAAGATGCATCGAATGCATCTGGACCAAAATCAAAATACAAGGACTATTAATTAATTGGGCACAGTACCCAATTTTGTATCAATGACACGTTAGAAAAAACGCGTCTTTCATAAAATCGTAGTCTGATGTTCAAAACCGGACTATAATTTACTATTATCTATAAATACTCTGATTTAAAGTCATTGTAAATTGGCACATTATTTATTATTACCATACGGAACCATATATATTCACTGCAATATTTAATTCAAGTTACTGCGCTATTCAACTGATATATTTTCGTTATTCATCACTTAAAGTTTTATTCGTCATTCTTCAAGTCTTATTCGTCATTCTTCAAGTTTTATTCGTCATTCTTCAAGTCTTATTCGTCATTCTTCAAGTCTTATTCGTCATTCATCAAGTCTCATTGATTCATCATTCGTCATTCGTCAAATTTTACTCGTCATTCATCAAGTATCGTCCTTCAACGTCTAACATTTTTTACTACAATCGTTCTATATAATTTTCGTGATCTGTGTAACCCTACTAGAACTCACGTCACTAGTTCTGTTCTAAATCAATGCATTTGTTTATGTTAGAATGCCTGTTGGCACGCGCCACGCGCGTAAATGCACACTCCAAGGGGGTGTAGCAGCGGTAGATAATCCGCGGTGTTGTCCCATTTTGCTGTGCTGTGATTTTCGTTTGCGTACATATTTTGCTATCAATTCATTCCATACTTTACCTCACCTGAAGACACTTATTGCGGCTTGAACCGAATAAATCTGTGAACTTACAATGTTCATTGGGTTTGATTTCGGAATCAAGATACGCGAATGCGTGTCGAGGTAATTGGATTTACCTTTCTCTTATAAATTATTTAATAGTAAATTGTTTCAAATTGTTTTATAATCTTGTTTCCATATAAACTGTTTCCAGCTTTTATCCGTGGCAGAACTTTGACCATTGAAACGGCAAAGTTGAGTGTGTTGTCTTTAGTAAGCATTTAAGTAAGTTGTAGATCCGTAGGTGAATTGTTGTCCAGAGTACTCCAAGCTCTTGACGGTAATTCCAGGGAAAGGTCATCGTAAGTCGAGTCTTAAACTCGCGTCAACCTGCAAGTCAGTAGTTGGCGGCCAACTGGTTTTCGTACCGTTGTTGGTTCTTACGTAGGCGCTTCTCTCGTAATTCGCTCTTTAATCGGCCGTCTCGCCCATTGGGTAGAGGCTGCTCCTTTCCTGTAGTCTTTGTACTGCATCAGAAAGGAGGTCAATTCCCTAGAGGAATTGGTTTCGATTAAAGAAAGTGTGATTTGAGTGAAATAGTCCTTGAATCACGCTTAGATATACACCCAAGAGCTCGCGGCCTCCTCGCTAGTAGCTCAAGTGGCGCCTGAACTGTGCAGCCTGAACCCCGGATGGAACGACGTGACTGATTCCAAGGTGCATGATCCTTTATAAAATATTTATGATCCGATAAACATAACTTAATCCAACTTCAAGTTAAACATTATCCATACATCCTATTGTTGATTATAGATTGTCTAAACCTTAATTGGTAGGCGTCACTTAGATCTACGTTCCCAGATCTAAAATACTTAGACATTTCGTCTGGTCCTTGATCCAGTTTGGACTAGTGTGTCTATAGTTCTAAGACCCTAAATGTACATGGTCTAGACCTCACTTAGATCTCGGTCGTCAGATCTGAAATACTTTGATAATAAATCAAAGACCCCATCCATAATTAATGATTGATTCACAAGTCAACAATAAATAAACATCAATATAAAGGTGGTAGAGTTTCTGTGTTGGTCACTGGTATACGGGAACTCGGATAGAAGAGGTGGTGCTGGCAATCACTAGATAAAACGGTGACGCCAGTCTCTCTTATATTACATTACACAGTCCAATCGTAAGCGTCATGATTCACGCAACTAATACACTTTCACCATTTATTGGAAAACTACTCAAAATGTAAATGAAAGTTGCACTCGATCACAAACCTATTCTATGGTTTCTTGTTATCAATCATTTATTTTGCGGTTAGGTTACACACGCAAGCAACGAATTAATCGCAAATTATGTATGTTGTCTAAATGCTATGTGGAAAAAAATTTATTTCTCGAAATTTAAAAAACGCGCCAAAGCAGATTTGAATTCAAATTGCGTGCCAGAAAGTTTTTGACTAACAAGAAACCCTGTGGGTTTGAACCGTACCAATGTTCAATTTTTAAGATTACGGTAATTTGTTGAACTAGTAACTTACATTCCAAATACAATTTTTTGTTCAAAATTTTAAAAAAGAAGTTTTTTTAATATAAAAATTAGATTTAGTTATTATTCGTTGTCATTCCTATCAAATTAAATCAAAAACTTACACACAACATTTGCAGGTTCCCCCACCGTCCGCATTCCGTCAGCAGACCGGTTCAGAGAAGGAGGAAGTAGACGTTTTTAAAGGTCTAGCAAAGCAATCTCAATTTCTTTAAATCATGTCGGCCGCCGTCGCCTCAGCCGTCGCCTCACAGCAGAATGGAAGCAGCAGCACGGATGCCAAGAACAAGCAGCGTCCGATTCTCGGCCCGCCCAAGCTCAACACCATGGACTTCACCAATGATGTGGCCGGTGGCAAACAGTACACCAACTTTGAGAAGAAACGCCCCAACAAGAACCGCGTGAGCAAGTGGGAAAAGGTTGGCAACGTCGGAGGCGTATCATAGAATCAAGGTGATATTGGTGTATACTTTAACAGATAGACAGAATTATCTGAGACTGAGATAAAAAAAGTATAATTCATCCTTATCAGAGTTGCGAATGAACCATTGTATCGTCATCGTTATATATGATTATATCGTTATTCAGTACAACGAGAAACTGCCCGAAACGATGAACACGGCCGAGGTGACGATTGACCCCGAAAACCTCTACTTCTTCTCCGGCAACAACAGCTGGCTGGCCAACTTCTACAGAGTTGGTTGGATAAGTTAAGTGTGAACAGTTGTAGAATAAATGAGTGATCACAAACGAACAGTTCAGTTCAAGTTCCCATGGTTTTCTGAAAGTAAATCGCTGGGCGAGCGGTAAAGTAAATCGTTTGAATAGCAAGTGACGGATGATGGAAATACCGCCGCTTCGCGGGGCTGACACTCATGTCCCCACTCGTTACCAACTATGGAACTGATATCCTCACTTGTGAAGCCTGTGTACGACAAACTAACTTGTTACTCAGCTTCACAAAATGGGCAATCGGTGGGGCTGGGGCGTGATATGATGTTGATGGAGTTTGTACTTCATATAAATGGACTCTGGCTATATTGTAATTTGTAAGTAATTCTTCTGTTAGTTATTCTATTTCAAAGTGGCACCGGGAAGACCATCTTTATTCCATGTGTTGCAGCGACAGTTACATCTCAAAATGATCAAAAAACTTGATTGCATGCATTTAGGCACCAATGAACATCGATGGTCACATGTACCCGTCAGTGGAGCACTACTACCAGGCGTGCAAGCTGTACATGCTCGGTGGTGCCAAGCTATCCAACCAGATTCGTCGTATTGCTGATGCCGGTCAGTTTTGTCGTCTGTGTAGTCTAGTGCGTAAGGCGCCAGCCTCGAAAACTGATGGTCCTGGTTCGCAACCTGACCGGAGATTCAAACCCTGATGCGTTACTTTTGTTTCTGCTCTGCCAGATAAGGAAGTCTCATAAAAAATAGTTCAGTGCAGTAGATCATTTGAAGATTTCTGATAAACTTTATTTTGACTTTGTATATATTTCAGGTCAAGTAAAATCGTACGCTCGTCGGTTGCTGCGCAACGTGGCTACGTACGAGCAAGTGGAGGAGTGGAAGATGATGCACGGACCGCTCTTGCTGCAGGTAATATGTGACTGAGCATAACCTTCTTGAATCTAGAACCGAATCACACAATAAACATACGCAGTTCAGTTATCCAGTTTCCTGTTTCAATCATTAAAATGTGATTTCTGTTTTACATCCTCTCTCTGAACCCACTACTGTTCATTCAGTGATACACATTGGATCTATGAAATTCATGTGTGCAATTTTCATTTTGCATCCTCTGTCTGGGCCATAATTCATATAGTCATAAACACATCTGATAATAAATTGTATATATGTAAAAAAATTCTGATTACAGCATGCGCTCATCCACAAGTTTGTGCAGCACGCTGGCCTGCGCAACAAGCTGCTGGAAACAGGCGACAAGCTGCTGGTACATGCCTATGAGAACGATAAGGTGTACGCGTCGGGTATGACCCAGGAGAAGTTCACCGAATGGGCCAAGGAGAACAAGGGAAAGAAGTTCAAGGTAATGATATTATATAACTTTGAATGTGATTTTTCATACTTCTACTGACGATATCTTCTACTTCATTTATCGACCGTGAAATCAGGCATCGTGAATTATAGGGGGCGATTATAATATGAGTGAAAATTTGCTCACTGTTTCGTTGGTCATTTGAGTTGCGGCTTCATTTCGATTTGAGTGGGGTAATGTTGAAAATGTACATAACGATAACTGAGATGGCAAATATTAATTGTTAACAACGTCAAGTTGTTAATTATTATGCAGATCCCGCTCATCACAACCGGCGACAGCCTGGAATACTTCCCCGTGGTCGGCGGCGGCAAGAACGTGCTCGGATTCCTCATGATGCGTGTCCGGGACGACATCAAGAAGTTCCAGGTAAAGTCAACTGTAAGCTTTTGCGAAGTAGAGATTTTTTTTCATTGTGTTTAACATTCAAATGTCATGAAACCTGTTCTCTAGTTTAAGAACTCACAAAAACTCGCCGCAAAACAGGACAAAGTGGCTTCGAACGATGCCAAACTTGCAGATATAATTTTTATACCATATTTTTAGGAAAAAGTTGTCGAACGGTTCCGAGGTTGCACAAGCACAACCATTCTTTCATTTCATCGCATTCCGTATTTTTCAGGACAAAGTGGCATCGAGCGGCTCCGACTCGGTGACGTCGACCGACCCGATCATGGCAGCGGCGATGGCCGCCCTGCAGCTCGATCCGTCCAAGACGGCCGATGATAAACTGCGTGATATTGCCGCCGGCAAGGATAAGAAGGAGAAAAAGTCGGAGAATCGTGAGGAGTAATTCGGGCACGGCCCGGTGTTCTCGGGGAGTTGTGGAGGCGGAGCTTGTTTGGAGGATTATCTGATGCGATTTTGTATGGTCGGAGATGATCTACTGCTTTGAAAATCACTGACAATGCATTGCAGTTGAGATTTTTCAAATCAGTGTGTTATTCTGATTGTGTAACATCGCTGGATTATCTTGTTGACAATTTCTGCCGCCCAAGTTCTCAGAGACACCCGGCTAGTGCGTACACCTCACACACTTACCTACTACGAATTAGGGTAGCACAAAACACATCTTAATCATCATAGTTTCTTTAAAAAACAAATCTACTATAAATATTAATAAAAATATCACTCCACGCGATTTTCCGCTCATTCTCATCTTTCAATCTGGTGAACATGTCGAATTGCCAACTTGGTTGTGGAATTTTATTTCGGGGATTGTGGGGGAAGTTGGGGCGATTGTCGAATATAATTTCCATGTATCTTGGTTTGGCAAATAAAATTGTTTTTATGCTGGTCTTCTGTTGCTAATTTGCAACTCTTTATTGTTGCTCTATTATCCATTTATTAATGCTGGTAAAATACCATCCTGTTTTTGATTCAATATTCCAGAGTTCTGTCTTTTGTTATTTCAATATTCAGCTGCGGTGGAAAAAGTACCATTTTGGTCGGTCAGGTTTTTTGGCGGTCTTTTTTGTTATCGTCTTTTATACTTATACTTGTAGGTGGATATTCCAGTCTATCGTTGATTACGAATTCCTCTTGTCGTTTATTTCTTATCTTGTTAAAGTGTTTCTTCATTTCTCGTCGTTACGCAAGTTTTTCGTGTATCCCAATTCAGATTTTCTGTAATATTGTTGCTTCTGGGGGGTTCACGGTAAACTTTTTTATACTGAATATCAAGTTTCACGAAAGAAATTTTTATAGTAAAGATTTATCCAGTCATCAGTTTCTAGTTTTTTTGGTTAACTCATTTAATGTGATCCGAAAAAAGCGTCCGTTGATGTTTTATTTACTGTGTCCATATGTTCATCATTATCATTCATCCTGATTGAAACCTTCCCAGAAACCTTATACCTGTTCTCTTTTAACTTCAATAAAGTTTATATTAAAAACGATTGTCGGATTTGATTCGCTGAATTCCCGGAGATATTGGTGTTGGTTCAACTAACTGAAGTACTTTTTGTTATACTATGTAGATGTAGTTATTAAGTTTGTTTTGCTCGGAGAATGCTGTTTTTATTGTATTTCATTCATTCCACAGTTATCACAAGAGAGTAAAGACCCCATTATAATCGTTAGTGAAAGGATAAAAAGACCTTCAGGTTAGAATTTTATTGACTTTGTTATAAAATATGGGGGCAGGCTGATCATTGATTACTAGTGGGTTGCTAGAGGAGGCTACTGTAGGACGAACTAATCCTCTCAAAAAATTTTGTTCAACGGGGGAATTCCGTGGAAGAGTGGGGAATCGGCCGTTTTCAAGTCATTTTACCTTTACCTTGGGGAACGAATTCAACTTTTCGAAAACGTCAAAGAGAGAATTCCACTCTTCCTCGTCTGCTGGTGAGAGGAGTGGTATAATAGGAAATGTGGATTTTTTCACAGTTGTGTTTGACAACGCACTTGGTAAAAAAATAACTGAAACTGCTGCTCTCAATTATTCTTTGTTATACTGCTATTTAGTATTGGCTCGTCCGCTATGAATGTTCGTATCGTATTAAAATATTTTTTATAGTTTAGTTGGGTGGAACTCCCTGACCCCGTTAATTTTTACAAAATTTGTTCTCGACCGACGGGAATCACAAAAGGGAGTGGCTTTTTGACCAGATTTGTTTTTAGTGTTGGCTACTTTACTACATCCCTTTTGGTTTGTTGACGTTAAATCACTTAGTGATCACGTTTTATAGATGATGAGAAAGCAGAGGGTAGTACTTTTCTGTTATGTCGTGGTATGGTGGAATACGTAAACATAATGTTTCACTCTGGATCGGGCGGTCGTTTCTCGCTTCAAGATCATTTCTTCTATCAGTTTTCACTGCAATTACACTATAAAATTCTCTGAATTTGATGTATCTTAATATGTACTGCATCCTATATAAACACATGTGGTCGTTCTTCCCGAAAATTGACCCATTAACAATATCAGATGAAACACCAGCTTGATGTTTTTCTCTATAACATCGAGCTAAGTACTTTACAGGTTGTTTTTTATACGACGACACCCGCTTAAGTCGCTCATAAATCTCCGGTCAACATGTCTATTATGAACTACAATGGTGGCACGTGCATTGCCATGTGCGGCAACGACTCGGTCTGCATCGCCTCCGATCTCAGGTACGTTGTTTATACAGTTGAAGCATGATGCTTCTAGATGTACTCCATGCCTTTAATTTGACGGATTTGCTAGTCCGATCGACGCACAAGCGGACGAGAAGGGGAGGGAAAAGTGGAATTCACCCCTCTTGGCGGTTTCAGAAAGTAGAATTTGTTCCCTAAGGTGTAGATAAAAAGGCCTGAAATCTGCTTAACCAGGGGCATCCTAAAATGGTGTTAACCCTGGATGCAGGGATGTAGATTGAAGAAATAGAATGTTCTGCTTTCATTAGGAGTAGGCCAGTGTAGAGTATTGTGAATGAATAATCCAGAAAAAATATTGTAAATGAGTTATGTTTTTGCAGGCTTGGCGAACAGTTCACGACGATCGCGCGCAACGTCAAGAAGGTGCACAAACTGACCGATCGCATTTACGTCGGGTCAGTGAATTCTCGTTTTATAATAATTCACTTCACATAAATAACACCCTACTTTACATATCCCATTCATTCGGCATTTTGTCCTGTACATAAAGACACCAAATTTGAAAATCTGAATTTAGTGGACAGATGACAAGGGTACTTAGCCGTATATCTTATCTGTCTTATCCTAATACAATCGTCTAATTACATTGACCAACCTTGTGAATTATCCACATTCCACATAGTTCACAGAGTAAACGCCATAGTATTTTACTTGACTGTTACTTAGCACACCGCTGATTACAGAGGGTTTCTAAATTGTTGTCCATTAAATTCAGCTTCGGCGGTTTCTACTCGGATGCGACGGTGGTGCTCGAGAGGTTACAATTCCGGCAGGCTATGTTTGAGCTGAACGAAAACCGCGCCATCAAACCGAAAATCGTTGCTAAAATGCTCTCAAATCTGCTGTATTCGCATCGGTGAGGGCGCAAAAGCATCATATTCTCACAATCTTTCCTGTTGATTACTGTGATTATTATAATTAATTTTCATTTTTATTTATTTTATTTATCAGATTCGGTCCGTACTTCATCGACCCGATCATCGCCGGTCTGGATCCGTTGACGAACAAACCGGAGATCTACGGCATGGATCTGATTGGGTGTCTGTCGAAACCGAGGGATTTCCTGGCCGTGGGCACGGCTGAACAGGAGATGCTGGGATGTTGCGAGGCGTATTGGAAACCCGATATGGTACGTTTTGTTATGATTATTATTATTGACTTTATTATGATAGAATAATATTAAGAAGTATGAAGTGAAAATGAAGAAACCAGATCACTTAGCAATCCTGTTTGTTCAACTGGACAAACTGCTTGAAATATAATGAACAACTTATGGAATCTTCAGGATTCCAAGGAACTGTTCGAAGCCACATCGCAGGCCCTGTTGGCTGGTTTGGAGCGAAACGCGGGTAGCGGCTGGGGTGGTATGGTCTATACGATTACCAAGGATAAGGTACGCTACTTTCTGACATCCCGATATCATGTTTTTTATTGTTTTTTGCAGCATAAGTTTAAGTTAATTTAAGGCTAATTTAAATCATCGGTATAAAAACAACAACAGCAGATAACTAAAAACGTATGAATGACTATCAACTGCAATGTTCTGGTTTGATTCCAAATTCTTCTGTAGAAATTTTTAAATGATACCCCCATTCTAATTCGTCTTTTTATAGAATCTTGTTTAATTTTCTTTTGACGTAATAAATTTCTTTCACTGATTTTTGGTCGTTTTTCTCTTGTATTTGAGAATAAAAGCCATCTGTTTGCAGGTCACCATATCGAGCATCAAGACCCGTATGGATTAATTTGTGAAGCTAATATACCCTTGTGCTTTTTATGATTTATTTCCGTTAATTTTTCAAGTCGTGTGCCCCGTGATTTTTTTTTAAATTTATATTTAGTATTGCAAAAATGCAATGCATGAATAATATTGTTGACAACTGATGTTTAACTGGTCCTCTGGTGAAAAGAAATCTCTCAGATCGTTTAAATAATTTGAAAAATTTCAAGAAAATTATCATAGTGTTGTGAACAGTATAAATATTGATGATTTCGGTCAATTTGCTCGTTTTACTCGGGTCTGTTGTAATCCACTGTTTTATCATTATTTTCTCCTTCATTGATTGTGATCGATTATCATGTGTTTTGTTCTGATTATTAAAAGGAAATGAAACGTGAAGAATACATGTTAGTGCGGGAGGTGTTGGGCTACGATTTCTCGTTAGAAGCGAGAGACTTGTTCGTCAAGTCTTTACATATTATTCGCATAATTTTGTTACTGGGGTACTGTGGTTTGTGTTGGAACAAACTGTTATGCTGGTTTTATTCAGTTTATTTTTTGTCAGTATTGAAATCCGTTAGTTAGCTATAGCTGAAGTTTTACTACCTGAATAGTCAGCTTGCGTAGAACTGGTCTTCTATGCTTATTATCATGGTTAATGCTTATGTTCAAGTTCAATGTGACACTCAAAGTTCAATGAGACATTCATTCTAGCAGTCTAGCCTCTAGCTTATTTATTTATTTGCAGTTTTCATCAATTTGCAGCCATATTCAACCCCGCCGCCGCCTTGCTCATTTCATCGCCCCCATTTCGCCTTGATTGTACTTCGCCAGAAGAATTTCTCCCCATTCTTTCGGTAAAAACCGTTTTCACCACCCTGGCGTGTCCATGTCCGCAGGTTAATGTTTACTTTGATTGCCATATCAGGTAGATTTACTTCTTATGCCAGGAAAATGTTTTTGCCTGTGATCAAGCGAGGATGATGTAACTGCCTTGATTGCTTCACTGTACAGAGTTATGCAATATTCTTATGGCGCGAATATTATAATATCATTGTTGCATTTGTTTTAATCCACCGAGTTATCTTGACGAACACATTCATTGAATAAAAAGAGTTGTGACTAAGTGAAGTAACTTACCGTGATTTTCTGCCAATAAAATATAATTTATTGTTATAAATAGTTATTTTGTTGCATTAATAATTGTTGATTTTATATTTATTAGATGCGGTATCAGTGGCGGACGCAGTGTGCCCCGCAACGCACGTAACCAGCAGTGGTGCATCATCCAACGATACATCCAATACCATCGTTGCATCCGCTTCCACCAGTTCATCGTCAGATACACCCAATACGTCGGGTGCCTCAGGTAAATCTTCATACTGTGTATATACGATATTTATTATCGATTGGTAATCCAATTTATTAATTTTTGTCCAATTGTCTATCACCGAATACAGGCGTTTTATAGGGTCTATAGAGGCTTTAAGAATTGTTGTATTGTGTGTTTAGAGTGATTTCGATAAATATCCTGTTCGTGCAGGAGGTGAATCACATACGTGAAGATTACAAATGATTTTTTTGATGAAATTGCTCCAACACGGATTTGAAAACCTGATACAACTGAAAATGGTTTACAGGACGCAAACGACGTCTAGACGATCCAAACCCGTCCGATCAGTCGACGAGTAGCAGTGCGGCCGTGGACGCTTTCTTTAATCCGGTTGGTTACAATCTTTTCTTAATTTAATATTTTGTAAAAAATGTGTAGGATTCTGTTATCTTACATGTCATTTTTGTATTGCAGTCGACCTACAAACGCTCCAAGCCGACAACCAACGCCGCCAACGGCAATCACTCAACCACGACTTTAGCAGTTGGTAACAACAACAACAACGCAATGCAACAACAACAGCAGCCGGGCAGCAGCGGCAACAGCAACAACAACAGCAATGATTCATACATCAACCACACCAACGTCAACTATCATCATTCGCCCTACAGTCCGCATGCCAATGGACTGCATAAAGGCGCCGGTGGTACGTCGTTCAATACGCCCAACAAGTCAACCACTAAGAAACTTATAATCAAAAACTTTGACGGTTGGTGGGGTTTTGGGATTTTTCGTACGATTTATTTAGTTAGTCTCACTGTAATTTTGATTCGATAGCCAGCATGAATGACAGTTATCGTGAGTAGGCTATAAAATTAAAAGTAAGCTAATATTATTCAGCAATCCCTGCCGTTCCCGCCGATTACTATGAGAAATCATGGGCCAAGTTGTCGGACGCCGTCCAGGCTGTGCACCAGTCGCGTCCGGTCAACTCGAGTCTGGAGCAACTGTATCGGGTTGGTGGACGGTTGATTCCTCAATTTACCACTGATTTTGACAGGGAGTATTAAAGATTTGGTTGAACTGTCCCCTCGCAATAATGACGTGTAAAGTAAGGGTGTGAAAACTTTCATTTGAGTGTGTAAGTTGAGTGAGTGAGTAATTGAATGAGTGTTGAGTAAGCGAGTGAGTGTCAAAAATCGTTTATTTTCAGATAGTGGAAGACATCTGCGATGTATCCACCGATCTGGCGGCACGCATGTACGAGTCGCTACGATCGCAATGTGAAACCCATTTACGTGATCAACTGCCGCAGCTGTCGGGTGGTGGTCGAGACGGTGCCCTGTTCGAGCACAGTGCCTGGCTCAAGAAACTGGCCGCCTGCTGGTCAGCCCATTGTCAGCATATGGTTGGTTGCAAAATGTGGACCACAAGCGTTTTTGTGTCGTTTTATTGGAAGGTATTCATCATGGAACAATTATAATGGCAGAATAATATTATAATGGCAATTATAATTTTATTATCACAGAAATA
Organism: Daptonema setosum; assembly: GCA_964036265.1. Taxonomy (NCBI): domain Eukaryota; kingdom Metazoa; phylum Nematoda; class Chromadorea; order Monhysterida; family Xyalidae; genus Daptonema; species Daptonema setosum. Next base: position 8,757,832 of record OZ038447.1, read on the forward strand.
CAGAATAGTTCATTATGGTTGGCGAATGTCAGAGTACTAAAAGTTTTGTACAGTGTTTGATTGGGTTCCATAATTGGGCAATTTTTACATCATCATTTTTACAGTAATGTGTCCATCTCTAAAAATTATTTTTTTGCTAAAAAGTTTACCGGATTTTATTTCTTCCCTTTACAGGGTGTGGTGTGTGTTGGTCATAGTTTTATAAAAACTCATCTGAAATGAAGAGAAAGTAATTTTCAGTGCCTTACAAAAAAAGTTGTCCTCTCCTCTGAAACAAACTAATCATGCAATGCAAGGTAAACATTTATGATATTATGGTGCTGGTGCACGTTTTTTCAGATCATGATCCGCAGCATTTTCCTGTATCTGGATCGGACGTACGTTCTCCAGAAGTCCACCGTCATGTCCATATGGTTGACGACAGTTTTTACCCTTTTTATTTTCGTATATGCAGTTTTTATCTTTTTTTCAAAAATATAACATATGAATAATAATTAATTTAGGGATGTCGGCCTGGAGCTGTTTCGTTCGATCGTGATGGGCGAGTCAACAATTGAGCAGCTCACCATTGAAGGTCTGCTCGTGTTGATAAAGGCTGAACGCATGGGCGAAAAGGTGGACAGAACGCTCATTAACAGTCTCGTTAAGATGCTATGCAGTTTACAGGTTTGTACGTTTGTGTGTTTTAGGTGAATTAGAATACCTAAAATCGTTCTCGGTCAGTACACTTTCCCCATTATTTTTTGGATTGTGGAGCTAAGAGGCATTAGAACATCTAAAAAAATTACAGATATAAATCGTTTGAAATTAGCTCTGCCATCCATCATAATGCCATGAATATAAAAATTTTATTATATAATAAATAATTATCAAATAAATCTCTCACATAAATTACAGATTTACCAGCAAATGTTCGAGGCTCGATTCCTGGACGAGTCGGCCAAGTTGTACGCCGACGAGGGCAAGAAGCTGGTTGAACAGATGGATGTTGGTTTTAAAATGCTTTTATACCCTAACCTTATTACTGTGTGTTCGCAAAACTAAATTTCTCTTCAAACCCATTCAGATTCTAAACACGTAAAACTAAAAGATGTTTCAAAAAAGTATGTTCGATCGAAGTATTTTTATGATGCACCACTTTTTTTCTGCATCATTTTCACTATCATATTTCCTTTATTAGTGAAATATCAGACTGCATACATTTCAGCATAAAATCAATTGCGATGAGTACATGCAACCTGAAACCTGAACCTGTTTCTCTGTTCTCAGAGGTTTTTTCATCCACTGTAAATATTGTTTCCATGCAGGTGCCCACCTATCTGAATCACATTCAACGTCGTCTCACGGAGGAGCACGATCGGCTCAACTACTACCTGGACTACACGACCAGAAAGCCGTTGATTGCCTGCGTTGAGGAGCATCTCGTACAGAACCATGTCACCACCATATTGGATAAAGGTTGTCAGACTTTTTTATACTTTGACCAAGTTAATTTCTTCAATCAGTCAACGAATCTAGTATCTTCATGTCCGAAACGAGGTTACAGAATTTATTATATGATCACAAAAAGCCATGCATTCATTTTACGTAGTCAAGTTAGTCATGTTATTACCCAAGCTTACAGCTGGTGCGGGGTTATTTAACTATTGTGAAATTCTCTCTTCTGCTTCTTCCTGAATAATAGCTTTTTTCAAACAGCCTTTCAATTGAATAATTCAGTTATGATTATGATGAATCGAATTATGAATTGATCAATGTTCAGGTCTGGTTTCCCTTCTGGCCGAACATCGTGTGGACGACCTGGCACTTTTGTATCGGCTATTCATTCGGGTCAAGGACGCGTTGCCACAGCTCAAGTTGCACTTCTCCAACTATGTAAAGGTTAGAATGGCAGTGTAACGTACCGTTTCGTACGCAGATGTTTGTAAGTGTACGGAAAATTGGTCACGTAATTTTTTTCTGGTTTCGGGGGTTACCTGTCCTGTTGAAGTTTTGTTTTTGGAAAATAATCTGCCTCACCTCTTCAAGTCACCACTGTCACACTGATAACGGTGGTCATAAAGGTGCCCACGATTGCCCAATTATTTTTGAATTTGAATACAACAGCTTCAAATTGGAAATTTCAATTGGTGCTCTCCAAAAATTTATTCATAATGTTTTTTTATAATTCACAATAAATTGACAATACGTCCACTTACATGACATGATTGTGTTGTAGACGCACGGCCGCTCGCTGGTGGTCAACCCGGAGCACGACAAGACGCTCGTTCAAGATGTGATGGACTTCAAGGCACGCATGGACACGATCGTACATCAGTGTTTCCAGTCCAATGAGAAGTTCGACCAGGCAGAGAAGGACGCGTTCGACGCCTTCATCAATACGCGGGTTAATAAGCCCGCCGAACTCATAGGTTGGTTGCGGAAAAGGTTGTCGCCTGTTTGGGCTAGGGCGTACAGCGCCTGCGTCCAAAACTGGTGGTCCTGGGTCAAAGCCTGACTGAAAGGCGCAGAACCTGATGCGTTGCTTCGCGGTTTCTGCGATTGCACGAGCACGTCAGTTTTATCAACTTCTCAGCCAATAAGCAGGCACTGGTTGAGAGCAAGTATATTTAATGACATTAAGAAAGCAAACAAAAAAACTGGATTCTTATTTTAGCCAAATTCATGGACAGCAAACTGCGTGCTGGCAATAAAGAAGCAACAGAGGAAGAGCTAGATCAACTGATGGACAAAGTGATAGTGCTGTTCAGATTTATACAAGGTTGGTTGGAAATGTGTGTACTTGGTATGTGATAATGTTGCTGTTGTTGTTGTTGAATATTATTGCTAGTTGTTACATGATGGTTTAAAAAAACTTGTATTTACTATTACTATTGGTCAGTGTTTATGCTGTTGTTGTTGAGGTTGTTTGTTACTGCTTCCTTACTCGTAAGCAGACCAGTTCGTTTTCGTAACGGAAGCAAAATCCATTTAATTGTCACTTGATGGCTGTTGGTTTCAAAGAAGGTCAAAATCTTGAACGGATATATTTACTTTAAGTTTATATTGTTTAGTTTTAAAATATTTTAGAGTACCTTTCACTTGCAGGCAAGGACGTGTTTGAGGCGTTCTACAAGAAGGATCTGGCCAAACGATTGCTGCTGCAACGAAGTGCCTCCGTTGATGCGGAGAAGTCCATGCTCTCAAAGTTGAAACAAGGTATGATATAATATTTATTTGTTGTTTGATTAACTTTAATTACTAATTGAAATTTAATAATCTTTTTATCAGTATCTAGCCAGTATCAGCACGACAGCACGTATCACAAGCATTCGCCAGTAGATACTTGAAAGTAGCGAATACCAGTGCGTTTGATTTTTTATCCTGAGTTGTTCGCAACATAATGATTATGGGTGCCACGGAATTGCTTCCAATTTCATCAAAATTATGTTTTATTGGCCAATATCTTGCGTTATGTTTTGTTTAAAATTAATAGCTATTTATTGAGAAAATGTAGTGTTATACAGACACAGTAATTTTCTTTGTTTTGCTCAGAAGATGAGATAGACAGTTTCATATATTTTATTTTGTGTTCAGAATGCGGTGCTGGTTTCACGTGCAAGCTGGAGGGCATGTTCAAGGATATGGAGCTGTCACGCGAACTGGATGTGGCATTCAAGGATGTTGGTTGTGAGGCCATTTTCTATAGAATTCGTATTCCACTTTGCGTTATTATACTTTTTCGTAAATTAGAAACTTATAAGGGAGTATGTGACTTCTAAATCTAATCACGACGTATATAGAAAGTAGAAAATGAAAAGAAAGTGGAGTTATTTGTTATGTAATTCTTAACCACGTTGCGTTATCGTAACTTTTTGAGATTCTTAGATTTTAGGACAGTGAGTGATAATCAAATCGCAAAACATGTAGAAATTAGAAAAATGATTTTTTGTTGCTGATTCCAGTATCGTCGTCACACACCGACGGACCTGAGTTGGCCGAACGTGGATCTGACGATCAACATCCTGACCATGGGACATTGGCCCACTTACCCACCCGTTGATGTCATACTCCCACCAGCGGTTGGTTTACAGTATTTCATGTACAGGGTGTGTCTTTTGTTTTATCGCATCGCCTCTCTAGTCTAGGTTATGGCGCCGGACTCAAGTTCACAATCCGTCTTGAGTTGTCTCAAGTTAGACACAAATTCGTTGCTCTGCGGGCTTCTGCCATTGAGAAAACACCATTTTGATACGGTATTAGAGCGCCTTGTTGGGTTTAGTTATGAAGAAGTCCCAGAAACTATAATGTTTTTTTTTCGTTTTGTTATGCAGTTTAAATTTTCCTGATGGAATTTTTATTGTTAGTATAATTTCTTTGACGTGTATATCTATGTTTTGATGAATAAGTTTGATAATTGTCTACGAGCAATTAGTTGCAATAATATTCTCACTTTTCAGATGAGCGAATACCTTGAGCTGTTCGGCAAAAAGTTTTACCTCGGCAAGCATTCGGGTCGAAAACTACAGTGGCAACCCACCTTGGGTCAGTGTGTGCTCAAGGCCGTCTTCCAGCCAACTGTTGGTTCAAAGTTGATGAAACTTGAGATTGCGTTGCTCGGGGGTTTCTGCCATTGCTCGTCAGTTTATTCAACTCTCTGGCCACTACGAAAACATAATTTTTGTATGGTATTAGTGTGCCTTATGGTTTCAGTCAATGGAGAAATCCAAAGAAGATTACGCAATGACAAACAACCAATCAATAATTGGTGTTCACGGTCCTATTTGGTGGTAGGATCAAATATAGATAAGCGCTATGAAAAACTAAGCTGCACATTTGAATACGATACGGATTGTATTTCATCTTGAATTAATACGTTTTTTATCTCACACAGATGGTTAGATGTTACTTAGGCTTTGTTTGTTTGTTTGTTTGTATGGCCCGCAATTCACAGCATAGGGTAACGAAGCACATACGTGAGGGAAAGGTAGTTTGAAATTTGTCCTGTCAGTTATACCCTTTTCATTTATTAAAAGTTGTGCTTTTCAGGTGACCAAAGAGCTGCAGGTGTCGTTGTTCCAAACGCTGGTTTTGCTGCTGTTTAACGACCGTGATGAGTGGTCGTTCACTGATATTCAAACCGCCACTAATATTGGTTGGTTATCGTTCGTTTATTGGTGACAAGCATTATGTATTTTTCTGTTCCTAGTCGGTCCTATGAAAATGGAAAACAATCTAAACTACTACAGCAGAGAAAAGTTGTTCTAGTTTACTATAATATAAGCATTTCGTCCCGTAGTCTGGACGCCGTTCTATAGCTCCGGCTAAGACCACCTACATATGTACAGTGTTTGTCATAAGAGGTTGGAGCATCTCCAACTTTCCGATTTAGCCGACCGTCGTGAAATTCATCCAAGTTTGATCGACAGCGACAAGTGGTACATTGTGTGTGTCTTATTTATTCCGTGCAAGCTGAGTTTAGAGAAAGCAGTTCGACTATATTAAGTTCATCAGCGTAGCGTCAACATACTTTAGACAGTTGGTAATAAAAAATGTATTTTTAGAGCTGCAAGAGCTGAAGCGGACACTTCAGTCGTTGGCCTGCGGCAAATTCCGACCGATCACCAAAAATCCCAAGGTTAGTTGTTTTAGACACACATGCAGGCATTTACTCATTTTGTTAGTATCCCTCACCTTAGAGATATTTTATTCCTTCTTTTAGATCTTAGACCGCAGTTAAAACCTCCCTTGCCTGCTACAATGTCGAGTTATGTATACAAATGTTTTGAAAACACAACTATAACAGATAATTCTTTTTTATCGATGTTCGAGTTTGTACATTTCCAGGGCAAAGACATATTCGAGACGGATACGTTCTCCTTCAACCCATCGTGTAATGATCGCCTATTCAGAATTCGCATCAGTCAAGTGCAGATGAAGGAGACGGTGAGTGGTTGTTGTTGTTGTTGTTGTCGTTGTTATTGCTGTTATAATGTTGTTGTTGTTGCTGTTATAATGATCGGTGGTCTCGTCTCATTGCCCATTGAGAAGTCATTTGCTCAAGATTCGGCACCGATTTTATTGTTATGAGATTTCTGAGATATCAATTATGAAACGCCGAATACATGTTTTCATAGTTTGTTCTTTTTCAGTGAATATCCTCACATATGAATAAGGGGACTGTTGTTTCCCTATAATTGTGATTTGTTATCCAACTTTGCTGATGTTGTATAATGAAGAGAGTAGAGAGTGAACTGTGATACTAGATTACATTCATACCGAAAAGTTTTTCAAAGAATCGTCATAATAACTGAATACATTTGATTTTGAATTTGAATTTTCAGGAGGAGGAGCAGCAGGCGACCACGGAGCAGGTGTTCCAGGACAGGCAGTACCAGATTGACGCGGCTGTGGTCAGGATCATGAAGGCCAGGAAATCCTTAACGCACAACGCGCTCATCGGGGAACTGTTCAGGCAGCTCAGATTCCCTGCTAAGGTTGGTATGTCGTATTCAAATATGGAAAGTATCATTTAAATGAAAAGCGTGGATTATTACTGAATTACGAATTTATACGGTCTTGGGTCGGAATTTTGGTCAGAACGATGGCTTTGGGGGGGGGGCGTTTTCCGTAACGATCTACCTGTCCACACCAAAAAAGTTCACTTTCGACTTCGATAGATCAAAAATTTAGTATTTTTTTCATCGCTCATCGGAATTGGTCAGATTTCATGGAATTAGTGAGAAATAATTCAGTTTGACCGCCAAATCATTGTTCATTGGTTGTCGTTGATTTCAGGCTGGTGACCTGAAGAAACGCATCGAAAGTCTGATCGACCGCGACTATCTGTGTCGCGACAAGACCGACACAAGCACCTATAATTATGTGGCTTGATCGGTCTACGTATTCGTCTGGTTTAGCGGCAAAACTGCACTTCAAATTTGTAGATTTCTGAAACGTTCTAACTCCTGGTAGTAGAAAAGTTTTAGTTTTGCTGCCAAACTAACTGATTTCAATGACAGAAAACAGACGTTCAATGCGAACAAACAGTGCTGATTTGAAAATGACATGAATTCTGTGATTTGATTTGTTAAAATGAAATTAAAATGATGTCAACCCACTTCAGAAATATGTCAAAATTTCTGACTTATAGTCAACTTTCATAACTTGAGGCTGCAACAACCGTGATTTATATTTTCCCTTGATTTGGGTGGAAGTATACCAGTCACTTTATTATATTCTACTCAAGGAACTAACAACGTTTGATTATTGTGCAAATTTAAAGTAGCTTCCGTATACTGCCCAGCCCACCTTCTAACATGTTTTACTAACCCTTTTTGGTTTGATTTGGCGTATTGCATACATTTACGACCATATTTTGATGGTCCGTAGACATTTTACTCTATTGGAAACGTATTTATCCGCTTTATCGAGTAATATAATGGCATGTTTTGACAAAACTCAACTATGTACTATTTCAACATTGAGGCTTCGACTGTCTGTTATTAATTTCACGAGAATTGATTGCTGTTGCCGACTTGAAACAACTGAATAGTCTACGTTGGCTCGATTTCTTTGTTTTGTGTACCTTTGGTATTGGTACCGACCAATGATTTAAATGTTTTTATTTGTTCTTTTGATTTCGTGTTTGCTTTCAAAAATTGAGGAAAAATAAAACAGCAACTTTGAAGTATAAACAATCAAACAACAACCAACGGGTCAGCACCGAAATTGATAGCAAAACTGTTTCGAACTTGCAAGTATTTTGTCCTTAAATGGCAGAAAACAATGCATCCCTAACGGGACAGGTGAAATTTGTTGGTTAAAGCTGATTTTGGTTGTTTGTTGCTATGATACATAAATAGTTTGTTTACTTTGTCACACGTTCTTTGTATATATTTTTTCGCGGTAACCCATATTTCTGTCTTGAAACAAGGAAAATAGCTCACGGAAAATATCCTACGAAAGTGGTGTGACCGAATGAACAAGTACGCTTCAAATGTATTTACTTCCAACAACACTGACTATAAATAGCCCGCTGGTATGTACGCTCACATTTACTCTAAACTCGGTTTTCTGATAGCTTTTCCGTTATGTCATGAATAAATTTATATACACCGTGAAATATTATGCTTGGCATGAATGTAAACTTGGGTCATTTCAAAATAACAATCAAATTAGAACTTGTTATCGGCGTAATCAAACATTTCTGAAACAGTTACTCAAAAAACAAACGGCTTTTATGTCGTTAATTTATTGTCCGATTGTACAAACAAAAACACGTTCACACTTGTTCTTGCGTTCAATTATATCTATTATAACTTTTATTATGTAACATCAAGGACGTACAAATTGAAATTCACTACATAGATCGTTACGTGAGTCATACATACATGGTCTTGGCATGTACTTTATATCGAACTGATATTAGCTAACAAGTGATCTACTAAGTGAGTATGTAGGATGATATATAAAGATAATGATGCAAATAATGACTTATGTAAGTATAGACTAGCAAATATATCTCAAACGATTTATCAAATGTGTAGATGTAAAATTCATGCAAAAAATTATGATCATCTTTCTTACATAATTTTAACAAAACTATATAAACAACTACCTCATATTAACTGTATGAAAAAAAATTCATGTGAAGTAGAAGCAAGTAAGCGTCTAACAAATTGTGCTAAACAGTTTATCCGGATTATGGTACTAAATTAGAGACGGTCCCCTCTCCGAATAGGCAAAATGGAACGACGCGGCGGCAGGCCACAGGCGGCGGAGATTATGAGACGGTCCCTTTCCGGGGACGCCCATAGCGCAGACACTCAACAACTCATTCGGCTTGGACGGTTGTGGACATGGGAGGAGGAATTTTCTTTCGTTTTTTTATGATTAAATCGACTTAACTCTAATTATTTTAAAAGTTTATAAAAAGACTTTTTCTGGTTTTAGATAATTTTATCCGCCATTCAACCAGAGTTTTACCATCCGCCACTTTTACCGGGCTCGTATGTTTGATTGAGCGCATTCGGCGGCTTCTGCTGATATTTTATCTGTGCCTATTCTATAGAGTTTGTTGGCCGGTGAAAAAGTGCTGGGCCGGCGTGTTTATTTGTTGCTACTGAATAAGAAAAACTTGTTTTTCTTGCAATTTTTATTTCCGTATTCACAAGTTTTATTTAATTGAGTTACAAATTTATCTTTGATCAACTGTTTATACCATGATGAAATACGACCTGAATATAGAAGGTCATTGATTAATGAATGACTTGACGATAATCAGGGTTAAACAAATAAAAACATCTCAAGATACTACTCAGCTTACTAACTGGAACGAATAAAACAATTGATCAAACGAATGTATTCGATAACATCCGACGAAATCATTTTTTAAGTATCTCAGTTTATTACCAGATCAATGTTTGAGCATAAATCAAATAGGAAAAGAAAGGCTACCGCTCCATTATTTTTGACAAATAATACCTGCTATAACAGGAAGATGAGATGACGTTGCGGAAAAAACATATAATGATTTTAAATCGAAGTGAATGTTCACACGCCCAACGCATACATAGGCACGTAAATTCAATCATGAAAATGAACTAAACATGAAATGTCTGAAATGAACTAAACATGAAACTCCATCGTTTATACATCTCAAATTCCGTGACTCCAATTACCGTTTCCGGTCTGTACAAAAAGTTAATGGCCTAGATTTGTTCAAACTTGTATAAGAAATTTTATCAAAAAGTGAGAACCAATGATGTGGGGCCACGTGAACTCTTCCAACCACCAGCGGAACACGATGATCGCATAGTAAAGCATAAATACATTATTGTCCGATCAAGTCGGCCTTCGTACACCTTTGATGCCATGCCACAATGTGATTCTAAGTAGAAGTATTCGCATTCTAAGATTCGGAGTATTCCTGCTGCGTTTCACTGAAATCATGTGTACCAATAATACGGTTAGTCATAGTCTTGGCCTGCATCACCGCTCTACGCAATCGGGTATTATCATCAGTAGTATCCAAAGTTTCTCCCACACGGTTTCTCTCCTCCTCCTCTTCTTTCAGTAGCTTCTGGCCGTGTTTGAATAAACGGTATAGGCTCACGATGATGATGCCCAGTAGTACGGTGGCCCAAATGAGTAAGCTGAACGTGCGTGAGTGAGTGAGTGAGTGAGTGAGTGAGTGAGTGAGTGAGTGAGTGAGTGAGTGAGTGAGTGAGTGAGTGAGTGAGTGATCGATTGATTGATTGGGAAGTGAGTGAGTGAGTGAGTGAGTGAGTGAGTGAGTGATTGAGTGAGTGAGTGAGTGAGTGAGTGAGTGAGTGAGTGAGTGAGTGAGTGAGTGAGTGAGTGAGTGAGTGAGTGAGTGAGTGAGTGAGTGAGTGAAAGAGTGAGTGAGTGAGTGAGTGAATTACTGAGAGAGTGAGTGAGAGAGTGAGTGGTTGAGTAAAAGAGTGAGTGAGTGAGTGAGTGAGTGAGTGAGTGAGTGAGTGAGTGAGTGAGTGAGTGAGTGAGTGAGTGAGTGAGTGAGTGAGTGAGTGAGTGAGTGAGTGAGTGAGTGAGTGAGTGAGTGAGTGAGTGAGTGAGTGAGTGAGTTAGGGAGTTTGTGAGTGAGTGAGTTAGTGAGTGGGTGAGTGAGTGAGAGAGTGAGTGATTGAGTGATTGAGCGAGTGGGTGAGTGAGTGAATGAGTGAGTGAGTGAGTATGAGTGAGTGAGTGATCTCAAGCTAAGTTTGGAGTTATTGAATGACTGAGTAAATTAGTGAATGAGTGATTTTTTTTACTAACATGGTGTACACAACTGCCACGACAATTGTATCACCAGAAACAGTATTCTCAATAGCGGTATCCCTTACCATGACATTTTTTCTTCCTATTTTTATTGTCTCCTCCATACCTGAAATGTGATAAATAAACGTGAATTGACATAAAATTTAACCTGCTTTTTTACAGCACAGATGCTCTCACTGGCGGACGAGCTAATCCTCCAAAGGGAGGGGAATTTTGTCCAAGAGGGGGGAATCAACAGTTTTCAGGTCATTTTACCTACACCTTAGGGAACAAATTCTAAGTTTTCAAAATGCCAAAGAGGGGGGGAATTCCACTTTTCCGTTCTTCCCTCGTCCGCTAGTGATCATAATCATGATGATCTATAATTTCACTCTATGAAATTTTAAGAGCAGATCAGAAACCCAGATCTTTCGTTACCTACGTTTTTTCTACGTTCATCGTAATCCAGCTTTATGTAAATTAATCAATTTACCTAATTTAAGGGAACGTGGAATAAGCTGAAGGAAAACTGAAGGAATGATTAGAAATCAGAAAACTGATTATAACTGAAGGAAAAGCTTATTCGATGATTTGACAAAGGGTATGCAACTGGTGCAATAATATATAGCTTGGTCAGAGTATCTTGATACTAATTTCTTTTCGGAAAACATTCAACTTTGATTTGTGGTTGTTCATTAGTATGTTGTCCACATGTATCGTGAACAGCTGGAGACTTTGGCACAGTATGAACGCGTGCTGAAATTTTAACGTGTGCCAAAAGAGTAACGAGAATCTCTGACCGGACTTTAAGAACTGATATGGCGTGGCAATGGTCATTGATTTCATATATTTGTAAAATACATTTATTACACACCGTAATCCTTTTTTCTGAATGGTTCCAACGCGTACTGTAGTAAAGTAATTTCGGATTTACGTCAACCGAAGAGACCTTTTATTTGTCAAACAATCTAAAGACTGATGGCTTTATTTTGTTTGGTTAGTTATAAAAAACTCCATGACAAATGATTTCTGCGTGTGACACAAGAATTTCTATTGATTGTTTTACATAAAGATGTGTGGTATTGACTGTTCTTTCTACATGATAAATTACTACCGTGAGAATGTACTTTGCAACAGTGTGTTAAGGATTAGAAATCAACGTCCTCTGGGGAACTCACAAATTATATTAATGTTTGATATATTCATTTAGTTGTGTAGTCAAATTTAAAGTAACTGTAGATTTAATCAGTAATCTGAAATGCCTAGACTGTCGCATGTACATTTGTGTTGCAGCTGTGAGGGTACGCGAGGTGAGACTGCCACTAACTTTTCCCGGATGTTTCATGTTTCGCTGAATATAAGGTTTCACATTTTTATGATTTTATGTTCAGGTGTTCCGAAAGATTTTTTTAATTAATTTCCAAAGATAATGTGGCAAAAAGGAGCGTATGTATTTTTTCAGCTAAAGAAATAATAAGTGATTAATGGATTGTACTGCACTTCAAAAGTATAGTAATCAAATCTGCAGTAAACAGAAAATTACTTCATCATCATCGCTTTATTAATCAATTAACAGACCGGGTACAAAATGAAATGCGATGAGTTCATGCAACCGGAGAGATTAAAAATTGAAAAAAGCGATTGGAAATTGAGCAGATAGTCGTTAATCAGATATCGAGAACATTCACGATCTTGGATTTGAGATCTTTAAAATGTGATAAAAATATTCATCCGTACACAAACTTTTTTTAACGCAGATTTACTTTGAATTATGATATTGAAGTTAAGTTATGTACTTTGTTAATCCTTGTATTCTCTAAAACATTTTATGCCTTCTACATTTCATGCCAGCAATGATTCAAAGTTTTAAAGACCTATTCATCCAATGTTTCACTGAAATCCCAGACAGCTGAATAATATGATTTCAACATTGATTTGTATTACCATTAACAATACTGTTACTCATAGCCTTGGCCTGCATCACCGCTCTATGCAATCGGGTTTTATCATCGGAATCATATGTTGCTTTGGTACGTTTTTTTTCTTCCACATCTTCTTTCAGAAGTTTCTGACCGTGTTGGAATTGACGATAAATGGCCAAGATAACGATACCCATTAGTACGGTGGCCCAGACCAGTAGGCTGAACGTGGGTGAAAGAGTGAGTGAGTGAGTGAGTGAGTGAGTGAGTGAGTGAGTGAGTGAGTGAGTGAGTGAGTGAGTGAGTGAGTGAGTGAGTGAGTGAGTGAGTGAGTGAGTGAGTGAGTGAGTGAGTGAGTGAGTGAGTGAGTGAGTGAGTGAGTGAGTGAGTGAGTGAGTGAGTGAGTGAGTGAGTGAGTGAGTGAGTGAGTGAGTGAGTGAGTGAGTGAGTGAGTGAGTGAGTGAGTGAGTGAGTGAGTGAGTGAGTGAGTGAGTGAGTGAGTGAGTGAGTGAGTGAGTGAGTGAGTGAGTGAGTGAGTGAGTGAGTGAGTGAGTGAGTGAGTGAGTGAGTGAGTGAGTGAGTGAGTGAGTGAGTGAGTGAGTGAGTGAGTGAGTGAGTGAGTGAGTGAGTGAGTGAGTGAGTGAGTGAGTGAGTGAGTGAGTGAGTGAGTGAGTGAGTGAGTGAGTGAGTGAGTGAGTGAGTGAGTGAGCGAGTGAGTGAGTGAGTGAGTGAGTGAGTGAGTGAGTGAGTGAGTGAGTGAGTGAGTGAGTGAGTGAGTGAGTGAGTCAGTGAGTCAGTGAGTGAGTGAGTGAGTGAGTGAGTGAGTGAGTGAGTGAGTGAGTGAGTGAGTGAGTGAGTGAGTGAGTGAGTGAGTGAGTGAGTGAGTGAGTGAGTGAGTGAGCGAGCGAGTGAGTGAGTGAGTGAGTGAGTGAGTGAGTGAGTGAGTGAGTGAGTGAGTGAGTGAGTGAGTGAGTGAGTGAGTGAGTCAGTGAGTCAGTGAGTGCGTGAGTTAGTGAGTTGGTGAGTGTATTGATCTTCACTAACATGGTGTACACAACTGCTACGGCAATTGTATCACCAGAAACAGTATGCTCGCCAGTGGTATCAGTTTTCATCACATTTATCGATGTATTGTCTTACTCATATCTGGAAAATAAACGTATATGTAAGTTTTCCTTTACACAGATGCTCCTCCAATGGCTTTATTGACTCGATATCCAACGGATCTGCAAAATTGAAAGGAATAAAGGAAAAATAATACCGTTTTTTTACCAATGTACATAAGTGCAGTTTTTATTTCTATCCGAAATCCGGTACAAGTTCTTCCAAATTCGTTGATGCTCCCCATAAACAAGTTGTAGATTCAAACAACGAACTGAATTCCATTTTCTTAAAACTTATACGCACTATTAAAATTCTTATTTTCGGGGAAAAAGTTCCACGTACGGAAAAAAACTATATTTTGACAAAAGTAGAGATAGTAAATGACGATGCTACTTGGAAATATGTAGTAAAAACTTTCCTAGTAGAAATACATGTATAAAAAAATAAATAAAAACGCATAGCAGCAAAAACGTTGCGCACACTGACGAAGAAAATCAACTTGATGCGTCAGCCTGTCATATTGAGACATACTACAGTCATTCATTGCATGATTGATTATATCTAGTGCACTAGTATACTATAGCTTGATTCAGCGTAGTAAGAACAAAAAGTTTGAATTATTCGTCATATGTACAACGTTAGAAAGTCTGTGTACACCAAAGTTTTAGTAAAACATGAATTCGCGCGAATTCGTACATTATCTCTATGTGGAAAAAGTTTTTCTTAATTTTTTTGCTATTAAATTTTACTAGTTGAATAAACTACATAAATTAGACATTGGTGGATTACTCGTTCAGTGATTTTATACATACATACTACAATTCTCGTTCGTTTAGAATAGTCCCCTTGCGATGCTTAGCAAATAATTTCAGGTTTTTTTGGGTCACGTCCGCTGAAATGGTAATTTTTTTTGTCCAACAATCTTAAGATTGATTTTTATGTGGTTTCTGTTGTTTACAATTTACTCCACGAAGTTAAACTTGTGAGAATGCGTTTAGCAACAGTTTGCTGAGGTTTAGAAGCAAACGTCCCGTGTGACTCACAAACTATTTTAATTTCTACAAACGTCAGATAGTCATTTATTTATGTTCTTACAAATAAAAAGACCAGTTAAATAAATTCGATTAGTACTCTGAAATGGCTAGACTGTCGCATGTAAACTTGCGTTTCGTGTTTTTATTCTACTCCGTTCCATGGATTCCGATTCGTCTGGCATTGAACCCATCCATACTGTAGGTTCCCTCGTTCAAACTTGGACCACGTGACCATCTCTCGGAATATCGAGCTACTTTCTCAAATCCGTCGTTTCACATAAAGTTACCTGAATAATATGTTTTCTCTCAATACGCAATTCCACCTGTTCGTTTGTGAGAGATTGCGACGAAAGAAAGAACGTATTTTTTTGGTTGAAGAAGAAAAAATGATGAGTGTATTGTACTGACATTCAAAATTATCGTAATTTAAGTCTGCAATTAACCAGAAAAAACGTCCATTAATTAAAATGTTCTCTCTAAAACAACTAGCATTACAAAGCGTACAAGTCGCACATCTCCATCAACAGATTTCTCGCTGGCAACATTCGGCTTGGTTAGCATGCAACGTCGCGGAATGTACACATAACTGAAACACACTAGATTTTATCATCAAAAATCATATCATGAAAATAAATCTCGGACAGAAAACGTATTAATGAATGAAGAGAATGAAGATGGTAATAAAAAAATCCGAAAGTACATCATCATTATACAGGGTGGGGCAAAAGTAACTATACACTTGTTGACGAAAAATTTCTCAAAATTTTTTTATTGCATCAATGTGATTAAACGATTCAAACATGTGCTAAAACACCTGAAATTTTTGATTCTGCTATTTATTTTAGTTTACAACAATTTATTTCATGAGTTATGCGTCTTTTTTTCGAAATTCGCCATATTTTCGGATTTTTTCAGTGATTTTTGTCCGTAATCTCGCATTATCAACTGTTATTTGATGAAAATTGATGTTGGTATGTAATGTGGAATGTAGAAAAATATTCTTAAACGTTTAACAGGAGAATAAATTTACATTCATGCATAATAAATAATATGCTTCTTTTTCCACGAAAATCACCGATTTTAGTCTGAAAATGGTGAAATTCAAAAATCTTATTTTTCAGCTTAAAACAACTAAAAACAATACATTTCATGTTTATTGACTTATTTTAGTACAATAGGGTTTATTAAAACATTTAACTTGAACTGTTTTGTCAATAATCCAAAAACCGCGAAAATTGGTTCAGTCATCTTGAACACGGGCCTTACCGTATTATCCGTATCAAATTGAACCATAGGGATATTCTGAAGTTGAAATCATTCAATTCTTCTTCAGATACATTAAGTGAAACGTTTTATACACTTCTTATCCTTCATTGAGAATTTTGATTCGACCATGAGGTCTCTTAAAGACGTTAAAAAAAGGAAGAACCCTGAAAATACTGAAAATCCTGTTTTAAATTGAAAATAACTCAAGATACGGTCAAATAGACATCAGAATCGATTTTTTCAGGTATAATAACGTATATATTGCTCATAACATCATATACACTCAATATAATTTTTTTGAGAAATTGACCTCCAACAAGTGTATAGTTACTTTTGCCCCACCCTGTACATCTTATCATATCGTGTCATAAGTCTACTTGGCGAACTCATGACTGCGACTTGACTTGATGGGTGTCGCTTTCGACTTGACTGGGATCAGTGTACTATTGTTATTCACATTACTGGGTCGGCGTCGCGCCGGCGACTCAGTCGACTTTGCGTTGATCGCCGACTTTTTTACGCTCCAATTTCGATTCGACGTTCGAGTCACTGACTGGACGGTCGGCGTCAGAAGTCGATTCTCGATGGTCGACTGACGTCGGGAAGGAGTCGCCGATGGTGGAGCCTGACTCGACTTCTTCCTGATCGGAGCACAATAATGCAAAGGTCGTTGGACGACTTCAGTCGACTCGAGCGTTTCGATCAGTATACGCCAACGCATCTCCTGTTCGAGTGAGTGAACGAGTGAGTGAGTGAGTGAATGAGTGAGTGAGTGAGTGAGTGAGTGAGTGAGTGAGTGAGTGAGTGAGTGAGTGAGTGAGTGAGTGAGTGAGTGAGTGAGTGAGTGAGTGAGTGAGTGAGTGAGTGAGTGAGTGAGTGAGTGAGTGAGTGAGTGAGTGAGTGAGTGAGTGAGTGAGTGAGTGAGTGAGTGAGTGAGTGAGTGAGTGAGTGAGTGAGTGAGTGAGTGAGTAAGTGAGTGAATGAGTGATTGAGTGAGTGAGTGAGCGAATGAGTGAGTGAGTGAGTGAGTGAGTGAGTGAATGAATGAGTGAGTGAGTGAGGGAGTGAGTGGGTGAGTGAGTGAGTGAGTGGGTGAGTGAGTGAGTGAATGAATGAGTGATTTTACCTGTAACTCATCGACGAGACGCATAAACTTGGTCGGTTGCATCAAATAACGCTGGAGTTTGCGCATTGTTCGTAGAGATTCTTTCATTTCTTTTTCTTCAGCTTTCCACACAACTCTTTGTTCGTATAATACGTCGGTTTCTTCGACTAGCCCCTCTAGGTGGTTGTACTCTTTTTCACCCTGCAACTACCGCGTTAGAGGTTATACATGTACAGCATTTCTGTTTCCATAAAAGAACAGGAAAAATTCTAGAATGGGTGATTACGTTTCATATAAAATTTTTGAATCCTACAAGCACAATTTATCTGAATTTTGACCAGTGTGTTCAGAATAGCAGAGAAAACCGAGTTAAGGGACTCTTTTCAAAAGTTTCCTTTCTTCATGATAACGTTTTTTCAAGTAATCTTTATCAACCTTTATGTAACACCGTATAGCAACAGCTAACCGTCTCATAATATTCCTTCTCCACAGCCGTTTGTAGTGATCCTACAGTAATTTCATATGGCAGCGGTCGAATAATGTTGGGCAACTTGATGGGCAGCACTTGACACTCAATCGCCATCTTCATATAATAAAATTATCAACAACAACAACAACAACAATTACAACAACAACAACAACCAACCAACAACAACAACAGACCTGTGGTTTCGGCTCTGGCCATCCGCTGTCCTTCGATGGTGATCCATGCCCGTTCATGTGACCGTTTACATGTAACGAACTCATGGAGTCACCGTCGTCGATACCGTAACCTGAATGGTGTTCACCACCGGAGTGATCACCACCCGCACCACTTGAACCTGAAAGTTTTATTCCTTTTTATAAATAAACAGTTTCGTAAAATGAATGAGTATTCCGTTTCTACGGACAGATCGAATAAGATGAATTTCTATATATTTTGTTGTAAACGTTATACTAAAGCCTAATTGTTCACTGCGCCACTGACGGTATTTCACCATTTTAGTTAAAATTAATGTTGAATTTCGTGCATAATACATAGCTTTCATCTTTATTAGCAAGACGTCTTTATTAATAGGATGTCTCTCAACTCATACTTTCTTGTTTGTCTTGTTTGGCCATGCTGTTGCTGATTCAGGGACAGTGAAGCAGCTTCCATGGCATCCGACACGGACGTTTCATGTAACCTTTCGTAATGGGCAAAAAAACATGTAGCCACCAGAACACAGTACGCAGACGGAAAGAAATTACATACAAAAAATTACCAAACCTTCTCTAGTATGATGGCTAGCCGCACCAATACCAGATCCACTGCCACCTAATCCTTTTGATCCTGGTTCCCTTGATCTTTGTCCACTTAATCCTTGTCCACTTGATCCTGGTTCCCTTGATCCTTGTCCACTTGATCCTGGTTCCCTTGATCCTTGTCCACTTGATCCTGGTTCCCTTGATCCTTGACCACTTGATCCTTGACCACTTGATCCTTGTCCACTTGATCCTGGATCACCACGACGATGTGCTGGACTGTCCTCTGCTCCGCTACTTGGATCAGCGCCTAAAATAAAAGCGGTTTTACAAGTGAGATATCTGTGAGAAAACCACCAATTATAACAGACTATTAAATGTGACGTACAGTTTAGGATTCAATAGCGTGCAAGCGTGGACATGATTTCATGCCAAGCTATTTTTTGCTTGATAAATGCAATGAGTTCGGTCTACAGTTCTTATTTTGTTCAAGCGTAATACTCTCATTTCGTGGAATAGTCTTCACAAAAACTTTAGAGTAACAAGAAAGTGTAAGCGGGCTACGGTACTCATATGCAAATCAACATTCATAATTCCGCACCATCAGCTTCGGATTCAGCGGCACGTCTTTTCGCTCTTCGCTTTTCGCGTCGTTCTGCCTTTTTGCGGTCCTCAATCGCTCGCTTTTCCTCACTTTTCTTCAGACTTTTCTTCCTCCAACCACCGGTGATGTCAAGCAGCATCTTGTACGCCTCCTCATCACCCAGGTAGTACTCCCATTTGGCATAGTCCTCGTCGTCGCATGGACCCGACATGATTGTACCAGATATTAGCAGATTTGGTCTCTATTACCAGAATTCTGGTACAATTTTGCTAAGTACGCAGGAAATGACTTTCATCATGATGAAAGGAACGACATCAACTCATGATACTGAGGCATCTACATACACTATCATCGTATATCGTCATCCACACATCATCACACTGTACATCAATCGTGTGACTATATACTAATCATACTACGATAGATATACATACATGTATGTACTCATGACGGTCAATACAATAGTCATACTGTTACATCTCAAACTCATGGTAGAGGTGAATAAGTATTTGAATTTTTAATTCATGACTAATCACGAATGTCATTCAAAAAAATTCTCTGCCCTACCGTAGATATCCCACCGCTAACTTAGAAGTCTCCAACGAACACATGACAAATTATCACGGATACATACATATTGTATCTCCACAGCAAGTCGCAACAGCATAAACTCAAATTCGTACAACTTTACAAAAGTACATGTATATGTGAAACACATGTACACCACTAATAGAACGTCTACCATCACCTCTTCTATCTCCCCCGTTCTCCTCCAGATACCCCGCACTCAATATATGCATACCATCATCCCATCACATGTCCGTAT
>OZ038447.1:8782674-8827469 GCA_964036265.1 Daptonema setosum
ACAAGTTGACTAGATATTGATTTGATAATCCGCCACCCCGGTTAAGCTGGTCCCTGTGCTGTACTGACATCGGTTCTTGCCATAATGCAAAGGCGGATTGAACAAATAACACAAAGTTATAACATTTGTTTCGGTAATAAACCATTTGACATTTTGGTATTATATTCGGGATAAACTTTATTAAGGAACTCAGCGAATGTACAAAAATCTGTTTCATCTGCATAAACACCGATTTTAGTGGTCTTTGGAAGAATGCCTAAAGGATTTCTCAAGGCGGACTTCAAGAGAAGTTGAATTTTCACGTGTTTGGCATGATATGTAAATATAGGTAAAAAGAGATAATTCCCTACTTTCCGCTGATTGCGTTAACACTATTTGGTTGATTAAGTCTGATTATTGATAAGTCAAATTATAGTTTGATCTGATTATTAAAAAAATATCTAAAAATTAAAAAAAGTTTAAAAACATTCTTGTGAAATTCCTCAACGCCGTTTATTTTTAACCGTGCATTCAAACGTTAAACCAAAATTATTTCATCGTCCCCGCAACAAATTGCACGAAATTTCCATATGCACGTTTTTTACGCTTGAGGTAAATAAATTTCGTAACGTTATATTATGGCAGTGATCAGTCAGTTTCGGTACAGGGTAACCACAAAATACATGTCTTCTATACGGCGAATAGTTGGGGAACTTGAAAACTGGTTCTCAAATTCTGCGTATTGTGCTTTCCGACTTCGAAGGACAATTACAAGTGAATTTTGTTAGTGTTGACAGAATTTTGGAAGTTATAGTTGTAGTTTGAAAGTTATATCATAGTTCTATTTTAGAATTGAATGAAACTTGATTGTTGCAGAATGATTGATAGACGCCACTTTGTTGGGTTGACTATCAAGTGAAACAATTCATAAAGTACATAACATCAGAGTTTGATAAAAATATAGATAAACAATCTGTGAAGAACATTGCTACAGATTTTGTTTATAAGAAAGCAGAGAGCGTGTCGGGTAAAAAAGCTGAACCTGAAATTCCGAGTATAACCGATGGCACTAGCGGACGAGAAGGGAAAGTGGAATTTCCCCCTCTTTGGCGGTTTCAAAAAGTTGTTTGTTCCTGAATGTGCAAGTATACAGGCGAAATTTCTGCCAATTCCCCCCTGTTTGGAATTATTTTTTCCCCTTTGGATGTTTGGCTCGTCCGCCGGTGACCGATAGTAAAATTATTAATAAACTTTTACCACACCTTGCAGAACAAGTAGCTTCGATACAATTCAATGAGTATAGGAAACACCATAACACCATAGTATATTTTACATCAACCAAAGTTCATACACTAAAACGTTTTCAGGTTTTTGATCTTTTACGACTCGTCAAAATATTTTACGTTTTACCGAACATTTTTACTTATCTTCTTTCACTCACTCACTCACTCACTTCACTCACTCACTCACTCACTCACTCACTCACTCACTCACTCACTCACTCACTCACTCACTCACTCACTCACTCACTCACTCACTCACTCACTCACTCACTCACTCACTCACTCACTCACTCACTCACTCACTCACTCACTCACTCACTCACTCACTCACTCACTCACTCACTCACTCACTCACTCACTCACTCACTCACTCACTCACTCACTCACTCACTCACTCACTCACTCACTCACTCACTCACTCACTCACTCACTCACTCACTCACTCACTCACTCACTCACTCACTCACTCACTCACTCACTCACTCACTCACTCACTCACTCACTCACTCACTCACTCACTCACTCACTCACTCACTCACTCACTCACTCACTCACTCACTCACTCACTCACTCACTCACTCACTCACTCACTCACTCACTCACTCACTCACTCACTCACTCACTCACTCACTCACTCACTCACTCACTCACTCACTCACTCACTCACTCACTCACTCACTCACTCACTCACTCACTCACTCACTCACTCACTCACTCACTCACTCACTCACTCACTCACTCACTCACTCACTCACTAACTCACTCACTCACTCACTCACTCACTCACTCACTCACTCACTCACTCACTCACTCACTCACTCACTCACTCACTCACTCACTCACTCCTCACTCACTCACTCACTCATTCACTCACACACTTTTAGTTAGAAGTTAATGAAGTTAAAATGAATCTTGGTCATGGTTTCAAACTATATAAATAAAAAGACTGAAACAAAACAGAAGATAAAAAACCAAACCAACGCAACTTAAATTCCAGCAGACTCCTTTCTTTTCATGTTGTTATACCGCTTGAGATTCGCTGCTTCATGGAGGAACCTGCCACAGAGTAGCTACTGTGCTTCTTCAGAGAGGGGTGGGTCTGGCTGAGGGATGTTGGGGTGCGATGGTGCTCAAGTCAAATGGGTGAACTACTGTATAGGTAAAACTACAACATAAGTCGCATTTACACAACCTTTAATAGTTGTACATTTGGCAAGTGAAATAAGTTTGGTTTTCGTTGATACGTCGATTTTGACTTGAGATTTACAGAGTGGCAACTGCGATTCTGCTGGCGTGGATGGGTCAGGCTGAGGCATGTTGAAGTGCGATGCTTCTCAAGTGAATGGGTCAAACATAATCTATAAAAAAATTCATTGCGCAGCTTGAGTAAATATTTTTTTTCGTAATTTTGATTGAGTACGTTGCAACTTATCTGTGTGGTTTTCGTTGATTCATCGATTCGGAGCTGGAAATTTGAAACAAAGGTTTGTGGCATGTTGGATTCATTTCAGGATGAATATTGGGCACAGTTGCTTAGAACACTGAATCATGAGAACATGTACAGTTCAACTCAAGTGTACCATGTGCATCTGTGTGGAGTGTATTTGTTTATGTCGTCAATGTTCAGACCATTCGGTGTGTTGTGCTCTGGCCTATGACTACTCACGACAGACTCCCTTCAAAGCTCAACCCGATCAAATTGAATGGCAAAATGTTTTTGAATTCGGTATGCATAAAGTTATCAGTTACGTAAATACATAAAAACGTTCTTCCATAGAAGCAGCTTTCATTAAAAAAAACACTGATTTCCTTGACTAGTGCCTTGGGCGTCAGTTCAGATAATCTAAGACCCTGGTTTAGAACTTAATGAATGACAAATACTAACACGTTGCTCTGTTTTTTTTCTGGCATGCCTTTCAGTTAATTAACCTTTGATTCTCGCCGACATCCAGCACCATTGCAACGGAATATAATCACGCAACTAAAAACACTTTGTTTCGAGAAAAAAATACTTTCGTTTCAAGACCGATGTTAACTAAGACCGTTGAGCAAGTGTTGAAATGGTCATTTTATAATGTTATTTATCATGCTACATACATAGTTGAGTATCTGTTACTTATCAAAGTGTTCTTTTACCACGTCCAAGTAAATTTAATGAACTCACCGCTCTGATTCTTTGTAAACTGGTAAAAATTTAAGTTTCACAAATCGTGTCTCTCACGAAACTGGACATGGTTCAACAAGTGGACTAAAAATCAAGTATGTCCGCCATATCAGTCTATATTTGTGACACTGGACAGCAATTACATATGTTCATTACGTGAGATCAAAAAAGTTTAAATGAAATCAAACGAGCTTCAAAACGTCATGAAATTTCGTAATGCCCAACATTGTGAAAGAACAAGTCATGTCCCATGTCAAACAATTCATTATTATATTCTCTTCACTCCAGTCACTCGTTTTCAACTCTGTACCATGGCCGACCCACCACCATACAATACATATAAATATGTAGAAGTATATGTATGTAGCACTCGGTACAGGGTGCACCGAATTACATGAGCGTCTTTGTTGACTAATAAGCTTTGAGGTGTTACTGGCTGTAGAATAACTAGGTCAAATGAATGCGAACTCGCGTATGTAACTGTGTTCATTGAGTCGAAAGTTTTGAAGAGTGTCTAGCGGTAATTACGGCATCGTTCACGAACCGTTTGTTTACTTTGAATTTGCGATACGCCGTCAGTTCGTTCTGGATTCGAACAGGATGAACATGAACTCTATCTCATACGAATGTACCATTTTTGACGTTGTATTGTTATTCAAAAAATAGCTTGCTCATACATGAAAAGGTTGTACATACGGTTTGTCATAAGCACCCGAAGAGTTGCCAAAAGAAGGTTACATGTAGTCGTTCTCAAGTCGAACTTCGAATTTTTTTTAAGTTAATCAAAGAATTTTAAGTTCCTAGCCAAAATTAAACACCCAGGGCTTTCCGGCCCACCCTGTACATACATAGATACATACATATACAACAACACGGGGACGAGTAGTAAAGAGTAGGAGACTTGATCGATAATTGTGCGTGCAGACCCAAGCAGTGCATGCATGCCGTTAAGGTGACTTCTGGCTTGTCGAAGCCCCCCCCCCCCATCCGACCCCATGTCCCCTTGGGTCCCCCATTCCGCCCTTTCCTCCCCAATCGGATGACTGGTCTGACTATTCGGAATGGTTTTTTAAAGAGATCATGAATCTGATGTCTGATGCTGATATACTTTTATATTCTCCGTTTCTTTGATTAGAACTTAATTTTTCTGGGACATTTTTCAGTAAACCTATTCACTCGCTTCATAATCTATGCCATTAAAATGGATATTTGAATGAAATAATGAGATACATCAATGACAGAAGAAGCCAGTTTGAATGAGGTGGTTTTTGCTCATACCAGCAATAAAACCACTAAATTTCGAAAAGTTCTGCTACATATATGATGAAGATGAGTATAATACTTCAAACGATCTGGTTTTGTATGGATGCAATCTCAATTTATGTGTCCAGTTCATTAGGTTTTAAATCGTTGGTATCTGCGGGATTCTTTTTTACTATTTGCGGAAGTTGGTTTCCATCAATTAATTCCAGCATACATATCATAAACTTTGATTTAACAAAACCAAAATAGTAAACTGTCATGGAAGTAAAATGCTAGAGTGGTCAGAGTTGGTTTTCAGATCGAAATTGTATTGGATACATCACATTCACTGTATTTGGTGGACCAGACGCTTTCCATGACCATTTCGGTGGATGAAGACCAGGGGTGTCTACCTTCTGTACTTTAAGGAAAAATTTACTAGCGATTCAAACCAATGGTGGTCAAACAAATTGAATTGTCTTATCGAATGTGATGGCTAAAAACTTCTCAACTGTACGGCGCACACCACACAAGCATGCAAATAGGCGAACAAAACTGTGCAATTAATTAACTTCAATAAAAGTAAAAATTGTTATGTGTAACTAAAATGTCTTAATTTCCATCGATTCAACCCCTTTTTTAATAAATCCTTTGCCCGTTATTTGGTTGATTCGTTTGTCAAGTAGGAGGCAGTACCACAACCACATTGACTATATCAATATTATTCTGGAATATGTCGTATCTTGAGCCAAACGACGGCCCCTTCCCTCCCCCCAATTTCCGATATAACCTACATACATATGTACTTTTTGTCCGCTGTCACGTCGCCAACAAAATGTTATAACGAATTTGACTATTGTTATAGAAAACCACTGTATGTTATATATAATATATGGATCCGTGCACGGCAGAGCCAAATAAAAATAGACTTGTTTGATGATGACATTGATAAAACTTTTGTTTTTGTTGATTCGTTTGTTGATTTGTTGATTTATAAAAGTTTTATTTGTATAAAAATGATATACTGCATATGATAGTTTAAGGTTTGACTGATCGATTGACTGCAGTGGGGTAAATAGTTGAAATTTGTATCATAGTCTAACGTTGGAAACTAAAAAAAGCAAAGAAAATCTACAACGTATTCAATGAATTCCCAGCCCACTGCTTAACATTTCGTCAAATGACCGAGTTGTTTATGTGAATTTTTTAGATAAAAATAACCATTGACACACACAACCACCGTTTTTCAGCCTTTCATTAATTTAATAGCGTTGTACCATGGCAATAAAGCGAAAATTATGAATATTTATGACTGAAATTCGTTGAAAGTTCAAGACCAGGCAGTTGTCGTGAGTTTTGCGCTGGCTAATTTTACCGCCCCACAACACTTGAAGCCCATGTCCAAAGTATAGTAAAGTATACAACAACAACACATCACATCACTACAACATAAAGTATTGCCGTCCATTACGTTTTAATAAATATTATACTTTTACTTTCGGGTTTTCATCGCCAGTCTTTTCTATTGAGTCGAACACAGCCTGTATGTAGCCCGAGTGCAGTGAATGGGCTGGACTTGCCAGCGTAAAATACACGAATTCGTAGTTAAAACTTTAACCAAACTGTTAGTTAACTGACTGAAGAAAAAACTTTCGTTTTTCACAGTTTTTTTGATTGGGTTGGTAATTCGTACTCAAAAATTTATATTGAGAATGCAAGATATAACTTATTAAACTTAATTGATTAAACAGAGAGTTATTCGTGCACATTGCTTGATTTGTTCTACTTACTTACAAACAAGTTGATTCTAGCCGAATCATGGTTGATCACCATGTGCGTATTTTTTCACTTTAAGATTTTATCTTTTACTGTACGATTATATGTTTCATCGTTTTTTATATCTTATTTTATCTCTGATCGGTCCACATACTGTACATATGTAGTCATAACTTTTATTATGATCCAACTAAGGTGAATTCTTTGTTTCCCCAATCATGAACGAGTCATCAAAACAACGCATAGTTT
Source organism: Daptonema setosum (assembly GCA_964036265.1). NCBI lineage: Eukaryota > Metazoa > Nematoda > Chromadorea > Monhysterida > Xyalidae > Daptonema > Daptonema setosum. The sequence continues at coordinate 8,789,368 of OZ038447.1, forward strand.
TGAAAATACGTGAATTTCGTCAATTAGTTGGCTAACGATTCATACAGCTTATAAATGTGGCAGAACAGGCAGTTTCATTCAACGATTTAGCTCTGGTGAGAAAGGAAAAAATTGTGTGGGTCTTGAAAAATACATGCCATGCCGTACATTGTATCCATGTGGTTTTGTTCGTGATAATTACCTATCATATGACAATGTAATAACTAACAATGCATGATTACTGTTCACTCAATTAAACGGACTTTTTTGTTTTTGTCATCAAATGTTATTTTGCAACTGTTATTAAAAAAATCGTTTAGTTTGTATTTTAGTACTGTCGATAACAAAAATTTGAGCATGTGAAACAAATACTGAAAGTTGTAAGCTGGAAGAAGGTATGTATTACGATAGTTAGTATTATACGTGAGTTTCGAAAGATCAACTATCATCAGATCATCCTTCACATACATAATTGCATCAGGTGAACTTTGGTGCTTTCCTGAAACATAAATGATCTCAGTTCGCTTCTCTTCATTTTCGTTAGTGATACTTCTTCAACCTGAAGTTATCCCATTTTGTATATCATTTATCAGTTTCCTCAATGTGCAGGCGTGAATACGACCACCCTGAAATATAAGTAATATACTAAACACAAAATATGTAATACAGAGAAACGCGCTAATCTGAATTGGCGGTCCCCGCTGGATTGGACTGGAAACAGTGGGTCTGCTGTTCTGACACATACACACATACAAGGTCAGATTCATCCGGTCAAGTCACTAGCGCACTAAAAACACGGAGTCAATTCCTCTATTTACTCATAAAAATTTGCAAATTCAAGCTTTTCAAAAAAATTATGCGGAGAAACTCGATAATTCACCTTTTTTGAAGATGTTACTCTCTGTTGGGTCATATTCTCCGGATTGGGTCGGGAATGACTGAGTCATATTTGCACTGAACATTGATCGTTGCCATGAACATACTGAAACAGGAACATGCGGGCGATGCCTTGGCGCATTACATTATGGGTGTTGCCAGGTCCACATTCATGTACAGTAGGAATAGCCATGTTTATAATAGGTAGTTCTAAAGTGGAACATTTACCGGTTGTTTTCCAATTTAGTTTAAATGATTCTCAACGAGTTTCTTAGGCTAAGCTTAGGTTAAGTTAAGTTGAAGATAAATGGGGTCTGTAAGCTAGTTAATGTAAGCCGTTTTTAGGTTAAGGCATAAGTTATGTAGATAACGTTTACATCTATTTAATTCGTATGGAAAGGAATATTTACCGTATGTAGGATGCATGAAAGGTTATCGCCTTATTAACGTCAAATGTTTATTTAGCGGTTAGGCGTGGGCATAGTTTGGCTCAAGCTTGACTTTGAACATGTGAAACAAAGCTTCATAGCTGGAACTGTGGGCTTGGCTTGGGATTCAATGCAGTGCGTTAATGCACGTATTTTATTAGTAAATGGGGTTATGAAGATCACTGCATTTCGGTTTGCAGTTTTGTCTCCCCAAAAGCTTTTGGCTCATTTCATCACTAAAGATGAGATTAAGAAACGTTTTGATGGTAATTGTGGGTCAGAATATATAAAATCGACTAGCGGAATTTCTTCAAAAACATTCTTACAAAGTATCTATACACCAAAAAAGTTGGAAGACATTGTCGAGCATCACTCACTAGATTTTCCATCTTATCATCACTGTAAAAGTGTCCCACATCATTCACCATATTTCAAGAGACTGCGTTTCGATGGATGCCATTCCATTAAGTTCTTCATAAAACTTCTTTTTTCTCGCACTTTCTGCAGCCACAACTTTGTGTTCAAAGTAGCGTCTACATGAAAACTGTTCACTCGGAAAGTAAAAAAAAACCACCAAGGAAAATGGCGCGCATTCAAATTTCAAAAATTCAAACTTATAATAAACTGTGAATGCTATACGTTATATGTGCGTTGCGATTCAGTCAGTGTTCAAGTGTCTCATTATTCATCGATTTATGTGCAAGGAATGAACTGTGTTTGGGCCAAGATGCTTCACTGCGTTAAACACACACATTCATCTCGTTAGTTGTTGCTGTGATTTGTTAATCATTTTCTAATTTTTCACTCAAAAAAAGTTTTTGCAATTCCGTTTTTTTTCGATGGAATGAACTGGAATCGATTAAAGTTGGCTGACAAACTGTCTGAACTTTTTATGAACGAAATGTTTAGTTTCATAATCTCTGACAATCAGATTACTTTCACGAAGGATTCATCTCTAACGAAATCATATCATTTGTCAGTGCTGAACCCTATTTAAATTGTGTAATATAGCATGGTCTCTTATTTTTGCATAAGGTATGTTTTATTATTATTATGTATTTATTTTATGGAAAATATTGCTTAGACAGACAGTACTTTGAATATATCGTCGGTCCAAATATCACTTCGATTCGACTACTTTCTGTGTCTGTGTGCCTCAGCAAGCAAACTTTTCCCCACGCAAATAAGTTTCATAATTTGACGTGCTTTTTTACAATGAAAAGGATGATTAGAGAACACGTCATCCATGTACAGCTATGTATAATACATTGTCACACAGTCAGATGTTTTTATCATAATATTCCGTAAAGATTTTGTGGAAATTAAGTGTTTTCTTATCTCGGTGGCAGTTTTATTCTGACAGTTCTGGCATCAATATGTTCTAGTTTGTTCTAATTGTTTCTTCAAGAACTCTAAGCGTTTTAGCTACTTAATTTGTGTAACTAGGTATTCTACAAACTTAAACTTAACGAACTAACATTTCTACTTAACTCTGTTTGATTGCATTCATATAAGATTTGTGGATGTTATGATATTAAATCGACTAACTGAATGTTATGACGATCTAGTAGGTACAGATGTAGTAAACAAAACATCGCTATTATTAAACTATTAAACAAATCATAAAATCGTTGAATTAGCATTTATAATGTTATACAGAAACACACCATAAAATACATGAATGTAAAAGCATGTCACCCTTTCCTCATGTCTCTTTCGAAGTTGTCATGTCAATCCGATTATTTCTGCCATTTCTCTTGAAGTTCAGATTAAAATAAAATGGCATTACTTGTTAAGTGATTTTGAAATGGACGAGTAAGTTGGTCTGAGGTTCGGACAACAGCAAGCTCAAATTGTAGACATGTGAAACGAGAAAACTTGGACCAAAAATTTTAGCATATGGGAAAGCCTTTCCTGGAACTAAGATTTGAGATCATACGAACAAATTTATCTCTACCCTTTCTGTAATTTTCTGGGTCTCTTTTCAATGTTACTTGTAAACGTGATTTTGAAATGACAATTAAATTGATCTGATGTTTAGACAACTCCAAGCTCAGTATGCCGACTTGTGAAACGAGACAACTTGGCACACCAAAACCATCGCATTGAGAAAGCCTTTCCTGAAACTATGTAAGACATAGTCCATCATAAACACACATAAAAAATTCATCTCCAGTTCCAGCATCTCTCGGGTTTTCTGGATCTCTTTTCACAGAAATCACGCACACGGCTGGTTTTCATGAATCCCAACATTGCCCATACACATGAAGCCATACTCGTGCACTTACCCGAATATTTATTTATCACCGTGTATTATTTGAACTTGTGCGCATTAATAAAAATGTACACAACCAAGCCCGAGCACACGTAACCACCACCCTGCTTGCACCACAACTGCACGTGATCACAGATATTGCCGGCTTGCGGTCACACGTCTGCCTTTGTCCAAATGTTATGGCATCTACTTAGGCATCGTCTTAGGCATCAACTTAGGCATCGACTTAGGCATTGACTTTGGCATCGACTTAGGCATCGACTAAGGCATCGACTTATAGGCATCGACTTAGGCATCGACTTAGGCATCGACTTTGGCATCGACTTTGACATCGACTTAGGCATCTATGTAAGCATCGACTTAGACATCGACTTAGGCATCGACTTAGGCATCGACTTATAGGCATCGACTTAGGCATCGACTTAGGCATCGACTTTGGCATCGACTTTGGCATCGACTTAGGCATCTATGTAAGCATCGACTTAGACATCGACGTAGGCATCGACTTAGGTATCGACTAAGGCATTTAGGCATTGACTTAGACATCGACTTAGGCATCAACTTAGGCATCGACTTAGACCTCATAATTGGTCATAAGAAAAAAAATCGTTTGACGACCATTAAATCGCGCTGAGTAAGACTTTTCACAGTCATGACTCATGATTTATGTGAGTAAGTTGATAATCTAGTTCGGACTATTGCAGAATGTCATTCTTAACTTCATTGGTTTTCTCTTTATTTTGATTTATCTATTATGATAAATTATGAGGCCTATATATGGTTTGATCGTTAACGGGCTTTGAAGTATGTCTATCACAACTCACAACATTATTGACTCTAACGAGAAAGTGGAGACCGAACTTGAAATATTGGTTGTACGGTCTGAAACGTGGTCAACGAAAATGAAGTTGAAGGAAGTGGCCTTAAAATTTTTACATAAATTTACGATGGTGATGTTTCAAATGTAAAAACTGTTTACATGTAAACTGTACTGACTGTACGTCTGTTCATGAACAATGTATACTCGATAAGCTAACAATAAAGCGACTCGACATTAAACTCACACAGCAACTTTCAGAGCTAGAAATATTTATGTTGTCGTATTTTTTCATGTACGTGAAAATCACTGTGTTTCAAAAACAGCTTATTATTTCACCTGTGATAAGTAAAGTAAAACATGTTTCTACTTCAAAACTGGGTATTATCTAGTATACTAGGAGTCATTATGCTGCAGAACAAAGAGTTGGAACAAAAATGTGTGTAATGCGTGGATCGGGTTAAAAAACTTTTCTGGGACATTTCATGTAAAACCTTTCCCTCCTGTTTATACTGCGCACTTCTTTCCTTTCGATAGGGCAAGTTAATTTACCTTGACTAACAACCAACTGATATGGCATAATTGAACAAAATGAACCTTCGATCAGCAAGTGCTTCATTATTTCATCAAAACATGCAACTTGGTGGCATAGTTTTGGGAATGAACAACAAGTTCAAGACGTGCCGTGCCATACAGTAGTTTTATTCGTAGCAAATCCGTTTTCGTTAAATGGTTTTTGACTTTTAGAATTTCTGGATTACGACGGCTAGCTATACCAAATAAAGGCAAGAACTAATCAACATACTAAACATGTCCCAAAATCAAATGTGTCGTAATTTATAACTGAAGTTCAAATATATTGCGACAACAATCCGCGCAATTTGTCTGCATTCTGCAAACTCTTCATTTCCCACAACTGATGTTAATTGAAACATAAAACATGTTAATTGTTTGATACTAGTCAGCACATTATGGAGGAGGAAAATCAGCGTGAAAAACTTTTCTGATTAGTAAATGATCACATCACAGAGTCAGAAATTTCAGAGCCTTCAGAAATTTTATTATAGTTTATGTTCCTGCCTCGAATTCCCTCATTTACCGCTATCATACAGTATTTGATAATCTATCTGTTTGAAATGTCACACTCTTTTAGTTTTCAGATATCGACGAACGAGTTCTAAAATATCAGTCCCTCGGTGTCACAAACAAAGATCTCCTGCAGTTTATCCACTGGTCACAACTCATGACATGCCAGTACAACATGTCACAGAGTTTGTCTATGCCATTGTCACGTTTTCCTAACTATATACTTACCTGTCTGATATCGTCGGGAGCCAATCAATCAGTCAATCAGTGTCACAGATTGAAGTGTCACAGTTTTTCAGTATAAAATGTTGCTAATTAAAAGCACAACTCATGACATCCAAGTACAACATTTCCCAGTGTTTATCCATACCATTGGCACGTTATGCTAACTACATATCGGATATCGACGAAAGCCGACCGACCAGTCAATTAGCGTCACAGATAAAGGTGTGACAGTTTGTCAGTATAAAATATTGCCAATACTGTCAGATATCGATTACAGCCAATAATTTGGTCCGTGTCACAACAAGACATGTCACAAATTACAACATCACTTTGACATTTTACCGTGTGTAATCATGTCGTGGTCACACTCATTTATTTATTTGTAGCCGATATCGACGAGAGCCAATCGCTGGGCAATCATTGTTACAGGTAACCGATGTCACCTAATGTCATGTGAATCTTGTCACAACTTTCAGTTCAAGATGACACGAATTCACATGTATTTGTATTCATGCCAAAGTCGCATTCACAAATCTGCCAAATATCGATGAAAGCCAATCAATCAGGGTTACATGCAACAAAATATGTCATGCCTGATGCCTGATGTCCACCATGTCCATTCCGTCAGTACAAGATGTCACAAATTCACGTGTATCTCATGTGCAAGTCACATTCACACATCTGCCGGATATCGATGAGAGCCAATCAATCAGTCAATCAATGTCACATAACAATTACTTCAGATGTCACACCTAATGTCATGTTGCAAGGCACAAGTCACAAGTCACAAAATGCCAAACAACGAATCAGGGACATTATCGTTTTATAGTAGCTGATGGGGGCATGGGGTTGGATTGGGGCGGAGCCAGAGTTTTGTGGAACTGCTCGCTCTCTCTCTCCTCAACAAATAGTCGATGCCGTCACGTCAGTATATGTGCTTTTCAGCCTGTGCATAATGCATATATACGTGTGTGTGTGTGTGTGTCAATAACGGAGTTGCACGAATTTTAACATTTTTCGACAAATTAATTATATCACTTTTTTCTCGAAATTTAATCGGTGACAGTTATGATTTGATGGTTCGCGGCTGATCTTTGGGTAAAATTGACATTTGTGTATGGAATTGCTCAGCCGCCGTTTTGTGTGTGTGAGCCAAGTTACATTCGACTATGGGCTACGCACACGCTCACTCACTCGGGCACCAACATTTCAGCTATCCCGACCCAGCAAACCCGTATCTTCCTCTTGTCTCACCATAGTCATCATCACCCTTAATTTCATCAGTCCGAAATTGTGAAGTTGAGTTGAGTAACTCGACTCGAGTTGTGTCATGTAAAACTTTTCCTATGAACGAAACTTTTCGGCGCCAATTTGAATCTCGGTGACGTCCCGCAACTTGATGTTTCATGATTCGTGAGTGTGTGGGGGGAAATGTTTACAGTTATTGTTGACCCTGCAGTCGTGAATGACCACCACCACAACCAACAATACCAATCTAGCCTATATAGCATCAGCATCTGTCTTATAGAGTGGCGGATGAGTAAGTTGTCAAAAATGGTCGGATTACCGTTTCTGTAACTTTTTACCCCCATATGAGTGTTACTGTTGTGTTTTCAAACTACTGTAATTGGGATTGATTGGTTGATTGAGTGAGTTGTGATGCGCCTCTGGTGTGTGTATGCGCCTAATACACGTGCATGCTAAATATTATCCGGCGCGTATGCACGCACTCTATGCTCTCTCTCTCTCTCTGTGCTCAGTCTTATTTTGCAGCGTTTTTATTCCCTTCAACACACACATATGTATGTACGCTGCAGCACGCGTGCTCGTGTGTACCATTACATTACCAGATAATAATCACACTGATCTTGTTCTGCTTCATTATTTCTCACTATTTATCTCCGGCTGCTGTTGCAGTCTGACGCGCGTGCCGTTGCGCGCTGCAACTTTTGAATGCGCGCGCAAAATTTCCTTTTTTTTAAATTCAAATTTGAAAAATTAAATTTTCCTAATTTCTTCCAGATTTGGGTCGAAACGATTGCGGAACAGTTGTTTTAATTGGCAGATCCTACCACCGGTACGTCATTATTTTATTTTGATCATTTTTGGTGCGCCTCAGCCTGCCAAGTGTCGTCAACATGGCCGCCAATATGTACAGGGTGGGCGGTTGGTTACTTTACATGATTCCGTTTATTTTCATTTTACTTGATTCTTCAACATGTATATTCCCATACAACGATTTCTCCAATTCTCAAACTTGCGCTACTTTCCATAAACAGCGCCCAATTCCTCAAGTTTGCCACCACGCACGGTCGCTGGTTTATTCGGGGTCACCCTGTAGCATGCGCTGTGGTTCACGATGTAGGCAGCGAGCGCGCGTGCTAATCGACGGCCGGCCTGTGTGTCTTGCTCCCGCCGTAACACGTTGTGTGTCTGTTGCGTTCACGCGAAATAACGCAATTTGCCAGTGCGCAATCGAGCCCATTGAGAGCGCAAATTGTCGACACGCACCGTCCGCGTTCATTGAGATACTTGACGTTGCCGATTTGGGCCATAAAGTGGCATAATCGATTGACTGGTCGATTGATGGATTGGGACATCGTCTGTCAGGTGCTCGTCTCCAAGCTTATGTACCATGTCTTAGCATGACTTGGTCGCATTCAATTCATTGCATCTTCCGGTGGTCGTCACCACGATCCGTCTGAATGAGCCGGCTGGTCGGTCATTTAGTACTGCAACCGGTTACGGTACCCGATGGTTTTGCCCATCTTACCTTTAGTTCTTCAAGTCTGGAAACATGATCTTTGGATCAATCAACGGCACATGGTCACGGCCAGGGCACCCATCGTGCGTGGCGCCGATCGGGGCTGCCGATCGATGACCGTGGGAAAATAGCTCAGGAGCACCCAGAGCCCAGACACACAGCTGAGCGACCGGGCCAGCGTACGCACGTGTGTGTAGTACTACCGAGCAGTACTGGGCTCGCTCGCTCGTTCACTCTGCAGAGAGAGAGACAGAGCTATGAGCGTGTTCAAAACCATGGAAAATGGGGGAAATCTATCGTTCGGAACCGCGGTTTAAACCTCTGCGCGCTAGTTATAGTTCAGAGAAACTTTAAGATTGAAAATGTAGAGAAAATCTTAGGGCAATTAAGGTGATTTTGAAGAAATCGGCGTGCCCTTCGAAGTGCACTGTAAAAATGCAACCGCTTTATCGGTTTTGCAACTATTCGGTGCAATGACAGTAAAACAATGATTACTTTAATGAATTTTATGCAATTTTATAACAGTTGAATTTTTCTTACAGAGCCGGAAAAGTACAGCCGTGCGGCTTATCCCTCTTGAAACATCAGGTTGTGAGTTAAGCTGTTAGATGGGTCGCTTGATCGCTTTTAATAATTATTCGCTGCAATGAAACGGAATTGATCATGTTTAGCTCCCTGCTGACGTTCTTTCTAAATTAAATGGCAGCGGAGTTTTTTCGCATACAGCTTGTGAAAAACACCATTATCACGCTTATCCCCCTTGAAACATCATGTTGTGAGATCAGCTGTTCAGACGGGGTGCATTGCGCGAGAGTGGTCTGCCTGAATATAAAGATAGCGAGGGGGACAGACCGACCGGCTGACCAACCAGGCTGGCTGGTCTGGGATGGCTTTGCCCCCGTTCCGTTCAGAACACGCGTCGGTTGTAAGCGCCTTACGCACGTAGTAAATGGAGCACGTGGCATAGTGGACAGGGCACCAATGAATCAATGGTACATATTTTAATGGGATCATGAAGAAGATGGGAGGTAGAATCACGGGGACTGGCCGTTTGCTATATCGTGTTAACATGGGGGCTGTTTCGTTAGTACACTACAATCCATACAGCGTCTAGTGTACTTTAGGATGTAATTCGTCCGGCCTCTGTAAACAATGATTTGGTGTCACAATGTGAAATTTAAAAAATCATGCGAATCATGATATCATGAAAGATTTTGCGAATCATGTACCTTTTGCGTAGCTCGAAAATTGGCACTCCACCACTAAACTACATCTTTTTAATTTCAGACTACGTCTTCTTCGAGATCAGTTCGTCCGCCCCGTATCAGATCCGGCGTATAGAAGAATTGAACAGGGTGAGTTTGTTTTCTGATTTTTTTTAACGGAAGCAATAACCAATAAATCAATCGAATACATTTTTTGACTTTATACATTGATGGAAATAAGAAATATTGGATTTGTTTTTTGTAAGTGCTCTGGAATATGGTAGTTTTCACATATTTTCGCTTGGCGAGAATTCCACTGTAAATTTTTTTGAATTGAAGTGTTTTGACTCATGTATCATTTGAATTTTTTTACCATTAAACCGCCAAGAAGTAATCTTTTGCCGTTTCTTGTGTACTTTTCTGCCGCCGCCAGTCAGCTAAGAGTCCTACTTCCTAAATTTTCTCGTGGAATAATAGATGAGCAATAGCTTTTTTAATAGCTTCAATTGTCATCACTACTTGTTTTCACGATTTTCTTCTTTGATTTGCAGACACAAAGTGGAAATGTGGAGGCGAAAGTTATGTGCTTCTCGCGACGACGTGATATATCCGAAAACTTGCTCAAGATTGCCGATCAGGGTAAGTGTTTTAGATATTTTGATGAAGATAGATCGATTAGTTTCGATCTTCAGACTGATTACTTGGTAGATGACCACACCATTTGGGATTGCATAAGTACCTTTTTTAAAAGACTTGCACGATCAATTGATTTGGAATGAATTGACTGAAGATACACGGAATATACTCAAAAATCAGCCGATAATGAATAGTTATTTTGAATTTTTTTGCTAGCTAGGTAACCTTCAGTTGAATGCAATAGATTTTCAAAGTCATTCCCAGATTGAAAGATCAGGGGTTTTCAATTAGAACATGATGACAGTTTGATACTTAATACAGTTTGATTAATCGATTGACTGATTGATTTTTTACCTGCTATTGTATGTAAAATAGTTTTCAACCATCGTATCAATTTGATGCGCGAATGCTACGTTAATGTATTTTTTAATGTGTCTTCCTAGGTCTTCCTTTCGCAGTAGTGAACAGTTATACTCTGTTTTCATTTTTATATCAGTAGATTAGATGGCCTATTTCCTGAAATCATCATATGAAAATGAGTAAAAAGCTGATATCATATAAGCTGGAGCTGGATTAATTTACTAAGCCTGGATAAGTATTTGCGAAATCATGCGCAAGCTAATAAAATCTTATACCCAACGCTGACCTATGAAATCAATGTTTTGAGTTGGTTGTTGCTATGTGGGTTGTTTGTTGCTGTGTACAGGGTGTGCTTCTTACTATTAAATATGAACTTGTTGGTTGTGGTTGTATGACTTTTGACTAGACTACAATGGTTTAGCAATCTTAGCGGTGTGTATACTTAATGTGTGTTATTCACTAGCGGACAAAAAAAAGGGGGGGAAAGGAATTCCCGCTCTCTTGCGGTGTCAAAAAGAAAAATTTGTTCCTTAAGGTGCAGGTGAAATGACCTATTTTCCCTCCCTTTCGAGGGTTGGCTCGTCCGCCAGTGGGGTAATTGAAACACCACAGTGTTTGCATTTTTTTCTAAAAGTTTTTCCGATAGGTCTTCGGAGTTTGAGTCTGATGGACTGAATTCAGGTTCGAGGTTTAGTCGGACAAATTAAATTGAGCTATACCCAAGTATAAAGCTTGGTTCATTGTAGAAAGGTAACTGGTGTGTGTGTTTTTCTGTAGTTGATCAATGTTTTACTTGATCCACTAGTGTTAGTTAAGTCTGTTAAAACAGAGCCACATGTTTTATACGGAAACAAACAATGGAACCCAACTTCCGGATTCCAATGCTCTCACATCGTCTTGTTTTATTTTTTGGGAAGTTTTGCCATATCCGCAGAGACGTTACTTCCACAAGAACGGCTGATAATGATTAATGATCATATGACGAATGATGATCATGTTGAGTAAATATCAACCAACCAACCAACCAACAACCAGAACAAACACCCATTGAACCAGTGTATTTTGTTACTATTTATGGCGGCTCTGTGGCGGTTGAATACGAAAAATGGTAAATCTTCCAATGTAATGGAAAAAGTCCTGAATTGAGAAATTGATTCTAGACATTTTTGAATCCGTTCTAGTTTTAGTGGTTTTCTTACGCCGATCCACAGTTGATCCGCCAATCGGTCTATACGGCAGAAAGCCGGTGCTGTGAGCAGCGTAGTGATGGTTAGACATACGGGCTTGATGTTAATGGTCAATGCATCATGCATTATTGATGTGCTTATATGGACTTGACGTGAGTCGCCGCGAGTTGAGGGGCCCGTTTTATTATGTGCTGTTTTGTTGTTTGTGGGCTTCGTGAAATGTGAACATTCTGGTGGATTTTGCTTGTGGTCAAGAAAGTGTGACTGTACGTGTAAGGCTGTAGGTGACACTTTTTGATTGATGGTAAATTATCATGGCGGTGATCGATTGATTGGTGGAGATGATGGTTGATAGGGAGGATTTGATTTTTTTAACTCACAAAATCTGTATTTTGTTTGTATTACTTACACATTTACAGTACAGTCTTGATTACGAAAACGACTGGAACTGAAGGGTAGTTCATTCAATTTTCCGGGCACACAAATAAATAGCAAGAGTAACCAAACACAGAATAAATTTTTTTCCATTCATGAATGAGTGTTGTTTCTTCGGAATAAATAAATATTCGATCAAAATTAAAAAAAATCTAATAAACTTGAGTGAACTGTATAAGAAACTATCTAGTTCTCATGTGGTATGTTATTTATTGTGGAATCAAAGTGGAGTATATGTACCGGTCGGTAGGTAGGGGTTGGGCTTTTGGCAAGAATGTGTTGCTTTGTTGTGTGCCGCATCTGTTATAGTGGCGGTTGAATATCCTCGGAGTGAATATTATAAAATTTCACCCGAGCACCGCTGCCTGACAACTATATACACGCTCATATGCTGTCCAGCTAACATTCAAATTGAACAGCTGGCCAATCAGCATAGAGAGCGAGCCAATCAGCATTGAGAACGCTGTGTGCTGTTCGCTATCCTGGTTGGCCGGCTGTGTAGTTTTATGCTAGCTGCACGGTGCTTGGGTAAACTTCTATATTTTTACTCCGAGGATATTCAACCGCCAGTATAAATGGGGGCTGTCTTTCAGTTTTCGTTGTTTCGTAGTTGTTTTCAGCTGGGTTAAATTCAGAACGACAATGAAACAGCTTGGTAATACTTAATAAGTTACTGAAATGTTAATGGCGATGGATTGTATTAAGGTTATTTCATATTATAAACTTCAACTTATTTTGGTAAGGTTAGGCCGCTGACCTTAACATACAGTGTTCCAACTGGGGGAAGAGAGATTTATAGCTGCTTGATTTAGTTAACCTGAGTGAGAAAGGGAGAGAGAGTTACTGAATGAGTGAGGTTGAGATGGTGAGAGTAGTTGAAGTAAAGGGAGTGGTTTAATTGGTGTACTATAGTTCGTTACTTTTTTTCAAACGGTGTACTTCAAAAACAACATATGACGGTTGAAATGGAAAAACATTGAGTTCAAGATAATGATTCGCGTTGCAATTTTCATTGCTTATTCTTTCTTATCTGCAGAAATTAGTTGCCGTAAGACGTCATGTCATCGTTAGACCGTTTATCATCGCTTTCGTTCGTTTTCTTGGTTTCGTTTTTTTCTAATCTTCTGTTTGTTTAGCGGTAAAATTGGCCAATGTGATTTTTATGTCACGTTTTTCTGGTTCGTATTAGCGTTCGAGAGATGAAAATTTAGATTTGATTTTTATGTTTCAAAGAGGAAAAAAATTATGGTTCGGTAATGTTTAACAACTGCATGTGAACCTGGTATTATAACTAAAACTAACACTTCATGAAAGTAATTTCGCGTCATTTCTATTAAAAAAGCAATAACACGAAAGTAACTTAACGAACATCTGATATATCGAATCTCATCCATACACATGATGATACCTGAACATAAACGTCCAATCCAACAACGACAACAAACATCGGGCCAGTATATTTTTTCATTTTCTAATATCTGGCGCACGTTTCAGTTCAGTCAGAGACATTGAAAAGTGGCGGTTGATCAGTTACCAAGTAATGTAAAAGAAGACATTACAAAAGTAATAGATTTTTGTTCTCACATAATTTTTGAGTATTATAGTGACAGTTTTGACTTTTTACGGTGAAACCTCGCGTATTAATCGCTCATCCGCGCCTGTAAGGAGAGACATACACAATGCGGTCGAGTTGGCTCCCCGACTGCAGCCAATAGTAGCCTACATCAACACGGAATTTACGGGGATCGTATCATAATTGGGGCTGCTGCACTCTGGCTGACTTCTAATGGGCTATACTCATATGCTACTACTGTATTGTACTGGCAAATTGTGATGAAAATGCACTTCTTAGTTGGCTGGCTTCACGGAACAGATTTTTTTCAACCCAGTAGTGTGATTTTTTTGGTTTTTTTTAAAGTAGACGATAAACTGTTTACGCAATGAATTTATGATATGAAGGTGTTTTATGGGGAGAATTCGACAAACCTCATTGGTTGAGTATTGCGAGTTGATATGTAGCATATGAGACTTATGAGAATGATAATCGCATGATTGGTTTAACGGTTGGAAAATGAAATTGATTGTGTTATTGGTGGGCTGTTTTGTCATAATGAGGAGTAAAAATACACATACAACATGTAAGTGAACTGAACTTGATATATATGGATGGACTAATTTGATACCAACTTTAGAGGCTTAATAAAACACTTCTCTCTTCTCTACCATAAATTCTCAATAAAGTTTAAAAGCGATTGTCTGAATAACTTGTTATGACTACTTTCTCTCACTCACTCACTCACTCACTAACTCACTCACTCACTCACTCATTCACTCACACTCACTCACTCATTCAATCCTTCATTTATTTTCAGATGTCCAAGTGGTTGGCACAGGCTGCAATGGCACCGAGTCCTCGTCATCAACGCCCAAGCCCGCCGACTCGCCCGGTCCTGTGGTACAGCCGACGGCACCCAACGCCACCTCAACCGATGCTGGTGCCTCCAGTGCCACCACCGATGCCACCGCCGCCACCACCACCAATAATAATGATAAAACAGACGATAATAATTCAGATACCACAACAACAACAACATCCAATGACATTACTGTTGATAAGAAAGAAGAGGATGATAACAATTCGGACAATGATCAGCTCAAAATGGACACCTCTGAACCTCCGGTCACCAACGGCACGGATGCGACCACCTCAGCCGAGGTAAAATCCGATGTGAAGAAAGAAGAACCCTCCACGGCACCTGTCACGAAAGAGACGGGCGATTCCACGACTCGACGGTGGTCGAAGAAACCGCCGCGACCCTTCCATGGCGGTCTGCCAACGGGTGCCGAAGCCCTGAGTGATGAACACAAACACCGACTTAGACATCGTGAATTGTTCCTGTCCAGACAGATCGAGACACTGCCTGCCACACATATCAGGGGCAAGTGCGCCGTTACACTCCTCAATGAGATGGAAACACCCGAACAGTACAGCGATAAGGAGGTTACTTCCTATTCTGACTGACATTCTCTTTGTTGATTCATCGTTTAGACTGTTATCTTGAAGTCATCTCATTACACTGGTTTTACTAATTTCATGTTTCATGTTTGTGAACTGTGACATGTGTGACACGCTTGCGTCATTCAATGATTACTTATAAATATGATAGGGCAATGTTCGATGCCGATCTCTTGTTCCACCCATTTTACCTTTAATAACCGTAAAGTTTTTTTTCACTAAACACAAACCAGTCTAATGGTAAAGTGGTTACTTATAACTTACCACTTGTTACCTTGTAACTAATCTACTGTTATCTCAGGACGTGTTCTACTACTCGCTCGTGTACGACCCGACCCAAAAGACCCTACTGGCCGATAAGGGTGAGATCCGAGTCGGCGAGAAATACCAGTGTCCGGTGCCCAAGTCGATACTCGGTGATGATGAGAAGACGTCGTACAGGACGGAATCGATTGACACGTGTGTGTTCAGGCCGGATAACGAACTCACCGACAGGGACATCGACCAATTCCTCATTGTTGCCCGGTTGGTTGTAAGGAAAGGATGAGTCAAATGACTAAACAGTTAAGCTTGTCATCAAATGAGTCACTGTCCCCTGTCCAAATGAAACTTTGTCAATCTTAGACACGTCCAGTGATTGGTAGTTATTTAAACAGAGCGATGGGTGAGACCACTTTTGGGAAGTTAAGGGTATAAGCTATACACCATGAACGGTATGTAGACGAGACACTGTGTATAACATCAGGTTTCCTATTTTTGTGTGAACTGAGCACATCCGTCTATGTTGAATGGAAATTAACTAATTAATTAACAAAGAAATTTGATTACAGAGCCGTGGGTACGTTCAGTCGGGCACTGGATACGTCAAACAGCGTGAAACTGCCCTCGTTGCATATGACCGCTGCAGCTGCATCGCGCGACGTTACCCTGTTGCATGCCATGTCGCTGCTGCATCACGCTAAATATGAACTCGGACAGGTCGGTTATTGCAACTGGAATAATGTGCAAAAACAGTGTATCAGATGGTGGACGGATATATTAGAATTGAAAATGTTATGACCTCCAGTTTATCCACAGTTTCCAGTTTTTTACCACTGTGAAAAAACCATTCTGATATACAGGGTTCCATTCTGGTGTAGTAATAGGGTGTCCTGTTGGCTTCAGTATAAAGAAGTCCCAGTAAAAAAACGACAATTTCTGTGATACCATGACATGACAATGGATCTCCCTCGAGTGATTATTTTAAGGTGTAAGTAAAATTACTTAAAATTTAAAGATAAGGTTAACTGCACATCGTACAATTTCATTATTTTATGAGAAAGTACAAGTTCATAAATCATCTAATACGTATTTAATGTCACCCTTTTATTTCAGGCCATGAAATTCCTTGTGCCACCCCCGTCCAAGCAGCACTATCCCCTCGAAACGGAAAAGTCGACCGGTCATCATACTGTAAGTCTGGGCGGTCCCATTTTATGCCGTGATCAACTTGAAGAATGGTCAGCCGCTGAAGCCAATCTGTTCGAAGAAGCCATTGAGAAGTACGGTAAAGACTTCAACGATATACGACAGGACTTCGTTGGTGCAACCTTATCATTGTTGTCGTTGTGGATGTTGTTGTTGTTGTTGTTGTTGTTGTGGTTGTTGTTGTTGTATTGATTGATGTTTTTATTGTTGTTGTTTTTGTGGTTACTGTTGTGTTGTTAGTGATGGGGTTTTGTTGATCTTATCTTGTTATCATCAGATGTATTCAAATCTATAATTTATTGAATATAGTGAATGTAGATCCATTGTTTTTTCTTATTGAATCGGGACTAGTAACGAGTAGAATATTTCATTCAATAATCGCATTTCAGCTGCCCTGGAAATCGATTAAAGACATTGTGGAGTACTACTACATGTGGAAGACGACAGACCGGTACGTGCAGCAGAAACGAGCCAAGGCTATTGAGGCGGAATCCAGGCTAAAACAGGTCCGTAAAGACATGCACCACCAGATGATGTGATCTAATAAGCATACTGCATTATTAATCTATGAAAATTCTGATACAAAAACTGTAGTTCTTTTATTAAAATGATCGGTTGCATTTTGTATTCGTTCTCCTGGCCGGACAAGCCGGCCTGAACTGAATAATATTCATAAACTCTAACAAATTTTTTTACTACAACTAACGAATCACCCTGAATTGCCGAAATTGTTTCAGGTGTACATCCCCAACTACAACAAGCCGAATCCGAATATCGTTGGTCCGTCGAATCCGTCCGGTCAACCAGTAGCAGGGACGCGTCCCTGTGAGTCGTGCAAAGCGTCCATGTCCGTGCACTGGTACGCCTGGGGGCCGCCGCATTTACAGCTCAGGTTGTGCACCGACTGCTGGTCATATTGGAAGAAGTATGGCGGACTCAAGTGCAAACACGAGCATGGTTGGTTTAGATTGAGTTTGTTGAGATTCAAGGGAAAAGTTGGAGACACGTTTGAAATTTTTGATCACTTAGGAGTAGGTGATGCATTATAGCCTATCCAGGGTTTCTTGTTATTCAGAGTATTTATGGTGCGCAGTTGGAATTCAAATTTGCCTTTGGCGAAGATTTCGCATTACGTTTGGGTAACATACGATCGGTGGGCCTAATTCTCCGTATACATTGTAACTGGTTCAATGAAACAATTTTGAGTAACAGGATACTCGATTGTATGTATGCATGTTTTATTTCCTTGAAAAGGTAATATAAAGGGCGAAAAAAAGACGAATAAGTTAGTCGTGACGTAATGAGCAGATTAAAATAAAGTAAAGCTCTGATTAAGCTATTACAGCCGGCTCTTCGACTTAATCTAACCGAAGTATGAAGTACTTTCAGTTAAAGTAAAGTGACAATGATGATTAAATTTCAGAGCAATACGACAAGGTAGCAGGCCAGTCGGCGTCAACGGGCGTGGCGGCACCACCAGCCAACACTCAGGGTGTGTCGATCATGAATGCGGCACGTGGCATCATGCCACAGGCACAGAACAATCAGAATCAGGCACAGATGCAGTCCAGGCACGGATTACCTACTGCCGCCGTTCGACCCATGCAGGTTAGCACAATTTGTTGTTGTCGTTATTGTTGTTGTTGTTGTGGTCGTTATTGTTGTTGTTGTTGCTGTTGTTGTTATAGTTGTTGTGGCTATTGTTGAGGATTTCATAGTCAAGGGTGCACCAGTTGCTTGTTAGTTTATAGTTGGTGTGGTGAGGGTAATCCTATAACGAGGGAGAGGCTTACAACAGAAAAAAGAAATTATGACCCCGAATTCGAACTTTCGGTGTTATTTATTTATTTGTGCGCACAATGTAGTTAGGAAGATGCACATCGGTAATATGCTTTTTTTCTTATGTTTTCCTCTGAAGTTCTATATTTCTACTGAGAAGAGCGTGTAGTTCAGCATTCAATTGCCAATATAGTATGGCATGTGACTATTGCAGCAAGCCAACAACCGTGGTATGATGTCTGGCAACCCGAATCTGTGCCACCCCAACGCACAGAACCTGGCCAACGGACGCAGTCGTACCGCCATCTATCTCAACACCACTTGGTTGACACGCATTGCTAGACGGTTGGCATTATCTGCTTGTTGTTCATGTCATTTTTTCACTTAACGTGGTAAGAATAGTGAATGATTTATCAGAGCAAAAAGTTTTATAAAGTCGGAAATGAATTACTGCCACAAAATGGTCGGTGAGTTCTCTATAAACGTCTCATTGATTCACGATGTCAGACTTTTTTCGATGAATATATCGCCGGTAAATTGAACAATTAGGAAAAGTGACCTTCAAGGAAATTAGTCCGACAGTATCTTCGTCGACAAAATATCTAATAACGTGAATCTATACGATGTTTGTCAAAATTTCTCACACCCTTTTGGAACATCACTACTGTTACAACATTCAACTGAGATTAAAGTGGTTACCGATGTTTGCTCCCAGCCCGGCTGAATTGTTTTGTTATAAAAAATTTAATTAATAAATTAACTTTTATTATTTCCAGTCTGGCACCGAAACCGATCTATCAGGCACGGAAATGTGCGCGTCGACCGACGTCCACAATCAACCATGCCGCCATCAAACAACACTGCCAATCGTGTACACCCATGCAGTTGTTGGCTGCGGCCAGGGTCATTAAGGTCGGTATTACCGAGTTTAACAGTAACATACAAATAAAAAACCATCGAATTAGTGTGCAAAATTGGTGTTATATTTATCATGGTGTTATTGTTATTGTTGTTGTTGTTGTTGTTGTGGTGGTGGTGGTGGTGGTGGTGGTTAACAGTGTTGTTGTTGTTGTTGTGGTTAAGTCTACATTTTTGTAGTAGTAGTATTAGTTGTTGTTGTCTTATGTTTGAACATATAATAATATCATGCTATTATTTGCAGGGCGGTCGTCTACCGGCGCCATTACTGCAGCTGCTCACGGCCACCGCCAACAAGCACAACAACCCGTCACACGAAACCAACGGCATCGGCGAGCCCAATGCCAAAAAAGCTAAAATGGTTGGTTGAACTCACGTGGTTGTGGTTGGATCAGGAAAATATCTAACGACAATAAGTTCTTATGTATTTTACATGTGTTTTTGAAAAGTCAAAATGGTCATGAGTCGTGGTTGTGGTTGGATCTGAAAAAACGGCACAAAGGTCTTTTAACATAGAATAAAATTATCGTATTTGTTTTTGAAAGAGTAACCGTAGTCAGCAGGTGTTTCTCAGGAATGGCATGCGACATATTAAAATTGTTAGTTCCAGTTCATGTTAAATTCAATCGGAGTTTTATTACATTCGCCATTCGCGGAAAGAGTAAGGCATTGTTGGATTCTCATCTCTTCGGTAATTCCAGAATGGGTTTCGGTAAAAGTAAAATTATGTCAACTGTAGATTTTCTGATTTTTGAACATGTTGTTTATTTTTGCGTTTTATACAACCCAGTCGCGTATCATCATCGCCTGTAGATAACAAAGCTGATTGATTTTTTTGAAAAGTGTAAGTTTCAATGGGTCGACTTGATGATTGCGGAGAGCATGACGACGTATAAGTTGAATTACTTATAGGCCGGACTCGATGGCATGCCGGTAACGACCACCAATGGCACCTCATAGATTACGGTCGATTCCAATCGTGACGTTTTGCTGCCTGAAGTGATCGAATAACCATATTGTTCGAAATTGATTAATCTTCCAGAAAATTAAGCGAAAATGTGTGCTACGTGCTCAACATGTTGAGTTTTCTCGGCCAGATTATTTCAAGCTGATGAGCATTTTTTTCGATTTGCTGAGTTTTCGGAAGATTAATCATTTTTGACTATAAACAACCGACCCAACCCACAACACTGATGTGATATATTACACGGATACATGGATTTCTGTTTCCTGTGCGTTCTACAGATGATGTTTCATTTTATACATGTTTTGCGCGGTCCTTATTTGTAAAATTTATCAGCCGCCTACTACTCCATAGTCGACAAATTTACCACTATTGATTGATTGTGTATGATAATTAGCCACAGCGGTGTGTCATTAAATATGGATTTCTTATTTCTGCAAGGTTGACTTTGCGCGATTGATTGTTGAAATTTCCGTTCGCGCACGCTTCGTTTTTTCTTCTCATTCGCATTGCGTTCTTGATTGATCATTGTTTGTCCCGTTGCACTGTTTGTTCCTATATAACATCATAATCATTTGTTAATACAATGTTTTGGCCCTCAAACATTCAAAGTACTAGACGGTTTTATCAACCGTGGTTGCTTATTTTTAGTGACATCACAGAAGTTGCAAAAGTTAGTTTTGGTCTTTATTTCAGAAACTGTTTATCGTAAATTTTGGGCCGTTTCAATCCGATTTCGACTTTATATTTTTTTTTACTGAAAGCTCGTTTGACTGACTACTGGTACATATGTAACTAGATGTTATTTACGTAATTGTGTAATGCAAAATGGAAAACTTGGGGTTAACGGGAAGAAATGGGTATGACTCGTTGCGTTCAAGTTGTTTGGTTTCCGTTTTGTTTTGACAACTTGGAACTAACAATGATAATTGGTTGTCTTTTTCTATAATTCTAAGTGTTGTTTCCATCTTATACATAGAAATGGGTACTGAATTTCGACTAGAAGTGAGCGCACAACAGTGCTGCTTGTTAGAGTAACATAATTGCGTTATGCTGATTTTCGACGACACAAATTCAATACTTTTGCTAGTTATCACACGGTTATGTATCAACTACGATTTATAACTACAGATCACTAGGAATATTGATTCGAATTCGTGTATTGAAAAAAATCAGAAACACGCAGTGGTTTTTGGTTGGGTGTTGTTGTGCAGCTGGTCTAGTGAGTTCATTAACACAAACCCGTGTATTATTAAATTGTCTTAAATGCACTCATTCATTCATTCATCCATATATTTGTAATATCATTCATTAATTATGTTGCGTTTATTTTTCGCTGCTGCTGATTATGCTCCCGTGTCGTGCGTGTTTTCCGATTTTCACCCTCTCGATTTTTTGTCGATTGAATACATCCCGTGTTTTTTCTACCTATTTGCTCGTTTTAGACGTGAGTTTGATGGCGGTGCGGAGATGTAAGCTTGTGATTCAAGGTAGTTCTCTGCCCCGTCGTCCATTCAAAACGTCGTAGTTATCGGTGTTATCCACACACATAACATAGCATTGTCAAATAATTAGGAGACTCAATTTGAATGCGCGCCACTTTTACCCGTTATTTATACGACTATTACGTGCGAGATTCCTTGGATACATAGAATAGTGGTATCAACTGATTTAATTGCACATGTCTGGGATTTCAAGCAAAAGTCTTACCGACTTCCGAAACATGGCGCGCATTCGAATTTAGTCTCTTAATCAAATGGGAATGCTATACAGACACGCGCACACAACTGCACCCAATACGCACGCCGGAAACAATTTCTGTAAATTTGTAAAACTTGTGCATCACATGAAGTTATAATTTATCAACCAGTTTGCGTTGTTGGGACTCATGTAAATCGGGGTCAAACACGAATATACCCGTGAGTGATATCCGATGGGGATGGATCGATTTAAAATCGGTGTGATACAATAACTGCGTTGTGTTTGTGTTCTCGTTCAATCATATTATAGCACTTGCATTTGATTAGGAGACTGAATTTGAATTTGCGCCAATAAGGAAAGATCTGTAGAAAGGCAAACCATTTTCAGATCGCGTTCAGAGCTTATGCCGTCGAAAAAGTTTGTTATTAGAGCAATGGCGCACCTTCAAACTTGGTCTGGTATTCAAATTGTGTATGCTATATTTCGTATATAAAAACGTGTCCACCCGTACCTAATTGATGTACCATTGCGTTTGATCGCATATGTATCTTTTTTCAATAAAATGTTTTATTGAATGCTTGCTGACAGCGGAACGTTTGGTTGATTTATGTGAAAACTCAATATTTAAGTGAACAGTTATGAACCACGAGATTTATAATCGTATGAGAAAATGCCGCCACTGATAGTTTTGATTTTTCGACCGAAATGAAACGAATACAAAATTTAACTTAGTAATAACGTGTTCTTTGAAAAAAATAATAACATGCACATGGAAAAAAGAAAGGTTTTTCTTGACGAAAACCACAGCTTGAAGGGATTCAATAAATGGAGAATATAAATCCGCACCACGAATCCTTTTCATGGAGAAACGTTGCAAAGTGCATTGAAACCAATTAAAGAAAATGCAATTTAAGAAAAGATAATTTTAAGTGCCCTTTACATGATAAACGCCCTTTATAATGACCAAGCCAACTCCATTTCTACATCATTCATCGTGCCTGCTGCTGAAACACTGAACCAAATTTTCGATGGTGGTTCAATAAAAAGTCATCATCACCCCATCACATTGACCCTGATTTCACGCACTTGGGCTTTGACTGTTGACAACCACCAGCCTGACGTTACCTGCCCTGTTATCCCACAAATATTCTGCATTTTTCTGAACTTATGTAAAAAAATTATCTCAACTCGCTCATTCACCATCTCATTCACTCAATCACCATCTCATTCACTCATTCACCATCTCATTCACTCAATCACCTTCTCACTCACTCAGTCACTCACTCATTCACAATCTCACTCAGGTAATCAACTAAGCCTAAAGCAAAGATGGAAAACGTCGAACTGCCGAGCGTAAGTACTATATAATACAGCTATTATTTGTACATTATATTTAGTATTATGTTTATCAACTAGAAAACTGAATTTAGGTTTGTGCCAATCAGTCAGAATCAGAAAGTAAATCGTTAAGTCATTTCATATTCTGGCAAATTTTCAGCACATTTATATGCAGAAAAAGTTCAACAGTGGCGCACATTCAAATTTAGACTTGTAACCAATTGAGTATGGTATACTGTCCTAAGTATGAACAATATATACAATTTATCTATCCTGCTATCGCAATCACAGACATAATCACACACTCACTCCAAACCTCACACTCAACTTTCCCTTGCATTATAGACAAGTGCTGATCTCGACCTGAACCATGTCGGGATATCGGTGGTCAAGGTCGATCCCACCGCACTCAGCCTGACCTACAAAGAAAAATCCACATTTCGAGTTAGTTTTTGAAGTTTGTTTTACGGTAGTTACATACATACGTGTGCTGTTATACAAACGTGCAGCAGTCGAAATCACTGTTTGCATTGAAACGTGAACAAAAAATGTGAATGCAACGCATTTATACGTACAGTATATAAAAACTTTGATACACCTATTTGAAAGATAGTTGTTGGATACTTTTTTTCAAACGTGTATTTAGGTTAGTTTTTCTGTTTTTCAACCAGGTCCATAATATTCATGATATCGTTTGTTATTTATGAACATTTTAATGCGGTTCGACCGTTTGACTCCGATCGTCGGAGTTGCAACTTTTTTCTGGACTTCTCTGTAATTTTTTTAACGTCACGTCAATCGAAACCGTGAGAAAATAGAGGAAAATGTCAAACGAAACAGGAAAAGGTTTAGGGAAAAGTCCCACAAAATTTGCAACTTCGACTATGGAGGAACCTTACAAATGGCGTAAACGGTGTAGGTTTTCATCGCTGGCAAAAACTGCAAAGTGCGTCAACTGGCCATGCACATCTTACCAGAAGGAGTCTGCAGAATCAACAAAGACACAGACACGCTGAACAACGAGGAAATCAAATAATTTGAGCTTATTTGGTATTCACAGGTTACTCAAATTTAAGGAAACATACGTACATGTCTCTCACTGACTCACATATTCACTAATTCGTTCATGAAGTTGCTCACTTGTTTACTGAAGTTTACTCACAGAAACACTCATTCACTCACTCACTCACTCATTCACTCACTCACTCAATCATTCACACACTTAATCATTCACTTACTTCACTATGCTTTCCAGCCTGAAAGATCTGGCCAATCTGTGTATTTGATGATATACGACGACATGCATCAGATAAGCGCTAGCGAAAAAGCAGCGTTCGCTAAGTTGCGACAAGGCGCACCCAACTCCAAACGGCGATTCCGGTGGTCAACAGTGGTGGAAATAAAATTGGTTCGTCCTTTTAAGACTGAAAACTGAAAATTGACAAAATATTTGACATGGTTTAATTTAGTCAGAATTGTATTATTTTTATGATTTTGTCACGAGTATTCTCCACCATTTTTCTGTTGAAAAACATTTGTTGAGGTCACTGATTTTTCTGATTGTTGATGACAATTGTTTGAAACAAGCGAATACACCTTGAGTATCGATTAACATTTTGATAATTAGACGGTATCACGCCAAACCACGGATTCGTCATTTCGTTCCACAGCACAGCTGGTGTCTGGCGCTCCTCTATCTACCCAATCACTGAGTGAGTGAGTGAGTGAGTGAGTGAGTGAGTGAGTGAGTGAGTGAGTGAGTGAGTGAGTGAGTGAGTGATTGAGTGATCGAGTGAGTGAGTGAGTGAGTGAGTGAGTGAGTGAGGGAGTGAGTGAGTGAGTGAGTGAGTGAGTGAGTGAGTGAGTGAGTGAGTGAGTGAGTGAGTGAGTGAGTGAGTGAGTGAGTGAGTGAGTGAGTGAGTGAGTGAGTGAGTGAGTGAGTGAGTGAGTGAGTGAGTGAGTGAGTGAGTGAGTGAGTGAGTGAGTGAGTGAGTGAGTGAGTGAGTGAGTGAATGAGTGAGTGAGTGTGAGTCAGTGAGGGAGTGAGTGAGAGAGTGAGTGAGTGAGTGAGTGAATGAGTGAGTGAGTACATATATAAATGCAAAATCATATTTTTAAAGATCTTACGACATCGCGGGTGTCCAGCCGAACATCTAGCATCAGTATAGACTACGACACTGACTCGGGATCATTACTCAACAGTTAGTGATTGAAAATGTAGCAGTCAGACAGCACACTTTTTTAGTGAGTGAGTGAGTGAGTAAGTGAGGTAGTGACTGAATGAGTTTCAATTATTTTCGTACAGTTGCAACATGTGAGGATCTGCCTTTGTAATTTTTAGCCACGCCCACATTGCTTCAACCCGATCGGAGGACTGCGGCACCCACGGCCTCATCCATCAACAGTTAGTGAATGAAAAGATAGCAATCAGACAGAACAATATTGTTTAGTGAGTGAGTGAGTGAGTGAGTGAGTGAGTGAGTGAGTGAGTGAGTGAGTGAGTGAGTGAGTGAGTGAGTGAGTGAGTGAGTGAGTGAGTGAGTGAGTGAGTGAGTGAGTGAGTGAGTGAGTGAGTGAGTGAGTGAGTGAGTGAGTGAGTGAGTGAGTGAGTGAGTGAGTGAGTGAGTGAGTGAGTGAGTGAGTGAGTGAGTGAGTGAGTAAGTGAGTGAGTGAGTAAGTGAGTCAGTGAAAAATTGTAATTATTCTGACCAGTGTCGCCAAACTCATTCTTCGCTGCCTTCTCGGCACCTCGAGGTCCCACTTTGAGCCCGACAACCCATGTCCGACGTTCAAGTCAAGAGGTAAGTCTGTGAAAATTACTTTTTTTCTGTGTGTGTGGTTCTACAAGTCCGTTTATCATAATAAGGCTTATTGCGAATAAACAGAAAAAAAATTCATGAGATGACGTATGAAACAACGTTTCAGCTGTGAACTTTCCTTACACTTCCAAAATTCTTTATTCCTTATTAAATTGTATGTATTAAAATAGCGTACATGCAGGGTCGCTCAAAAAAAAGCTTGCGCGTTTGAGCAGTTATTCTCAAAGTTGTAGGCAAGCGGTGAAATTACGGGATAGCGCATTCGATTGGGAGTGTTTTTGTCTACAAATAGTTGTCATATGATTAGATGTAGAAGTTTGCAGCAGCAGCGGCTTATCTTTATTTCAAATGCGCGCCCAACGGATCATGCGCACGTGATCAGAGTGAGATCATGTTTGTTGGCTCTGGCTCACTGCTTGCACGTTTATTGGTTTCATTAACTTTATTGGGTTTTAATGATAAAGAAGCATTGTTTTTTGTCCATCAACTCCTTTCAAAGTATCATTTGTAACCGAAAGACCGTTTTAATGAATTCAAGCCACCATGGTGGCTTTCTGTAGTCTGTGTTCATCAATGATCACTTTACAACAATTTCAAGCTAAATTAACATTAAATATCCCTGTTATGACTGAAATTTTTTGTTTCACATATGATGATTGTGTTTCTGGCCTTATATGGTGTTATTTTAGTTATAAACCCTGTTTTTATTACACAATGAGCCAACATTTGGTGAAAATTAAGAATTTTTCAATGGACTTCCTAATTCAGAAAAAATTTGAATGAAACATAAGTCACACTCTATTTTGTTAGCTGAAACATACTCTTTTGAATGCGCTATACCGATGCCCTACCGCTTTTCTGGACACAGTAAATCCTCAAACGCGCAAGCTTTTTTTGAGCCACCCTGTATATGGTTTTTGCACCATGCTCATGGATACGGCCATTCTTAGGAGGACAGCTGAACAAATTTTAATCTGCAAATAACCCGCATTAGTTATGTGGGTGTGACCGGTTTGCATATTTCCAGAAACTACAAAATAAATTGTCACCAGTAAAACTTTTCCCTGAATGGATGGATGGTTTCGAACAAATAAACAAACAAAAATTTTTTCTCGAAAATAATTAAAAAAAATTACTTTCTTTGTTGGAATTTTTATTGTCATGAAATTAAGCTTGCTTTGCTGATTTTTTTCATGTATTTTTCATGGAAATACGTTGATTATTGAATGGTTAAAATAACGTTCAAAGTTAGAATTAAATTTCAAAAAATTATTTCAACTTTTCGATAATCAATGTATTTCAATGAAAAATACATGTTATTAAAACATGAGTGTTTTACCTCTTAGGTTATGGCTAACGGTTCGGCTTGTGGTGACATGAAAAACCACGCTGGACACCTCCGCTTCGCGGTGCTAACGGTCCAAGGCGGGGGCATAAAACTTAGGTTTCAGTGTAGGCTTAGGCTTAGGCTTAATCCTAAGCCTAAACTGAAAACTAACTCTTAGCCTCATACTCGGCGATCTCGCTTAGAAGGAACAGTCTGTGATAATTACTAAGCCGAAGCCATACAAACAATGGTAACTTTTTAATGCAAATAAGAGCGCTAGAATGGAATAGTTTCTTCATAACAGGCAATCCT
Organism: Daptonema setosum; assembly: GCA_964036265.1. Taxonomy (NCBI): domain Eukaryota; kingdom Metazoa; phylum Nematoda; class Chromadorea; order Monhysterida; family Xyalidae; genus Daptonema; species Daptonema setosum. The sequence goes on from OZ038447.1 coordinate 8,817,282, forward strand.
ATTTTTTCTCTGATTTATGCTTTGTTTTCAAAAAAAAAGATTTTTAGTCACAAAATTTTCCGTTCACTTGTGCGAAACCATAGTTTTGAGAAAAGTTTTACTGGTGACAATTTTTTTTTGTAGTTGAAAAAATGTGACCGGTTTACACACAAATTATATATGCACATGTATAATGTTCAGCTGTCGCAGGCAGAAATGTCATCATATACTTAGAAATAGCCGTCCTCGTTGTGAAAGTTCAATTCTGATTTCAGCTTCAGTTCGGCGTCAACTTTGATCCGCCTGGTTGCAGCACAAATAGCGCCGGCACCACTAGCAAGGTGAGCAAACGTGCTCGGGTTGGCAACACAACGTATGATGTTAGTTATTCAGGCAGGCAATTAGTCAAATAGTCAATCAATGCTTCAGTGTTTTGCTAAGTTTTGCTAATCGACCAGCCTGTCAGTACTTAAATTAATTAATTAATCGGACAATGATTAAAAATCTAACTTCAGCAGCCTCCAAACAAACGAACCACTGCCCAAGAAAGCGACTCGAACACCAGGTTTGGTCCGTGGTTGTCGGTTTGACTTTTTAATATTGCAGGAAATAGTATAATTGACTCTTTCGCCATGTCAGTTTTTAAGTATAAAAAATGAATGATGTTTCGACAGCAGACTATTTTTATATTTAGTATGTTCTTCACAGATGTTTCAACAATACCATTTTCTATGTGCCTGAAATTGGTGATTTTGTTTGCAGCACTGGCTCAAACAGCTACTTTGTGACAAACGGAAGACAGCATATTCGTCTGATCGGTGTGGTCGGTATGGACACGATAATGGCGATGCAATCGGAACTGCAGATAGTGACGTGGTTCTACGAGTTAGCACACTTCACTTAAACATCATGCAATGTTTTACATACCGTGATGGGATTCTGGAAGGAACAAACATCCTTCACTTGCTATCTGTATATACCAGTTAAGTTGGCTTTGATATTTCTCTCAAAAATAAAAGCAAGTATAATGACAAGAAGTATGACAGGCTTTTTCACTTTCACTTCAATCGCAATAATGTTACGAGTGATTGATTATTTGTTTGACTGGCGGGTTAGCTTAGCTGATTTTGCGAACTGTTTTAAAGACTTATTGAAAACTGACTGGATACATGACTGACCTCTTCAGTGTTGTGACCGACGAAATCAACTCTGCAATGGCCCGACTTCTGACCAACTACCGATGAGTGGAGCACGCCGTCGTCGAACCAACAACAAACTCGATCCGTCTGATGTTGGTTCTGTGAGTGAGTGAGTTAGAGCTTGATCGTAAACGCACCCTGCATATTATTTCGACCTAACACTTTAAGCACGCAAAAAAAATTTTCTGGGAAAATAATTTTGTAAAAAAACTTTCAGGCAGGATTTGAAATTGAAATACTGAGCTTACTATGCCTCAATGGTGTGGGCAGTCGCAGTGTGTGAGTGCGCGTGTGTTGTGCGGCTCAGCGGCGGTGCGCATGCACATTTCAGGGGTATGGGTTTGAAGGCGTAGGATTAGGATCTGATCGGTTTCTAACGGAGGCTTGATATTAATAAGAATATTTTTTGCCGCAAGGGTTTTCAATAGCGCTGCGAGCAGCTATGAATTAATTGCCTATTTTCAACTCAAATGACGGTCGCGTTCGATGGGTACGCTTGAAGGCTTAGGATTCAAAAGTTCTTGTCAGTTCTGAACGGAGGCTTGGATTAACTGTTAATTTTATTGGCCCAAAGGGTTTTCAATAGCGCTGCGAGCACCTATGAATTTTTCGAATTTGATTAATTGGTTATTTCAATTCAAATTGTGGTGGCGTTCAACGGGCAAGCCTGAAAGCGCAGGATTCAGGAGCTCTGGTCGGTTCTGGACGGCGCCTTCATAAATAATCATGATATGATAAATGATAATATTTTGGGCCCAAAGGGTTTCCGATAGCGCTGAAAACATCTATGAATTTTTCAAATATGACTGAATTCTTATTTTTAACTAAAATCCCCATTCTTCCCATGACTTACTTTTTCTTTTCGTAAAATTTGAATTCGCGCCCAGTTTTTTTCAGACGCGGTGGAAGGGGTTTACAAATTTTGATTGACGCCATTTACTCGAAGGGTTGAAGGTTTACAAAGAAAAACGGAATTGTTTTAGATCAAGCTATACATAGTTATTGAGTGAGTTAGTTAGTGAGTGAGTTAGTTAGTGAACGAGTGAGTAAGTGAGTGAGTTAGTAAGGAAAGAGTTAATGAGTATTCATCTTTCAGCTTCATCGAAAGAGAAGATGGCTGGCGTCGAGCAGTATACAAAACATTCATCAGCATGGTTATCAATAGTAGACGAACCAATCGTCTAAAATCATTCGAAAGCTTCGTTACCGTTCGTGACGTCTGAGAAGCCGTTCAATCACCAGAAACGATATAATTTTGTAACACAAATTGTGAGATAATTTTAATCCATACTTGTTTTGTGAAGGACTGATGATAATATAATGTATTGTATTGTTATAATTGTATATTGTTAATATTGTATTAATTGTATTGTATACTCGTATTGTGTTATACAAGGTTACTGTTAGTATTCTACATAACTATAAATGCGTTTACAAGTTTAACAATGAGTCCATTTAAAAAGTATCGTGTGAGTTAAGAGATTTGAACTTTTTAGCGTTTTCGGCGGCTCATAACAAATTTGTTAAGAAAGCTGAAAAAATATTATTTACTGTATTGAACAGTAAATAATATTTTTTTATTTAGTCACCCTGAACAAGATATCAATACGAAGAGTTTCAATATATCAAACCAGATAGTACTCTGGGTTTCAAAGGAGCGAAAATCCTCATGAAGGTCGAAATTTCCAATTATCTGTTTTCGAGTTTTTGAGAGAATACAATAAGTTTATCAAAACATAATTTGATTCCGCGTAGGATAGGCACGTTTTTACAGTTATTCTATGAGTTTATCACGAGTGATTTATCTTTTGTGAAACTTTTTGCAAATTTTGCCTCTGATATAACCCTATGCCTATTTTGTTTCTTATCATTTTTTGTTGATTTGATTAGCGGATCATATTTTTACATGTGTCTTACACATTCGGTGAAAAATTCGTTGCGATCGGAAATCCTATATCGCTCATACAACAATTCTTTCTACATTTTGCCTGCTATTTTTGACATTTTTTTTTAAATCCCATAAAACTTATGGAAATATTGTTCCGATCTGCGGGACAGTTTCTGAATCGTTTTCTACGCTAAAAATTAACCCTTCTGCCAAATTTCAGCTTTATCTGTTCGGCCTAACTTGCTGACACCGTTTTTGCCGATAAAAAAACGGAAAATCGCTTTTCCATCATTTTTCAACGTGAAAAATGAAAAATTGGCTTTATCAAGTTGAAATTATCTAGGGAAATATAAAATCATACGATAAAACCGATGAGACATAATAGAAGTCGATACGATGAGGCTAGATCGAGATACTCTAAAAAAGCTTATCTTAAACAAACCATATTTTAAGGGAACAGCCTAGCGGCCGTCCCTTGATCCTGAACTTCTTTTTGATAATTTGTGATTCAATGCGTTTCATGTATAACATTTACTTGTTTTCCTGCGCACTTTAGCACATACTTCCTGAACTGGAATGAAATAGTATTATTAACACAAAGTAGGCTCTCAAAACCGGAAGGCTCGATGCATGTAAACAAATATTTAGACACTTTTTACGGGAAAAATGATGGTGCAACTTGAATTTCCATATCTCATTGGAACAACCAAGTGTTCAACAGAAAATAAAAATATTGTCCAAATTGAAGCTCGTTTATCGTCTGAATCTTGAATACTGTACACTGGACTATATTAATCATAATTTATCTCAAGATCGTCGATCGTCACGTCTGATCGCCTAGCTGTCGAATTCAGTGAGCGTATTACGGTAGTGTGAGTCCAGCTATCCGACATGATTCGGTGACGATGGTCAGGTATGATGCAAGTAAAAGATATTTCCTTTTCGAGTGACCGATGCAGTTTGTACAAACGCACGCAAACCAGTGCGAGCAGCACGAATACGCTGAAGACTTATACGGAGTATTTATAGAATAACTGACTCACTAACTCAATCACTCACTCACTCACTCACTCACTCACTCGCTCACGCACTCACTCACTCACTCACTCACTCACTCACTCACTCACTCACTCACTCACTCACTCACTCACTCACTCACTCACTCACTCACTCACTCACTCACTCACTCACTCACTCACTCACTCACTCACTCACTCACTCACTCACTCACTCACTCACTCACTCACTCACTCACTCACTCACTCACTCACTCACTCACTCACTCACTCACTTACTCAATCACTCACTTACCCACTGACTCACTCACTCACTAACTCACTCACTCACCCACTGACTCACTGACTCACTGACTCAATGACTCACTGACTCACTCACTGATTCACCCACTTACTCACTCATTCATTCACTCACTCGCTCGCTCACTCACCCAAACAAAATAACAGCACCCAAAGTTTGTATAGTCAAGATATCGTCAACATCATCAATTACTGCTCGACATCCGAAACCATCTTCTTCACAAACTTCTCCGTTTTCACAACTGCAATAGTTCTTACTCACTCACTCATTCACTCACTCACTCATTCACTCACTTATTCTCTCTATACTACTGGCTGATCGGCTGGCGCTGGACAAGCGCAAGTTCGTAAGATCTTCAAAACAATTATTTTGCTTTTATTTACTCACTCGTTCGCTCGCTCGCTCACTCACTCACTCACTCACTCACTCACTCACTCACTCACTCACTCACTCACTCACTCACTCACTCACTCACTCACTCACTCACTCACTCACTCACTCACTCACTCACTCACTCACTCACTCACTCACTCACTCACTCACTCACTCACTCACTCACTCACTCACTCACTCACTCACTCACTCACTCACTCACTCACTCACTCACTCACTCACTCACTCACTCACTCACTCACTCACTCACTCACTCACTCACTCACTCACTCACTCACTCACTCACTCACTCACTCACTCACTCACTCACTCACTCACTCACTCACTCACTCAACTCACTCAATCAACTCACTCACTCACTCACTCACTCACTCACTCACTCACTCACTCACTCACTCACTCACTCACTCACTCACTCACTCACTCACTCACTCACTCACTCACTCACTCACTCACTCACTCACTCACTCACTCACTCACTAACTCACTCACTCACTCACTCACTCACTCACTCACTCACTCACTCACTCACTCACTCACGCACTCACTCACTCACTCACTCACTCACTCACTCACTCACTCACTAACTCACTCACTCACTCACTCACTCACTCACTCACTCACTCACTCACTCACTCACTCACGCACTCACTCACTCACTCACTCACGCACTCACTCACTCACTCACTCACTCACTCACTCACTCACGCACTCACTCATTATCTCACTCACTCCCAATAGACGATGTTGATCGAATTAATATCGGTAGTGAAATTAGGTTCCTTTATCAGCGACATTTGTACTGGCGCTGCACAGATATCGGGCTGAATTGAAAACGGTGTGTGACTCTTCACGATGTTTTCAATTAACGTTTAAATTAATAAGGTTTAATTAAAACAAAACTAAATACTAACCTACCGAAATGTAAAATTTTATCCCACCATAGGAATAAAGAAGCTTATATTACTCAACATAAGAGAGAATGATTGCTTTGCTAAACAATGACCTGTTCGTCCAATTCACGTGTTTCACGAGTCCAACAGTAGGGGCTACATTGTGTAGGTATATAGAAAAATCTTTCCACAGAAACATTTCTGATTACTATGAACATCATGTGCAGATTTTTTTACAATAATGATAATATTGAAATTGATGTAAACCCACTCCAAACCGTCTGTCAATGCCATTACCCACCGATCCATCGCAATCCCAGAAGTACGTACGTTTGGTGGCATCTTGGTCCATGTTGCCACGGCAGCTCTCGTGGACGAATTGAGTGAATCTGTAGGATAGTATATATAGCCATCACAATTGATTAGAAGATTTAAACTTGACGGTACATCATTTTGTACATCTCTTTGTTTGCAATATCAGCAACATGTATTCTATAATAACCGTTTCTGGCTGTCACTGTCACCATACGAGTTAGCCTGTGCCGTACCATAACTGTAGGTGCCCCTGAAACAAAGGTGTGAAGTACCAATTGAATTTTTTTACTATAAAAACAAACTTTCGTTATCCTAAAATGTTTATTGTGGAACATTATTTTAATTCTTTAATAATGTTTAATTTGCTCAATATGCTTGGTTTTCAATGGAAAAGGGTTATTTGGCAAAAGACTACTTTGAAAGTAGGACTAACCTGGATGTGCTAATCATTGTTGTATCGAAGATTTTTTTCAAAGCAATGAAGATCGGTTTTCAATTTGAATCATCAGCAAGTATCATCAAATCTGAAACATTGTTTCTAAATGACAGATCCACAGTAAACTTTGACTAAAAAACGTACAGTATCATTATCATAACTCTCCAGTGTATCTGATTGTTATAAACTAATAATTTATTCAAACTTGCTTTCTTTGAAGATGTATATAATCGCACGTTCGGGTAATAAAAGTACAGAAGACTTTCATTGCTATCAACAAGTGTATAACTGTATAACAACCGATAAACTGCCGAAAGTGTAGCTATTCTTGTTTTTGATCATTTCGAGCTCCATCATTTCCCGCCCGACAAGGGACTTTAATAGTTCCATTTACGACAACTTAGCGGTTATCACTGTTTTATCCCAAAAAATGGTATCAAGCAAATGATGCAAGCTCGAAATGAACGAGTTCTATAAGGAAGACAGTCTACGTTACCACTTACCAAGTGTATTTCACTTGTGCTTACAGCATCGCCATTGAAAACCAACATAAATCAACGACCATATTATTACTCGACTTTTTATTACATTTCAATGTTCCGACGCTTGTCACACGATTATTTTATGTTATTTTTATAATCGTGTAATAAAATGTGTAATTTATTGAGTTCGCCTTTGCGCACCGCAGGTGACTGTTAATTTATTGTGTTTTTGTCTGTTTTTTTGTTCTGATGAAACGTTTTTTTCTGATTCGGCAGCAATGTTGGGCAGGATTTGCATGGTCGTCCGTCAATCAACAGAAACTGAGGACTAAGTCGTCAGAAACATTGAGCGATCAGACTTACCATGGTTTATTTTTTGATGAATGAAGAGTTCAATTGGTGATGATAACGGTTAACACCACGTATGTAAATCAGTAAACAAGGGGTTTTCGGGATACAAATCACAATTATTCAAGAACCGAACTCAAACGAAATAAAACGAACAAATACCCATACTGCAGAACCACCAAAAAAGCAGCCATCAAAAAATTATCCGCACAATTGAGAAAAAAGTTTCATCACTCCTTTAAAATCCGAGAATCTAGAAAGTCAGACAGGAGTCCCCGCAAAAAAATCAAACATGCGAAACGAAACGAAATACGATGAATCGTCAGACATTCAGGTCTGTATCGGACAAAAGGTTACATGCCAGTGTACACAGCTGGTTCAATGCATCCACATACACATTCTACCATTGCCATTTAATATACAGTCTTTTTGATACATTAGGCAAACTATGTAAAACTATTCACATGCATGAAAGACACCATCACTTTACTTTGAATGCTTACATACAGGGTGGCTCAAAAAAAAGCTTGCGCGTTTGAGCGATTATTGTGAAAGTTGTAGACAAGCTGTACGATTGCGGTATAGTTCATTCGATTCGGCATGTTTTTTTCTACAAATTGATGTCATATGGTGAGTTTTAGAAGTTTGCAGCAACAGCGGGATATCTTTATTTAAAATGCGCGCCCAACGGATCATGCGCACGTGACCAAAGTGAGATCGTGTTTGTGTGCTCTGTATCGCACACTGCTTGCACGTTTGTCAGTTTCAACAAATTAATTTAGTTTTTAATGATGAAGAAGCATTGTTTTTGACTATCAGCTCCGCTAAAAAGTATCATTTGTAACCGAAAGAACGTTTTGATGGATTTCAGCTACCATGGTTGCTTTCTGTAGTATGTATCCATGAATGATCACTTGACAATAGTTTCGAGCTTTATTAACATCACTATTAAATATCACTATAATGTTTGATATTGTTCTGTTTCACAAATGATGGTTGTGTTTCTGGTTTTATATGCATTTATTTTAGTTATTAACCATGTTTTATTGCACACTGAACCGAAGTTTTGCTAAAAAAATTGTTTTTTTTTAAATCGACTTGTAAAATTAGAAATTTTTTTTTAAATAAACTTAAGTCTCACATTATTTTGTAGGCAAAAACATGCTCTTTCGAATGCGCCATACCACAATCCCACAGCTTGTCTACAACTTTGTAACCGCTCAAACGCGCAAGCTTTTTTTGAGCCACCCTGTATGTGCTTTTGTGCCCTTTAAGCAAAAAATCACCACACAACATGGACAGCAAACTTCTAATTCTCACATTTTCTGGAAATAATATACTCCCTTTTGACAAAGTCAGCATGATTTTACGTCATTGTAGCTGAGATTTTTTTCATAGTGGGTTTGGTCTTGAGTAGGACGAACATACAATATTGGAATAAGAAATCTCGTGAAACATGAATCGTACCACAAGCACGAACCAGATCGTAAATGGTTTTGCTGATTTAATATTCTACATAACCAACAAATCGTAATTTGATTTTTCAGATATGCACATAAGATAAACTGTGCATATAATAACTTTTGTAAATAATAGCCTTCTGATAACGGACTAGTTTTTCTAGAATTTTGAATTCAATGAATTTTGACCTCGGGCGATGGTGGAGGTTTACTCATTGAGGACTTTTCGGTCCGTATTTTAGGGTAACTTGTTTTATGAGCTATATGCGATACCGTTGCGATGAATCGAGAACCACTTTAGGTTGATTTAACGCAGGTGACCCTGTCAATGAGGAATTTTTTGCGCGGACACCGCAAATATTCAGTATGAATAGCACCTAAAAGAATACATACCTGAATACAGTGCGAGTTGGAACGGCAGAATATACCAAAATTCATGGTTGTCATCATAATAAACAGTGGCTGTTATTCGGAGAACATGTGTTTGTTACACTAGCGGACGATGAGAATCGGGGAAAGTGGAATTCCCCGCATTTGGCCAATTCAAAAAATGAACTTTTCTCCTTAAGGTGTAGGCAAAATTGTGGGAAAACTGCCGATTCCCCTTTTTGATCAAGTTCCCCTTACTTCGGTGGATTGACTCGTCCGCCAGTGGTTTGTTATACCAAGTATTACTGTAGGGTAGGATGGTGTCAGCATCCACTAGCATATCGGCCATTAAATTTCAGTTCTGGTCACAGTTTGGTGTGCATGTGCATATTTTACCGGCAAAGTAATATATAATACCGTAGTAATATTTTTGTGGAATACGTTATACTTTAAACTTTTTGTTGTAGTTTGCAAACCATGTAAAATGTATGTTTTATGTTTTTGAAATTTGAACATTTAGTTAATTTTTTGTGTGAAAATTCATCGGAAAAATCTGTCCTGGCCTGGCACAATAATGTTTGTATCCTGAAATCAAATCGACTCACCTGGATACGGCGATTTTCTGGGCATTTACGTATAATAGAACGGAAAGAAATAATTGCTTCAATATATGAAAATTCTGGTTTGATATTTTATTTTGAAGACTACACGAATCGTGACCGACTCGTTCGGAATACACGTACAGCAGATAAATTCGTCTAAATTCCTTGAAAAAAACGGCTGGTTTATAATTTAAAGGTTCGTGATATGAACTTGTGAACATATTTTCTCGAGAATCAGGTTCGCATTCAGTGAGTTTTTTCATGTTGCAAGCCACGTTCAAATAATGATCATTTGGCAAAGTTTGTTATAATCACGCTCAATGCTACAGATTTTCGAATGCGGATTTTGAAACAGATTTTTCAGCGAACACAGCTATGTATGGATCTTCCTTTTTCTGAATAACTTCAGCGTGTTTCCGTTTCATTCAATTTGGATCATCAAGTTGAAGCATTGTTGGAAAGCTGGGCACCTAAACGTTATGTATGTAGCTCTCCAGCATTGGCAAC
>OZ038447.1:8827669-8880169 GCA_964036265.1 Daptonema setosum
AGCCTAACCCGGTCTCTGAGAGCCTAATCCGGTCTCTGTGAGCCTAACCCGGTCTCTGTGAGCCTAACCCGGTCTCTGTGAGCCTAAACGGTCTCTGTGAGCCTAACCCGGTTTCTGGGAGCCTAACCCGGTCTCTGAGAGCCTAACCCGGTCTCTGTGAGCCTAACCAGGTCTCTGTGAGCCTAACCCAGTCTCCGTGAGCCTAACCCGGTCTCTGAGAGCCTGACCCGGTCTCTGAGAGCCTAACCCGGTCTCTGTGAGCCTAACCCAGTATCTGTGAGCCTAACCCAGTCTCTGGGAGCCTAACCCGGTCTCTGAGAGCCTAACCCGGTCTCTGTGAGCCTAACCCGGTCTCTGTCAGCCTAACCCGGTCTCTGTGAGCCTAACCCGGTCTCTGAGAGCCTAACCCGGTCTCTGTGAGCCTAACCCGGTCTCTGAGAGCCTAACCCGGTCTCTGTGAGCCTAACCCGGTCTCTGTGAGCCTAACCCGGTCTCTGAGAGCCTAACCCGGTCTCTGTGAGCCTAACCCGGTCTCTGTGAGCCTAACCCGGTCTCTGAGAGCCTAACCCGGTCTCTGTGAGCCTAACCCGGTCTCTGTGAGCATGTAGTCGATGTGATCGTCGCATACATACTCCTTCTCTTCGAAGTAGCATCGCGATTCCAGAAATTCCTGTTGGATGGTACGGAAGAAGACACGGTAGTCAAAGTCTGGAAAAAATACTTTCAAACTTCGAAATTTTAGTTTTCCAATCGATTGTGAGTAACTTAACTAAACCTCAACAAAACCAGGATTAGTGACAGAACTTAGTGTTCGCTATTTTACTGTATACATTTTTCGATATTCGGTTGTGATTTATCACGGGTTTGATAGTCCGAACGCACATGTCTAAAGTTATGTCTATTGAAATGGAAACCTTTTCTTCAAAAAAAACGCGTATGGTACCCTTTGCATGCTCAATAACTGCGACTGCACCATTTCAAACTTACGGAAAAGGTTCAAAAAATTAATTTTTTTTTGTGCAGCTACTCAATCAAGAAACATTAAAGTAAATAAAGTACAGTAAACAAAGAAACCAACTGGGGTAGTCGTCGATCATGGCTGCATACTGTTTCTCCATGTGATCCATGTAGGTCAGGTTGTTGATTCGTTGCAGTTCGTTGGGGTAGACGAGTGTGCCAAGGAAGGACAGTCGCAGGTACTCAACCAGTGCGTCGTCCATCCGAGGGTACTGAAAATTTGAAATCTAGAAGTAGAATCTATCCAGGACTTTTGGTTAGCCATAAAGTTTGTGAGTTTCATTCAAAACAATGGAAATTCGGTCAGAAATTTAGAACTATAAACCTTTTTAGCCAGCTTGTGCTTGTCCATCCAAAACGTCGGACAAATGAATATTTCCGGCAAGAGCATCTGCAAGAATTACTCATTCACTCACTCACCCACTCACTCACTCACTCACTCACTCACTCACTCACTCACTCACTCACTCACTCACTCACTCACTCACTCACTCACTCACTCACTCACTCACTCACTCACTCACTCACTCACTCACTCACTCACTCACTCACTCACTCACTCACTCACTCACTCACTCACTCACTCACTCACTCACTCACTCACTCACTCACTCACTCACTCACTCACTCACTCACTCACTCACTCACTCACTCACTCACTCACTCACTCACTCACTTACTCACTCACTCACTCACTCACTCACTCACTCACTCACTCACTCACTCACTCACTCACTCTCACTCACTCACTCACTCACTCACTCACTCACTCACTCACTCACTCACTCACTCACTCACTCACTCACTCACTCACTCACTCACTCACTCACTCACTCACTCACTCACTCACTCACTCACTCACTCACTCACTCACTCACTCACTCACTCACTCACTCACTCACTCACTCACTCACTCACTCACTCACTCACTCACTCACTCACTCGCTCACTCACTCACTCACTCACTCACTCACTCACTCGCTCACTCGCTCACTCACTCACTCACTCACTCACTCACTCACTCACTCACTCACTCACTCACTCACTCACTCACTCACTCACTCACTCACTCACTCACTCACTCACTTACCCCACGCTGTGTGATCTTGTTATAGAATACACCGGGATCTTGCTTCATGTACTCATCAATGACTTGATATAATTGAGAGCCCATAATCGACGTTATCGTAAAATAGACCACAAAATAGGCCACCCTGTATTTCCAGATCCCCAAACCCATATTTATTTAGAACTGAGCTTCTGAAATGGTGATGTAAATGAGTGAGTCCGACACTTCACGTGGTAATCACGTGAATGGTCAGAACTTTCACTGATAATAGTGAATATGCTTAGTCATGATGTCTGATTTCGTGCAACACTAGAGATATACAAATCAGACATACAGTGACAATGTATATCACATTTGGATTTGCTCTTATCAGCTATCACTGGTAGATCTGATTTCCGTTAACCCAAACTTAAAATTACTCGAAGCTTTTCTTCGAAATGTTTACGAACATCTTAAATGGTATAAAAGAGGTGGATTCGATTCATCAATATTCTACCCGGCACATTCGTATGCTTCGCAGAAGCCACCATACTACATCATGACTCGGTTGTCGTCGATCACGATTATATAATTCATATTTATATCGTATCGTATTCGTTTATATCGCAAACCTACTGTACATCTCATCACTACTTTTAAATCTATTCCTTCATAGTTGATTATCTTTTAATAATAAACTTGTACACGAACAGCTAGAACTCGGATACATAAAATAACAATCATATATTTAAATATTTACAGTGATGTTTTGTTACAAATTCTTATGTTTGACTAGAATGAATAAAAATTATTCTCAGATATTTTTTGATACAGCAACAACTTATTCGTCATATAAAGTCATTCAGTGAAAGCTTTCGTAATTCAAACTTCTCATAAACATTGATTTCATCAAGAAGTTTCGCGTACATTTTCATAATGATATCCCACTATCCCAGTCAGTTAGTGTTTTACCGTATGCATAGTTCGTGGAATTTTGTTGGCAGCAACAGCGTAAAATTGAGTTGGTTGTCAGGACACTGCTGATAAGTTTACATGTATCGCTACGCAGTTTAATGGCGGACGAGCTAAACCTCGAAAGGTAGGGGATTTCGTCAAAGAGGGGGGAATTGGCAGTTTTCACGCCATTTTTCCTACACCTACTTTTTGAAAACGCCCAAAAGGGGACAGTTCCTTCTTCTTCTCCCTTCTGGTTCGCTAATCACGCAGTTGATCTTATTTTCAACAACTGTCAAATGTTCCTTCAAAATTTACTTAGGTGGCATTCGTGATAAAAGATTTCCAGTTTAATTAGATCAGCCCTGTTCGTGTTTTCCCCGAAGTTCACCCGGATTCTTTGGTTAGAAGATCAGAAGTTAGGAAATCAACATTTTCCTAACATGTGAATGTTGATAGAATAACTTCGCCTAACTGTAAGCTCTTCTAGAGAAATATTGTCCAATATTGGCAATAATTTATCAAACCACAAAAAACCTACTATGTTTGCTGCAACCGACGCATTCATTATGCAGTTACTATTATCAGATACAATGAAATTCAATAAACAGTGGAAAATATAAACTCGAGATCTTTGAACATATCGACGGCATGGTGCTGGAAATCGTTAGCACACGTATGCACTTACGTATAACATACGCACTTAAAACATATTCACTTATGACATATATGCACTAATGACATATGCAACTATAACGTATGCACTTATAACATTAACAACTGATTTGAATGCGCGCCAAAGTGTCACCCCTTCAAAAAAACGTTGAATGTAAACTTCATAAAGTTCATAAATTTTGGCATACATAGACCATGAGTGATAGACCAGTTCAGTCGACTTCTGCAAAACAATCGACTCGTCTTAAGGTGAAGTTGTGAAGCGTGTTAAGAAGGTAGCCTCATATTCAAATTAGGTTTTCTTTTCACTTGTTTACAGCAGTTAATCGTGTTCTGTCACAAACAGAACAAATCGGTAAATGTATCACTGAACCTGGACTGGATCACTGTATATTTTATGAATAAATGGATTCATTTTTTATTATGCAACTTTGCACAATCAAATGAAGTGCTTCTAATCGTATATAGATAGGGTTTCACAGCCAGGCTGTTCAAAGCCGGATCGCATCTAACAGTCGATATGGAACAAAACTATTCCACACCAGCGTATAAATGATGCGACAGTTTTCCGAATCTAAATCTGAGAGGAAGAAACGCCGTAAAAACTCAGATAAACATTACAGACACTTTTTTGAAAATACCAGTGAATAAAGTTTATTCCAAAATTTCTCTCATAAGAGAAGCTTACACATTTTTCATATTATTAATTTTCATTAATTTTTCACACAGCTAAATAAAACTACTGTACATTGATCAGATTTTTCTCAACTCTCAGTGCCTTTAATTAATAATTATTGTTGTTGAACTTCATGTTGATTGATAATGAAGTTGATGTTGATTCATATTGATGTTGATGTTGAAGTTGACAGTTTTGCCCGATTTTCATGATGTTGAACTTGATGTTTTTGATTGATGTTGAATCTGTTTTTTGATTGCCGTTCACTGTTTTTGAAGTTGATGGTATCAAAATCTCGACGTGTTCCTCGTTTATGGTATCTGACATGGATGTATCACAACAGCAACATGGCGGCAAAGTTTGCCTGCGGCTGTGCGAGCATCTGATGGAGTAGTACCGTACGATTGTGGATCCAGTCATAATACTCGACGGCACCTGTGGGTTCACCGTTGATTAGGCCACCCATGATCAGTGGTGATCCGTTCCATAATACCATCTCGTGGAAGGTTCGTGGTATGAGCATCGTGGCCATTGAATACCTACAGACATAGCGACGGTCTTCATTTTGTTCAGTCACGAGTTACTCACTCGTTTACTTACTCACTCACTCACTCACTCACTCACTCACTCACTCACTCACTCACTCACTCACTCACTCACTCACTCACTCACTCACTCACTCACTCACTCACTCACTCACTCACTCACTCACTCACTCACTCACTCACTCACTCACTCACTCACTCACTCACTCACTCACTCACTCACTCACTCACTCACTCACTCACTCATCTACAATATTCATCTACTTCATCATTCATCACTTATTCCATATGACCCATTCGCTTTTGTATTTATTAGATCACAATGCATTCGATCAAGAAGCTGGTCGCTAATCCACTTACTCACTCACTTACCTTATTACTGGACCTCTAACTCATTAATCCATTGACTCGATCACTCCCATACTGAATGAAATCAATCACAAAATAGATTTTGTTGATTATCAAACTTTAACCTAGAACAAAATCAAATAAGAATTTTTTCTACTAACCATCTATTTGTTTTGATGTTATAACCGGAGCACAAATTGTCGTCAACACCACCGCATGTAAATATCTATGAGAATATTTCGTTTGGTAAAGTCACATAAACATTAACATTGAAGAATTGGCGGAAAGAGTCATTGACGGACATATAAATTGACAAAACATCTTGAACGGACATACAATTTATTGACAAAACCGATTGTAAAAAATATAGTGACAAAACTTATTAAACGGGCATTTATTCAATATTTTACAAAAAAAATTAATGATTTCCTGACTAACATGAGCACCGATGGCAACAGCAGCATGATTTTCGGCATCATAGAGCATGTCAGCACCCTTGAACCAGGTATCGTCGTCGTGGTCATAGATGATCAGCGACCTCGATACTGGACCGCGTCCACCCATCAGATACATCTTGTTCTGCGAGTGAGTGAGTGAGTGAGTGAGTGAGTGAGTGAGTGAGTGAGTGAGTGAGTGAGTGAGTGAGTGAGTGAGTGAGTGAGTGAGTGAGTGAGTGAGTGAGTGAGTGAGTGAGTTAACTGGGTAAACCTTGATAGCCACTGCAGCATGATGTCCTCTTCCAATGTTCATTCGCTTCGTATCGTAACTCCATCGGTTAGCGAGTGTGTCGTACGCCTTCAATCAGTGATATTAATCCATAAAACGAATGAAGTTTCTCAACTTTGTACAGGCATAAAGCCTACCTAATTTTTTAAACACTAATTAATTGATGCCTATTACATATTCTACCAGCTTATCACCACGACCAGTACAGTACAGCGCGTTAAATACGGACTTTTTATTTACAACTGCAGTAATAATTGTGACAGGGTTGGGTGGATAATTCTTTTGATATGTTTAAAAATATCAGGTTTATCGTATTAAATTATTATCAGGCATAATGTTTAACTAACGAGACACCCTGTACATATGTACCATTTGTTATATGTTTACTCCAACCTCACACGTCGTCAAGTACACGTCCCATTTTGGGTAGTACCCACCACAGACGTACACAAACTCCTTCACCGTCACCACGCTGTAGAATCGGCGATCCTTGAGCAATGGTTCGCCGATGAACGTCGTATTGGTGAGGGGATCGTGGATGAGCAGTTGTCCATTGGCCACGACATATGCTTTCTCTGGCACACCTGCCACGGCGCCCTTGGCTGAACCGAAGATCTGAACTCATGGAAGTCATATCAGTCAACGGAAAATCTGAATTCGTAAAAGTCACAGTAAACTGAATTAGAGAATTGGAGATAATGGAATTTTTCGGGTTTCTCTCAAACGTCACCTGAGGAGTAGAAACAATCTTGTTATAATATGTTTTCCGTACTTTTGAAAGTTTTCCAAGCAGCCTAAACTCAACTGAACTCAAAACATCAATGTCCTCCAGGTTCAATAGAACCTGATGTTCCGATAAAACTCAACCTGCATGTCAATGGGTGTGAACTCTGAAAGTAAAGGTGTGTAGTAGATAAAAGGTACGATTTGAGCTCGGTTCCACCGGGACTGTATGGTACCTAACAGAATATCAGTAGTTTTAGACTACTGCTAGATAGCACATGGCAGCCGATATCACTCAAACCCTGATGAATTTAGCAAAAAAATACCAAAACTTCATGTACCGAACCTGCAGGTCAATTGGTGTGAATTCAGAATGTACAGGTGTGTAAGTGTGTACGGAATTGGGTAAGGCATCGTCGAATTCGTTGTTGCCCACGATCATGACTCGTGGTTCGGCCAGTGCAGATCCGATCCATAACAATAGTCTGAACACCACATGTAGATACCTGGAGTACGGTAGTCTAGATGTATGCTGTGACGGAACGTTCATTGTGGATGGTGTCGTATTTTCGTCTGAAATCGTCGGTCAGATTTTAGAGTAGATTTAAACAGATTTGTGTCACGGAAACGGCGATTTCACAATAAGAAGTTAAGCGGAGAGTTGAACGTAATGTATGCACGTAACAAATACTTGATGAATGAGTAACTCAGAAAATATTTCGCCAACGGTTCAAACAGTTTTTAGAGAGCATTAAATGAACATGAAACGAAGACGTGGATAAATGAGTGGTTCTGTTGTACAAATGAGTTGAAGAATGTTCTACCTTCAATTTATTACAAAAGGAAAATTATAATTAATTGATCGTATCACTAATCGTAAAAATGGGTCATAAACCACTCAATACAGTAATCAAAAAAATTAATTCAAGGTCAAGGTAATTTTCATGCTCCTACCAAAGAACATGTGACAATGAAATGTAGTTGATGAGTATTGCTATATTCACAAAATTAACGCTTGCTCGGTTACAAGTGCCTAATGAAACTAGTTTTATATCATGAGAAAACGAGTGGTCATCTAGGTCACTAGCCAATCGTTAGTGGAAGTACTGTAAGAAAATATCAGTTAACTTCCTGATAATATTTTAACAGTGATCAGAACTCAGATACAGTATACAGGGTGGGGCAAAAGTAACTATACACTTGTTGGAGGCCAATTTCTCAAAAAAATTATATTGAGTGTATATGATGTTATGAGCAATATATACGTTATTATACCTGAAAAAACCGATTCTGATGTCTATTTGACGGTATCTTGCGTTGTTTTCAATTTTAGACAGGATTTTTAGTATTTTCATGGTTTTTCCTTTTTAACGTCTTTAAGTGACCTCATGGTCTAACCAAAATCCTAAATAATGGATAAGAAGTGTATAAAACGTTTCACTTGATGTATCTGAAAGAGAATCGAATGATTTCAACTTCAGAATATCTCTACGGTTCAATTCGATACGGATAATATGGTAAGGCCCGTGTTCAAGATGCCTGGCCAATTTTCGCGGTTTTTGGATTATTGACAAAACAGTTCAAGTTAAATGTTTTAATGAACCCTATGGTACTAAAATAAGTCAATAAACATGAATTATACGGTTTTTAGTTGTTTCAAGCTGAAAAATAAGAATTTTGAATTTTTCCATTTTCAGACTAAAATCGGTGATTTTCGTTGAAAAAGAAGCAATTATTCAATTTATTATGCATGAATGTAAACTTACTCTCCTGTTAAACGTTTAAGAATATTTTTCTACATTCTATATTACATACCAACAAAAATTTTCGTCAAATAACAATTGATATAGCGAGATAACTGACAAAAATCACTGAAAACAACTGAACATTTGACTAATTTCGAGAAAAAGACGCATAACTCATGAAATAAGTTGTTGTAAGGTAAAATAAATAACAGAATCGAAATTTTCAGGTGTTTTAGCATCTGTTTGGAACGTTTAATCAAATTGATGCAATATAATTTTTTGGAGAAATTTTGCGTCAACAAGTGTATAGTTACTTTTGCCCCACCCTGTATGTGTTAAGAAAGGAATTATTTTTTTACGACGAAGACTTTTGAAAAATCCGTCAGATAACTGGGACACCCATTTTACCCCAATCAAATCAATAGTTTTAATTATGTAACTCAACATTTGAACAAGTGACCAGAGCAATACGTCCGTTGCTCGGACCATAGAGCGTGCGCCAAAATTAAATACTACACATATATATATTGCTAACAGCGGCAAACGCTTAATTTATCATGTGAAACATGAGACACAAATCAATGTCAATAAGCAAAACAATATTTGGTTTGATTGACTTTACAGGCGAATGAGGACGACAAACGCGTGCGTCTAATATTCGCACGCGCGTCATATCAGTCAGTCAGTCAGTCAGTCAATCAGTCAGTCAGTCAGTCAGTCAGTCAATCAGTCAGTCAGTCAATCAGTCAGTCAATCGGTTCACCCAGTTCACGTTTCGGTTTCACGTCCGCGTATAGAGCAGAAATGAGGTGGACACTAAAGAAAAAACTATCTAGTTCAGAAACGGTTGATCAACATTTGATTTGAACTGGTTTGAGGGCGGGGGAAGTCGGAAAGGTGGCCGAAATAGCAGACGGCGAACAACAGAATTTGAGGTGGAAATGGTGGGTGAGGGGGGGGAGGAGGGGTAGGCGGCGAATGTCACGACCTGATAGTCATCCATGTCGACAGCACTAGCGAACGAGGGAAGATTGAAAAAGAGGAATTCCCCCTTCTTTGGCAGTTTCAAAAGTATAACTTGTTCCTTCAGGTGTAGGTGAAAAATAGCCACGAAACTGCTTATTCTTCCATCTTTGGAAGTATTACCCTTCCTTTGGATTGGCTCGCCCGCCAGTAGTCTGCAGGACCGCTATTCGATGAACTTGCTCTAACCTTCAGTCGGATACGTTTCACTCTTGACTTCTTTCATGATTTGTCATTTGGTTTCGCATTCGATATTCTACGAGGAACTTGAAATTTTTCACTTTATTAGCTGGAATATGATTCGTATATTAATTCAATGGTTTCTGTATTTCTTTTATTGTGCAAGCGGAGAAATACTATCAAAATGAAGGATTCATATTGAATGGGATGCTGAGGAACATGATCTGATGGTACAACATGGTAATGCCGACAAGACTATTTTCAGAGTAAAGAAGAGGGTCAAGTTGGATCAGTATCAGGATATGATCGTATATAACTGAATATTATGGTATTAATGACATTGAATGGATGATTTCATGACTCAAGATCATGTTGCAGCTTTTGAACGGGCATGAACGACGTGACGGATGCTTCATCAAGTTGGTTGGCAGCCGAGTGTACTTGCTCATCAATTGAACAGGTTGGCGGATTAAACTACCAAATTTTGAAACGCATAGTAGCGAATTACTGTATTTATTTTAGAGAAGAACCAGGCATACGTTTACAATTTTTTGGAAAACGATATCAATGTGTCTTAGATTCATTGATCCGCCAACAGCGTGATTTTGAGTGAATTCAGCGACGAATTCGGGGTATTCACGTGAAAGTACTGCTTCCGATGTAAGAGCGCTCACTTTGCTATTATTACGTACTTACACGAGAGTGTTTGAAAAGCGAAAATGCAGTTTCGTTTTCTTTTTTATGCATAATGAGTCAGCGGTGGTTGAGCATCAGTCAAAATACCGTGGTATACACATGTACATTACGACTTTCAAACTTGGAAGGTGTTTGTATACATGAGCACCAGAAACCAGCATGAATCTTAACGAAAAATTTTTGTTTTTGTTTTTGACTGTTCCGCTAATTCGTCTCGTAAGTATATATGACGTTTTGTCATCAAGTGGTGCAGATAACTCAATTAAAGCCGTCATGTGTTCATGTTTGTATGTAATTGTTGGCGATTGCGTCAATGTCAAGTCCGCTAATAGTCGTCTGATTTGTCGCACTGACATAGTAATCACTCAAATTATCAAAGATGTTTCTTTTCATAAATTCTGTTAAGTCTTGGGCTCACAAATGTAACCGGTTGTTCATCAGTTTCAATTGTTTTTTTTACTATATCTTTTATGTATGTGTACTGTTTTCATTTCAACAATAAACTAGGATTATTAAATTACAATAAATTATTATTAGTTTGTTCTCATGTGACTTTCGAAATATTATAATCATTTTATATTCCACGCCGTTAGAAACTTGCAACCGTTCAAAACAGACTTGCACTCTGCCAAGAGTAACACACAATAGCGAATGTTCGTCTAGCGATGACTTGAACATGAATTGATTGATTCATCGTTGGGTGTTCACTACAAGACTAGTCGAAATCAATTATATGAAGCGCAAGCAAGCATTACGTGCAGATTCGTTCAATTATAACTACGAATATATAGCTAGCAAGTTAGTTGGATAAATATGTTTCATTATATAAATAAAGGATAAATTGATATAAAAGTAAATAAATAAATTTCGGTACAAAAACAGTATGAACAACCTGTGTATAAGGCACCATAGATAAACATGTAACATCGAAAATAACAAGTGGAGTAACATAACCTGAAAAATTTATAGAAAATGAAATGAATTATTTGTTTCTGAAACTTTACATCATAAATCATTTAAACTTTTGTAACGAGGAATGCACTGGATAAGTATCAAGCGATAGACACCTAATAACATGATTATTATATAAATCGTTTATAGAGTTGAATTATATTTACAGTGAATCTTAATGAAATGTAGAAATGAATTTCAAAGCCGTTTTTTCACAATGGGCTGAATATTTTTTTAGTTTATCATGCAAAAGTTGATTACAATTGTAACTTTGAATTTGTCGCCACTAAATATGCGAATCGTAAGAGTATCTACTTGGCAAGTTTGGAATACAATTGTGTAAAAGTGTAAAAAATTCTTCCATCCAAGCAAGCTGATACATTCTGCAAGTATACCATGGCAATTGGCAAGGCCCCTTTTTGTCAGCCAGTATAAATATCACAAATCGAATCAATGTTAGTCAATTAATCGAACGGATTCATATCATCGGGATACTCGTCTTCTTCGAACGGATTATCCGCCGTCACCGTCGATGGTTCGGCCACGATCGCCGGTGACACGGACTTGGCTGGCCGTTGGGGTGGGGCCACCGTGAAGACGGGGGTATCCATTGGTTTGACTGTATTGAAAATGTGCACATGATGTTACCACAACCGCAAAATTCTACATTACCAACAACAAAAATAGTAACAACAACAACAACAACAACGCCAATTAAAGAACAGTAACAACAACCAACTAATGAACCAAAGTAACAACAACAACAAGAACAGAAAAAAATGACAATGAAAACAACGAATACATGCTAACCTTTTGCAACTGGCTGTGGCACAGGTTGTGGTCGAATCTTGGTCGGACTGACCACACTGACCGTGACGTCCTTCTGATTGCCCGTGTCCACAAACAGACCTCGACCAAAATGATCGGCAATGGTCGATACCAGGTCGTCAGAATCACGAAACTACAAAACAGGCAAGTTGCAATTAATAAACGTAAAGTCTGTGACGAGACAAGGGCATTTTATATTGTCAAGCCAGATCCAATAAGCAATCAAACCTCTTTCTGCAGGATCTGATATGCGTCTTTGCGTCGTTGATTCTGCGCCGTCAGCTGACCACGAATACGTCTGCAATTAGTTACGAATTAATGTTTCAAAATTTTATTAGTCACCTCACTTACTCATTCACTCACTCCATCTCTCTGTCACTCACGTACTCACTCAGTCGCTCACTTACCAACTGCTTCACCTACTAACTCACTCACTCACTCACTCACTCACTCACTCACTCACTCACTGCACTCACTTGTGTTCAGGCGCACATGCCGGACACTCGGCGTCCGACTCAGCATACGATTCGAAGCAGTGTTTGTGATAGGCGTGGTAGCAGAGGAAATGTACAGTGGGCACTTCGAGTGGGGTATCACATGCACGACACTTGGACAGCTTGAACTCGGCCGGCCTATATAACAAGATTCATTCTACCATTCAGGCACAACTAAGAAATGAGTGAGTGATGTAGTGATTGAATGAGTGAATGAACCATTTTTAGTTGACCCAACCCCAACCAACTTGGTCTTGAGGTCATGTATCTTCTCGCCAATGTTGTGTATCTCCGACTCGTGCTGTCTGATCTCGTCCTCGTACTTGACGGCCAGCTCGTTCTCGCGCGACAGCCATCCCAGCAGGTACTCCTGAAATGCAAGCAAGCACGTATAAAAAGATGTTTGTGTTGTGGTTATAGTCTTTTTGGTACATTAGATGCAGATCTGAAACTAACAACTAAAGCTAACTAACAATATAACTAAAATGCTAGTACTCAGATACCTCTAAACTTCCAACCCAGAACCAACGGTTCTCGAAGCCGGCAGTCAACGCTCAGACCACTGGCGGACGAGCCATACCTCCAAAGGGAGGGGAATTTCGTCAAAGAGGGGGAAATTGCAGTTTTCAAACCATTCTACCTGCACCTGAGGTAACAAATTCTACTCTTCGAAAACGCCAGAGGGGGAATTCCACTTTTCCCACCCCTTCCCTTCTCGTCCGCTAGTGCCCTAGACTGTCAAAGCGAGAAGAGTAAACAGTATCTAACCTTGACGACAGCCAATGTGACCGTGGTGCTGTTGCTAAGTATTTCCAGTACCATCATGGGTGGCAGGATCTGCTTCTGCTCGATGCGTATGATCAGTCGTTTCACGTCATCCGACCCGATGTCCGATCGTTTCGAGACGAACCACAGCGCGTCGATCCACATGTTCGGGTCGTCCGAGCTGCAAACAGAAAATTACCTGATATAGAATGTTAAGAGGTAGGAGACAAACAAAAATTAAAATACTTACACTGTACAAACATACTAAAACGTACCCGTATTTCTCGCAACAGCTCAGCACGCCGTCGAAGTTCCCATCGTCCATGTAGATCTTCATTACCTGGTCGAATCTGCAAGTTGAATAGTTAAATGAACAGTATTATCAGTAGCTGAGCAAGTGAATGAATTAGATAACGAGTGAATGAGTCAGTTAAGGACTGACCAAATGAATGAACGATTGACTTTGTGAGCAAGTGAGTGAATGACTGACTGATTGAATGAATGCGTGAGTGTACTAATGGCTGAACACATGTCAGTCTGAGTAAGTGAGTCAACCACTCATTGAATGAAAGAGCTAGTGAATGAGTGACTGAGCCAATGACTTACTAAGTGAGGAGGTGAACCAACAACTGCGACTGTTCGTACAGCCATACAATGCCAGCTGTGAACGAGTAGGTCTGACAAAGCACCAGTGCCTGCGCCTTGTCGATCGAATCCGTGTACTTGCGCAGAAATGCCATGATTTTAGACGATTTCTCCTCAGACGGTGTCTTTGCGTATTCGATGAGATTGAGCTCCAGCAAAGTGATACAAACTCCGGTAGAGGGCTGACTGCTTGACTGCAAGTAATACACCACTCAGTGGACTCAATTCGAACGCCACCCATTTTAAACCATGCTTTCGCTTATACATACTTTGAAACTGTTAACTGTGACACATAGATTAACACACAGCAGAGCATAATTCGTTAAAAATTGTAGAAAGCGGAACATGATGCGAATTATTACTCGATCCGAAATATCCCGAATACTCATGATTATACAAATATGAAATAGCTACTTTCTCAAAAGCAATAAAATTAGACGGACTTTCACAGGAATTGTTTTCATCTTTACATAGCAATATCCGCACTCGTTGATCTGACAGAATAAAATGACCAACTATCTTCAAATGGTTCTCCAGGAACGTTCTCAGTCGAACAGGTTCATCAACGAACAGTTTGACAAAGTGTTTCATCATGTAATCCAGATCGGTGGCCGGCTGCTGGTCGGCTGACTGAAAAGTAAATGACTATCAATATAAGCTTCATAATTCAATAAAAAACCGAACATATAAAGTGAACGACAACCAACCAGACTATACTCATCATCAATGTTTCCGTCGTAGTCGGCCTTTAGTCTCAGCTGTTCCGCATCTAAAACAGAAGGTAACGAAGCTCAAAATAGATTTTTACACTTTTTATCTGTGTTTATTTTTGACATTTCATCCGAATTTGCTGCAATGTCAAAAATAACTTTATTGATGTCAGAAGTAAGAGTAGAAAGGTAATGCAATGCAAAATTGCAAAACATGTAACCATGTACGAGCGCATTCAGCAGTTCGACCGTGGCATCCGCCTCTTTGCTCATCAACAGTTTGCCATAGAATTTGACGTGTGTAATCGCCTGATTTGAAAATAAAAGCATTTTTTTCAGAATTTTATTTGTATACCAGTCAGTTCAGCTGATACTTTTTTGATTTTGTCACTCAAAAAATCCAATAGTTCTACTTCAATAATTCGCTTTGCTATTTTAAATTAAGACTCGATGCTTATTTAAAACGGCTTGCCAGTGAGTTGGTTCGGTTTTTTATACTCAAAGCATGAAGTTCACTATTGCAGGACAATATTTACTGTGCCACTCCCACATAAGGTTGGTGAATGGTGACCAACGGCTTTGAAATCGTCCATCTTGGCAATGTATCGGATGGCCTTGGCGTACTCCTGCTGTTCATCGATCAGAATGCGCACCACCTGTAATACAGAATTGATCATATCAAAATACCAGTAACAACAACAACAACAACAATAGCCACACCAACAACAACAATAGCCACAACATCAACAACAACAACACTCATTCGTTTCGTCTCGAACCTGATCATGACGACCATGACGTTCGGCGAGTCGAGCCGCCTGCGACAGATAACCAGCCTTACGCAGTACCTGAATCAGTAGTGGATTATTAGTGCAACATGAAAATCGATTGATTGAGTGTTAATTGATTAGTCTGTTTCTTGTTTGGTTGTTCGCTACCACTAGGGCTTATTAAGATGGAGTTGATTAACTGATTGATCGTTTGGTTGGTTGCTATTGATTCATTGGTTGGCTTGGATGGGTCGGTTGGATTAACTGGTGTACTAATATCGAACCGTCTTCAAATTTGTATCAATAAAAGTTCGTTCTACAACGGTCTGAACTGCTATTCTATATTGTACAATCGCTGACCAACCCGAATAGCGGTGTTCACATCATACTTCCACTGCAGTCTGGCATTATCAGCGAACGCATCCAACTTGTGCTGATTGTGCAGTTTGGTGTAGCAGTTGAGTAGCATGGTCGTGTGGTCACCCGATGCCGTACCACGCTCATGTAGTGCCTCCAGGTATACGGTAAGTTGAGCGATGCGTTGCGCGTCAAGAAACTGAAATCAAACCAAGCATAGCCTGGACTCTGGAATAAGCCTTATTCTGGTCAGAAATGTTTCAGTATAAAAATCTTAAAATCAATCTTAGCAAAATTCTGTTAACGTAGGGATTTTGGATACTTGCAAAAATGGCGATCCAAACCGCAATACCGGTAAACTGTGGAGTGGAGAACATTCAAACGGCACGCGCCTCAATACACGTATGGCAAATACGGGACATAAACGAATATAAAAAACCAACGAAAGAAACAAAGAACAAATAAGAACCCTTATATTTTATAATCGTAAAAACGCAGTGAACGTAGGATGATAGGCAACCTTTCTAATGACGTAAGAATGTTCCAGTGTGCCAATGGTTTGCACGTACTGAGCGACTGCGTTCTCGTAGTCTCCTTTTCTGAAATGACCGTGGTAACAGTTTCTGTTGCCGCAGCAACAACAGAACAAGAAAAACAACAATAACAACCAAAAACAAACACAACAACAGCTACAGCAGCAGCAACAACAAAAACAACCAACTCATACAAATAGTCGGCATGCTGTTTGAAAATGCCGATCAAGTCCGACTGGTTACAGAAATGCCGTTTCGCCAGTCCGATCGCCACATCGTAGAGATTCTTTCTGCAAAGAAAAAAAATCATGATTTGCATGAGCAAGCGAGTGAATGAACCAGTGGGTGAGTAAGAAAAGTAATGAATGGATCAATGAATATGTATGAATGAGTGAGTAAGTAGGAGTAAATGATGGAGTGAGAGTGAGTGAATGAATGAGAGGGTGAATAAATAAGTGAGAGTGAATGGGAGAGTGAGTGAATGAGTAAGTGAAAGTGAGTAATAAATGACCAAGGCAACCACCTGAAGAGCACATCGAGTTTGGTGTTGATGTTCTGGTCATTCAATCGGTACAATCGGCCAGCTTTGGTCACCAAAAAGAACGATCCCCAGTGAGCGAAGACCAGCTGCAATTATTCTATGAAAAGTCCCACTTCATAGGCAATGAAATGAAAAAATCACTTCTCACGAGTTGATGACTTCAGTTGATTGTTCCACTTCCAGTCGGGTTCTAGTGCGCTCGAGCGGAGTCATAAATTCTGGTCAAATTCTTTGTATTAAAAAACTCTTTGCATTACATTATCAAGCTGAGCTAGTATAACATACAATGAGGATGAAATGATTTTAACGTTCACAATTCTTTATAGTCATTATAGTGATGATACTAACCTGAACTTGTTGTATGGGCCCATTATATGCAATGTACTGCCCGACCAAGTCGTATACGGTCAGCATGTTCATGCGCTGCTCGCCGTCGCTGCAATAAAATCATCATCACCTTACCTCAATCAGTCCGGGTTTCCTCAACATTGTTCCAGCTGGAGCTTCTTCAGATTTTCTCTTATGACAAACAGCAAAGCACGTAAGGAGCTGTCATAACTCATAGTCATTTTAGAGCGTACTGGGACTATCTCGGAAAGTTACCCTACGGCTGCGACAAAAATTTCATCCCATGATATTTTTTATAATTTTTGTGCTGCGTACGTTTTATTTCTTTGCAGCAAAAACTTGAAGAAAGTTCCCGAATATAAAACGTTCAATAACCCGATGGGATTGAGCGTATCCTTGGTAACGAGCAGCAGATACGAGTCGAGCACGCACATCATCAGCTTCTCTTTGTCCGCTTCGAAGCCATGACATCGACCTTCGACCAATGGCTGAGACTCGGCACACTGCTCTGGGTTGTACAGATGCACGTACTGTAATCATTATTATCAGGTTTCTTGATAAAAGTGTGTGTTATTACCTATTGTTGTTACTTATGTCGGCAAAGTACTAACCGGGTGGCGAGTTTACTAACTGCACTATTCTGAGAATGCAAAATTGCCAAACGTAATTTGCGAGTTTTTTTTTATAACAAAAGTGTTTTGGAGAATCGAAATTTTCAAATTGTGTGTATTTTCGATCCACTACTTAATTTTTCAAACGGATCCCACCTCCGCGCTCCGCGCGGTGCTAACGCGCTTGTCCTCGCTATCGCTCGGACAAGCCAGCCTCACGATAGGTTATCGGGGTTAACGAACAGTAAAACTTCAAAGCGAATAGTAAAACTTCGAAAAAACTCGTCTCCGGCCAGTATTTTACTAAAATTTTACAAAAGGTTTTGAACCCAGAACCTTTCGCATGCGAGGCCAACACCCTAACCACCAGGCCGTACTGGCTTTGGTTGATATGTGATAAATGCTGGTGTGAACATGACGGTAGAAGCACGCGTTGGTTGCATTCACTGCACGTGTTGAATTTTGGATTCTCAGAGTAGTGCAGTTAGAAAACTTGCAACCGGGTGTGCGACTTGGCTGTATAGCCTATCCAACAATTATTGTTACTCTAAATTGTTTGGCGCGCAATTTAAATTTGCGAACTTTGCTCCCAATCATTCGCATACGTAGTAATATGTCCATAAAAATGTTCGATAACAAGAAACCCTGAGCGAGCAAAACCCAATATAAATGAACATAACCAACATCTCGCTTAGCGACGACCAACTGATACTCGAGTTGATGTGAGGTGAGCGCGCAACAAACTCGTGAGCAACCGCGTGCGTTGTGAACCGTCTGTAAATGAAGCTAATCCAGTGTTTTTGAATGCTGTCAAACAAAAAATATATACACTGACTGACAACACCTCCACATTTCTCCCAGACAAATTGAGTTGACAAACAAAATCAGTTAGTTAGTAAACGAATTCTACTCCTAAATTGACAAATTTCAAGTATTCTGGTAGGATTCGAACCCACGACCTTCTGTTCAGTACACAGACGTGCTAACCGCTACACCACCTTATATTCATGTACTCACACTTACCCGTTGTGTCACATTTTTATCGACGATGACGTAGCTGATGACCGACTGAGTTGTGGTCACGAACAGGACGACACGCCGGTCACGTAGTGTGCGTACGAACAAACCTAAACAAATATCATAAACATATGTAGAAAAGGTATAATCGACAATCAATCGAAATTCCAATTATTGATAGCAACTACCAGCAATAACATAAACTACCTGTGGACTGTGGAGTACAATTTTAAACAACAAACACCCACCCACATCAACAATAACGAAAACATCAACAACAGTGGCAACCTCAACAACAACAACAGCAACAAAAACTACAGCAGTAACTACAACAACACCAACCTCAACAACTACAGCAGTAACAACAACCATAACCAACCAGTCACGGCTCCATCGCTGGCACACTCCACGCCGTCTCGAATCACAGTCGGTTTGGATGCCTTGTCTTTGGACACATGACCGCGGTACATCAGTACGGTGGAATCGTCAAAGCCAACGAACAGGTACGTGCCCGCCTCGTCAGTACAGATACGAGAAGCCTGCAAATTTGTGAAGAATGATGTCAAATCGATCGAAATATTGGTGTAAATTGATTGGAATAGTAATATTGTTTAAAATACTGATGTAAAATTTATAGAAATGTTAATTAAATGTATAATTTTTCAACCTTAGTAACACGATTGTTGGGAGGTTGAGTACGAGTGACACGTACGCAGAATGGCGTGTTGGACGCGTCCTTGCGATCCAGCGCCCAGACCTTGATCTGCGGATTCACACCCTCGTCGTCGTCCTGCGCAATCCCATGATTAAAGTTCAGAAAACAAACTAGTGTTGAATCACATTTCGGTCGGTCAGTCTACCATCCAATCAGTAACAGTAGGATTAGGTGTCTTTTTATCAGGATTATATTTTACACTGAATACGATCTTGGAAACACAATTGAATCGAATACCATACCATGCACGACCCTACCGTAATATAGCCTTCTCAATTCCAACTTCATTTTTTTTTTGATTTTGCAGAAAATATCATCAACATAATTGAGACAAGTTACTTCCAGTAACCAAGTGATCTGTGAACCATAACCAACCCCGATGGTAACAGCGACATTGAGCTGTTTTACATGGTGTATATCATAGATGCACATCTTGTATGCCTTCCAGTAGTCCATGGCATACTTGCTCGACATCAACACCACTCCACCTGACCGCTCCGCGATCAGCACCCCATCATCGCCGGCTCGCGACCAACCAACCGCGTCGAGCTCCTATCATAAAAAATGTGTTAAAAAAACGTACTAATACCTCTTTTAGTGTTGGATTGGCACACAGGTAGATTATATTAGCTTAGCTGTATATTATTGGGTTGTATAACATGTAGTATTGGGCTGGGGCGCGGACCACTATTTTACCCTACCACTATTTTACCCCAATTTTACTATACCACTATTTTACCGTACCACTATTTTACCACCTCGAATTTTACTATACCACTATTTTACTACATCGAATTTTACTATACCCCTATTTTACTACATCGAATTTTACTATACCACTATTTTACCCCATCGAATTTTACTATACCACTATTTTACCTTATTCAACAGCCCCCTCCCCTTGTAACGTTCATCCGCTACAATACCAATGTAATGTATGTATGTACACTACTTGCACCCTTCTTGTTATGTCAACCATGGTCTTAATTTCTGAACACGGTTTAGCACACAAGTATTCTATGAACAAACGTCATATCAGAGAAACAAATTATTCACCACCACAAACACAGCTATATTACCAAAGAATGGAGAACGCAACATACTGGTGAACCACTGCACAAACTGCATCTTTTTCACGCATATTTACTAATCTTGTCTGTTTTCTCAATAACTCATTCATAGCATCTT
Source organism: Daptonema setosum (assembly GCA_964036265.1). NCBI lineage: Eukaryota > Metazoa > Nematoda > Chromadorea > Monhysterida > Xyalidae > Daptonema > Daptonema setosum. The sequence continues at coordinate 8,848,499 of OZ038447.1, forward strand.
TGATTCATTAAGCTATTCGCAGCCTGTATTCACTGGCGGACGAGCCAAACCTCCAAAGGGAGGGGAATTTCGTCAAAGAGGGCGGAATTAGAAGGTTTCAGGTCATTTTACCTACACCCTAGGGAACAAAGTCTACTTTTTGAAAACGCCGAAGAGGGGGGAATTCCACTATTCCCTCCCCTTCTCGTCCGCTAGTGCCTGTATTGTAATTATATCATCATTGTGTGGGCCAGACTCAAGCAGTCACTCACTCACTCACTCTATTAATCTCTCATTCAAGTCATCAGGTCGCAAGCGAATGATGCCACTTTCAGCGAAAATTGCAAAAATAGTTGCCGCATTAGATTTTTTTTGACAGTGGTGGCAGTTGACCGATTCTTTACTCACGCACCCACTGACTCATTTACACAGGTTAAAAGTCAAGGGTGATGCTGGGATTAACTTTCGAGTCGGTTACTATTAGCCAATCACCACCGTTTTCAATTTGTAGCGAAAGATTTGTTATCAACTATGGGTATTTTCCATCCAGTGAGGAAAATTGATGAAAATAATGCAGTATGTGCAGTGGTTTACAAGTATGTTGCATTATGTGTTCACCATTCTTAAGCTGTTTGTGGATAATATGTCTTTCTGACTACTGCGTAGAACTTTTGCTAATACTTGCTTGCTAAACAGTGTCCATGACATTGACGATCAATTACGACCATGGTACGTGACAAAAGGGTGCACGCAGGTATCGTAGCGGATGAACGTTACAAGGGGGGGGGGGGCTGTATAATAAGGTAAAATAGTGGTATAGTAAAATTCGACGGGGTAAAATAGTGGTATAGTAAAATTCGATGTAGTAAAATAGGGGTATAGTAAAATTCGATGTAGTAAAATAATGGTATAGTAAAATTCGAGGTGGTAAAATAGTGGTACGGTAAAATAGTGGTATGGTAAAATTATGGTAAAATAGTGGTAGGGTAAAATAGTGGTATACCATCTTGGGCTGCAGCGTTAATGAACATTCCGCAATACAATTTAACCAACAAGTAGACCCTCAAAAGGCTTCTCCAAATCAGTCGGGTCCTTGACGAGCGCCTGGTCGAAAAACTTGAAACGTCTCCAGCCGAGCTCAACCAACGACATTGTGAACTGCAGATTACAATGAGCAATGACAATAACCAATAAACGACGGATATGAGATCACAAAGAGACCTTACATTTAGCAAACCAAGATCTCCAGCTCAACTAAGAACAAATATGATTATAAATTGGAAATCTCTCAGGAAGTAAGCAATCGATGTTTGTATTGACGATACGAACTAAAGTAGTGAAAAACCAACGACTCGAAGGTAAAAAGGCACCGATTTATTTGAGCGAACAACACAGTTGATATTTATGATTAATAATTGATAATGCAAAACACGCTTGACACAACATTATTACGAAAGTAGATTCACGACCAAATTAGCAGCATATCACAGAGGTAACTGAACATTTTTTGTTCTATTTCTTGACGCATGCTCACGAAAAAAAACACCGTTGATAAGAACTCATCTGTCTAGAACTTCCGAATCTGAAAATCTGACAAAACAAAGTCCGTTTAACGGGAATGACAAGAATATGTGAGAAGTGTAAATAATGGTGAAATGTAATGGAAGGAATGAGATCAATTGAACTAAATACTTTGAGTTTATATTATGTGAATTCCACTCCACCATAACAGCCAAGAGAATTCATGTCTGAGCAAACGTGGCCAACAGTCGGGCGTGTGGATGCGTGTCACCGAACGAATGGGATATGCGATCAGCGAGATCTGGTGGCATAAGTGCCTTGATGTGCTTGAGATCCACCTGAAATCATTACACATGAAGCATTATAGTGCCATTTTTTGAATCAAGTTCTGCAATTTTCTGTAAACACCCGGATGTTGATGATTGCCTTTAAAATGCTGCTTAATTAGTTTCGAGTATCTAACCTTAGCATTGAGTCCGCACTTGACGAGTTGCATAACTCGATTCAACCAGAACGGATCATCTGGGTGCGCGTAACATCGTAGTACATCTAAACCCATTCTACCGTACTCGAACGCTTCGTCGTGTCTGCAATTGCATTTATGTCCGGATTATTGCAGTACTAACAGATTGCTACACGCTGCATTACTTTTTTTCAATAGAGTTTAACTGAAGAAACTCATTCTCGACCCCCTTCAAGAATAGAATAAAAATGTTAATTATAATAAACGACGAAACTTTGCAACCTCTGCAGTCGAAGACAGACGCGCATGCAGTTGTCGGCCAGATACATCAGATCCACGTTCTCACGGTACAACACATCGCGACATAACTGAAAAATAGTAACATATTAATGAGGTTACAAGTAAGTATTATCAATTATTCAACAAATCAGTTATCAAAAACAACAACAACAAAGCATTAACCTTCATAGTCTTGGTGCACATATCGTACTGCGTCTGTACGTGTTCAGCACTGGTCGACTGCAGCGCCTTGATCACCGATCGACACGCTTCGGTTGCCACGCGCATAAGACCTACAATTGCGAATTATATTTCACTTACATTCCTTGATAAAATTCATAGAAACTAACTCTAGTAATATGGATTACGATATGATAAGTAGATTAAGATAAAACTTAATGAACCGATGAAAAACAGTGGTTCCACCTGACCTTGATGATCTTTGGAAGGCAATTTACTGCAAGAAAGGCAACGGGCGGCTGAGAAATCAGAAGACTCAGCGCTGGAGGGTTTGGACAGATCAGGTAGACTGACGGCACCAGTGCAGCCAGCTGGAAATTCAATCAAAATATCATGAACAGCATTATCAAAAACAATTACAAAAACAAACTCCCATCAACAAAAATCAAAACAACCACAACAAAACAATCATAACAACAACAATGATAACCAACGTTGTTCACACGCATATGCGGACATGCGAGCATTGCGATCCGAATCGGTGCATCCACGGCACTGGCACGTGAAATGGTAGGATTCCTCGAGTAGCCGACGTCGTTCTGGCAGACTCTGCCAGCAGTCAATGTAGGAATGTGTAAGGTCCATCCAGTTGGAGGTGGATGCTTCGTCGAATACCGTGAACACAGCTTTGATGCCATTGAACACCTGAACGTGAGACGTGATTTTTTGAGTTATTTACATGATACACAAACTTGATTTTTCATCAAATGGAATCAATATAGAACAGAACGATGTAACGCACAATAAAATCAGATGGGTTAACATGGAAAATACTAAACACTCGCGATCAGCGAATGTAACAGCGATATAAACTCACGAATCGAGCGTTGGGCCGACATGCGTGGTCGAATCGGGCATGCGACGGGTAGACGCCGACACCGATGGCCACCATGGACGAGTTGAGAACGGATATGCTGTTGAGACGACACTTGCCGTAGCACGTGAACACGTCCAGTACGTGCTGCTGAAACGGGGTCACTTTAACTCAGGAAAAACTTCTTCATAAAAGTTAACTCACCGAATGTTCAACTCACCGAATGGTTATACTTACTTACTTACATACATATATTAAGGTTTACAAGTTAACAAGTAAATAAGTAGTTTTAGTTTATTTTCATCTTGCTAATCAAACCTACTGAAAAATATTATGGTTTACGCGATTTCACAATATCATGACCAAGTCATCGCTATATCAACCATATTTATAATACGAGAGACAAAAGATCCAAATATACCTGAGCCAACGTCTTGTCTCCCACGAACATGGCGTACTGCCGGTAGAACTCGGCAAAGTGTCTGGCATCATCGACATTCGAGACTGTTCCACGAGCCATCGAATGCAGATCATCGTAGCTGCGACCGTGCGATTTCCTGGTTTTCAGGTCGGGATCGCGGACAAACGCGTCCAGTAGACGACTGACCAGGCGAACGTCGTCCGAAGTAACTGAAGTCAGATACCATCTGCTCGCTTACAGTACTCTCGGACATTGGACTCAATCATCCACTCTCATATGAAGTCTTTCACATCGTAAAAGAATAACACGGATAAGTGAATAATGCATGTTAATTAATTGGATTCTTGAAACTGCGTACGGGAGCCAACCTGTCGAATTGATTAATCGTGCGCACTCAAGTTTGTGTTGCGGCCAGTCCTGCTGTTGACAGCCCGCTGAGCAGTAATGTACCTGAATCAACCAAATCTACACCATCCTCATCACTGGCGGACGAGCTAATTTTCCAGAGGGAAAGAAATTTAGCCGAATAGGAGGGAATTGACAGTTTCAGGCCGTTTCACGATCACCTTAAGGGAAAAACTCTACTTTTTGGTATTGCCAAAAGCAAAAAGGGGGATTCCACTTTTCCGCCCCTACTCGTCCCCTAGTGATCTTCATGACCGGAAACATACACACGTCACTTCGGAGCATAAAGTGAGCAGTCGTTTACAAAGATGGGAGAATTAGCAGTTTTAAGGGCTATAGTGAGTAGGTTTACCTGGTACCTGCACCTTAAGGAAGTGTACTGTACTAACGCACACACTGGCAACCAGCAGGAATCGATAACATGCGAAACGAAGTAAAGATTTCACTAGGTTTCATTTCGCATGCTTAACGAAATTTCGTCTCGCTTTCGATCACTGGTAACCAGTACAGCGTGGAGATTTTGATCAAAGATGATTAATAGGGATGTCATCCGTGACAACCTGCCTCCCCAAATGGTAATGATCTAAGCAACAAACCAGTTTGCATTTGGTACATCGCTTGAGCAAAGATATATTGGTGTGACGATTGGCGCACGACGTACAGTACTCACTGAGTAGGTCCATGTGCAGCACCCATACCAGGGGCACCTCAACGTACTCACTTCTCGATTGTGGACACATTCGCTTTTATGCTGAAAATTAATGGCTTGTTGATGAAACATGCCAAGTCATGTGTATAAAATTAGTCATTTTTATGAATACATTGTTGAACTGAGCATTTTTCGGGCGAATATATGGAGATTGATTGGTTTTAATGAGCATTAGACACAGTAATGTATAGTTTCCTTCGTGTCTAGTTAGGTTACCTGTAGTTCTGTTTGATATTCGGTCAACAATAAATTTAATCAAATATTTCCTGTAATATAGAACCGATGTCAACGGAATAAAGCTTGATTGATTGATGAAAAAATACCGATTTACGGAATGCGTGAACTGTTTATTGATGAGTTGTTAGAAAATCACATTGACACGAAATAGATAGACAACAACCGAGCAAAAATACAAATATTATCGATTAGTTTTATCAATAAGTTACCAACCCTATTTCACACATTTCGCTTTCAAACTTCATAGGAAACGGCATAACTAGAAATAGTTGACACCACGAAACCTTGTGAGCACGTTGAATGAGAATTCCGTTTGGTTTTTTTAGGAAGTTACCCATATTCAGAGAAAGTGCAACATCAATATTTATATAAAAACTTCTTACCAGTAATAAATTTCAAATTTATCAAAAGAAAGCCACCGGCTGCAACAAAGACTACCAATCCACTCTTCAATTTACTTACATGTTTACGCAAAAACTTGATTGATGAGACGATATCACAATATGATATACATCAATTTAGAGACGTACAGTTGGAGGAATTGAGGAAATAAAAGCAAAACAAGAGGTACACCACCCTCACTGTCTGTAACAGAATATAGTCAAAATGGAACTTAAAACATTCATACATTAAACTGTAGAATGATATTGATTGAACAAAAAAACAACCAGGATATAGCAATGAGTGATAAGCAACGTAATTAAATATTATTGGAACTGCAACATTGAGTGAGAAACAAGTTATCTGATCAGCTCCGACCATAAATCGTTAAAATTTATGATTTGATTCAACATTTACGTCTTCACCGAAGGTTTGGACGCGGCCTCGGCGGCAGCTTTCTTCTTTGCCTTTTCTTCAGCCTGAAACCACCGGCTGAACACGATAAATTACCGTCCATAAAAGTTATAAGTATAAAAAATAACAGCCTTTAGAATTCCGAGTTTACCAATATATGCATATGGACTTTCATAGACTTTTACAGACATTGAACGTTTAGCAAGAAAAAACTCGTTTTGTGATTCATTGAGGTCACCAAAAAATTCAGAACGTGAAGAACTAAATGTGGAGAAAAAAGAAAAATTACTTGAATTTGAATGATTACCTCTTTAACGAGCCCAACGAGCTTGCCCTCCTTGGCCAGGCAACGCATCAACTCGACGATGAACGGCACGTAGTTGTGTCGACGACGGGCGTTCTCTACCTAAAGAAGAGGATATTTACTTTTCCCCCGTCAGCTAGTGTCAGTAATTTTTCCTCACCTTGAAGTTTGCCCGTCTCTCTTTCTCCTCCTCAATGAACTGCTGCAGCTGGCACACCTCCTGTGCGGTGCCCGCATCATCAACACCCGACGCCTGGATTTCAGACAGTCGGTTCTCGGCCTTGAGCATTCTATCCGAGATCACGGCCATCAGATTGAAGTGGATCTCGCCCTCGCTGTACCTGAAAGCCAAAACACACAGGTTCAGTAATCATATTGTATGAAGAAAAATATATGAGCAACCTATTAGCTTATTTTATTACGGATAAAACAATATAAGCTCGTTTTATTACGTTGGACTCTGTCACAGTGGGGGTTTTACTGATCCGAGATGAGCGGATGGCAGGAGAAAAGAAGTAACGTTAAAGGAAAAAAACATTCAATATTAGGGCTTTTAACTAACTTTTGTATGCGTTGTTCAATGATGGGCCTGACCACATCCAGCCAGTCCTGATCGGGCTCGATCTTGGCCAGTTGCACGGGCGCCGGCAGCAGACCATCCAACTCGTACACGTGACCATCAACGGGCACATACGTGATAAAGTGGTAATTGTCGTCTTTGTCTGTCCTTAAATCATGAAATTCAAAAAAATGTAACAAAAAATATTCATTTAGTTGTGTTTGTACCGAGATTTAAGACATCATAAATAGACGAAGGAGTTTTGAGATCTAATAGCACTCAATAAAGGAGCCATATTTTTTACATCATGGACTTTATGGCAATCGCCAACAAACGTGGTGAAGGGGTACAGACATGAGAAGGGAGAATTTTCTAGCGGTGATTTTGCAACCGATTTCAACCCCCTTTTTTGCAAGTTGACTGAGCCTAGAGACCCTTTTTTACATGTTTTTCTGGGTCACTGATAAGGTTTCTAATAATCAGGTCTGGTGTTTTCTTAGTGTTAAAAGCGCGTAGAACAGTTATTATGTGTTCTAATTGTCATGATAGCGTGAAATTCTTAGTCTTGTTTTCACCTTTTGTGCGAGTTACGTGTTTTAAGTTCAAAAATGGATGGCTCAGCGCCAAAAATTACACATTTCCAGACTTACTAAGTTGTATTAGAGACGTATCTTGGAAGCGCATAAACAAGAGGCGCATATCGCCGAAACTCCAACGTTTTCAGTTCTATTTCCTCGTATTGGATGCTCCCCAGGAACTCATTTCAAATAAAGCTGAAAGTCTGATGTTTTCAGCGATAGTGTCACAGCTTTGTCCTTGAATCATGCCGAGAATGGATGGCGCGTAGCGCCAAAATTTTGACGTTTCCAGCTTAGCTTCTTTATATTGCAGACGTGTCTTGAAGGCCCGAAAACTGATTGATAGTGGCACCGAAATTTTTTAGTTTTCAGCATTACTGCTTTGTTTTTGCCTCATGATTTAAAAGCCTGAATATCTATGGCACTTGGCGCCAAAAATTTGTAATTTCCAGCCTTACTTCTTTGCATTGAGGACGTACATAACTGTGAAGCGCATGAACTGATGGCGCGTAGCGCCGAAACTTTTATGCTTTTAGTACAATTGCTCTGTATATGTTACGTATCTTGAACACTCAAGAACTGATTTAAGTGGCGCCGAAATGTTTTTCAGCATTACAGCTCGGTCTTATAATCATGATTTGAAAGCGCGAGAATCGATGGCGCGTAGCGCTAAAATTTTGACGTTTCCAGCCCTGATTTTTTTGTATTGGGAAACGTATCTTGGAAGCCCATGAACGAATGGCGCGTAGCGGCAAAATTTTTGTTTTCAGTACTACAGCTTTGTATTGCTACGTATCTTGGAAGACCGAGATTAGATTGCAACTCGAATTGGGAAAAAGTGCGAAAATGGAGGCGCGTAGCGCCAAAAATTTAATCTTTTCACTCCCAGTTCTTTGTATTGGAAACGTATTGGAAGCTCGTGACGTAGCGCAGAAATTTTGACGTTTTCAAAACTAATTTTATTGGATACGTTTTATTAAATCACGGGTTTTGCTGATTGCAAGTGGCACCGAAAATGAGGCGTACAGTATCATCACCAGAGCGTGAAATCATTTTTCGAGCCCAATTTTGAAAATTGGTATACTTTTCCCAATTAATTGGGCAAACTTGCACAAAAGGTATTATTTCTTGACCCAACTTGCAAAAAGGCTTAATTTCCCGAGCCAACTTGCAAGAAAGGTATAATTTTCAGAGACGACTTGCCATAAAGGCATGATTTTTTTCACTTACAAAAAGGTGTCATTCCTCGGGCCAACTTGCAAGAAAGGTATAATTTTCAGAGACGACTTGCAATAAAGGCATGATTTTTTCCACTTACAAAAAGGTGTCATTCCTCGGGCCAACTTGCAAAAATGGTATCATTTCTTGATCCTACTTGCAAAAAAGGTATCATTTCTCAGGCAACTTGCAAAAAGGTGTTTTTCGAGCCAACTTGAAAAATAGGTATTATTTCTCGTCCCAGCTTGCAAAAAACGGTATCATTTCTTGACCCTACTTGCAAAAAAGCTATCATTTCTTGACCCAACTTGCAAAAAAGGTATCATTTCTCGATCCAACTTGCAAAAAAGTATCATTTCTCGGGCAACTTTTGAAAAAGGTGTTTTTTCAAGCCAACTTGAAATTTTTTTGAATTTTATGAGCCAACTTGCAAAAAAGGCATCATTTCTTGACCCTACTTGCAAAAAAGATATCATTTCTCTACCCAACTTGCAAAAATGGTATTACTTCATGACCCAACTTGCAAAAAAGGCATAATTCAAAAAAGTCAACTTACAAAAAAGGTATCATTTCTTGACCCTACTTGCAAAAAAGGTATCATCTCTCAACCCAACTTGCGAAAAAAGTATCATTTATCAACCCAACTTGCAAAAAAGGTATCATTTCTTACCCAACTTGCAAAAAAGGTATAATTTTCAGAGTCAACTTGCAAAAAAGGTATCAATTCTTGACCCTATTTGCAAAAAAGGTATCATTTCTTGACCCTACTTGCAAAAAAGGTATCATTTCTCAACCCAACTTGCAAAAAAGGTATCATTTATCAACCCAACTTGCAAAAAAGGTATCACTTCTTACCCAACTTGCAAAAAAGGTATAATTTTCAGAGCCAACTTGCAAAAAAGGTATCATTTCTTGACCCTACTTGCAAAAAAGGAATAAATTTTAGAGCCGACTTGCAAAAAAGGTATCATTTTTGACCCTACTTGCAAAAAAGGTATCATTTCTCAACCCAACTTGCAAAAAAGGTATCACTTCATGACCCAACTTGCAAAAAAAAGGCATAATTTTTAGAGTCAACTTGCAAAAAAGGTATCATTTCTTGACCCTACTTGCAAAAAAAGGTATCATTTCTCAATCATACTTGCAAAAAAGGTATCATTTCTTGACCCTACTTGCAAAAAAGGTATCATTTCTTGACCCTACTTGCAAAAAAAGGTATCACTTCTTGACCCAACTTGCAAAAAAGGTATAATTTTTTGAGTCAACTTCCAAAAAAGGTATCATTTCTTGACCTAACTTGCAAAAAAGGTATAAATTTTAGACCCAAATGGCAAAAAAAAGGTATTATTTCTTGACCCTACTTGCAAAAAAGGTATCATTTCTCAACCCAACTTGCAAAAAAGGTATCATTTCTTGACCCAACTTGCAAAAAAGGTATAAATTTTAGAGCCGACTTGCAAAAAAAGGTATCATTTCTTGACCCTACTTGCAAAAAAGGTATCATTTCTCAACCCAACTTGCAAAAAAGGTGTCATTTCTTGACCCAACTTGCAAAAATGTATCATTTCCCGACTCAACTTGCAAAAAAGGTATCGCTTTATGATCATTGTATTTGTATATTACTCACAGCATTGAAAAAGACAGTTTTTAACGTTTTATCGTGAATAAATTTTCGACACTCGGAGACCCCCTTTTTAACATTTCAACGTATTATTTTTTCTGTCACCGCTAGAGCATTTCTAGCGGTGATTCAGGATGCCTAGCGGTGACAAAATCACCGCTACACCGCTAGCTTCTCATGTCTGAAGGGGTATTTTATAAAGAAAATCGGTCCCGAATGTTCCACGTTTCATCTAACTTCGGTGCAAACCAGCGTAACTGGGGCTTACAACATAAAATGTAGTGAAAAAACTCCACTGAAATAAGCTGATGATCAAGAAAGTATAATGCAACGAACGCTTGTGACTGGTCGATTTCAAAGAGTGTCTGTCTGGCAAAGCTGTTATGTACGGCACGCAGAGGCTCGCAGTTGGATAGTGCCAGCCCACGATCCTGAAGTGTTTTTTTCAATCATTTACCATATTAATATTGCGAAAAAAACGCTGTTTGTATTGTCAACTCACTCATAGATTACATATCTAACCTGCTGCTACTCTATTGATACGTAGAGAGCTCAGTTAAAGATACGATGAAACTACAAACAATTAGTTGCTACACTACAAGAAAATGGTAACACCTGAAAAAACCTACCCCTGGTTGAAACCCCTTGGTGAACTCCATGTACTCGCTGAGGGCACCACCCAGCGACACGTCGGGGTGTTTCGTGTTGAGCAGCAGGTTGACTAGCGCCTGCGTCGCACACGCGTTTTGGATTACCTACAATAGACTATTATTTCAAGTTTTAAACAGTTTTCCACCATTCTCGGATAAATATTCCTATGACCATCAAGTCTCAAGACTTCCGCAAATAACATTCCTGACTCATTAAACTCCCGCCGGATACAGAACAGAACAACTCACCTGCTGTGCAAAAAACAGCTCCGTATCGTGCACCACTGATCCCGACGGCTCATCTCCTGGTCGCCATTTGAACAGAAAAATCAGACCGTGAACCGGACTGAAAATGAAACAAAATGATGAGCATATCAATGTCTCAATTTGTATGGTTACGCGCAACAAATTGGTTTATAATTTCAACAAGTGTTTCTAATTCAAAACAGGGGAATACTCAAAAACATTTCAAAACCACCAAAATAAAAAGTTCGACATTTCTTGCAAGCATGCACCTAAAAAAAGAAGCATGCACCTAGTCCAATAAACGCCCATCACTGAAGACTCAAACCACCAAGCTCTGACCATGATGAGTGAACAACACTAACCGTTTGTCAACGAACGCCTGTTCATCCAACGAGTACAGTTCGTCAACCTGCACCCCGGTACACCCAAAACCACGGATCAGTTCGCTGAACACACCCGGATCTGATTCGATCAGACACCAGTTGGCTGCTGATCCTGAAATCGTTATAATTACTACATTATTGAGATCAGCACTTCCATAAAGTGAATAGGGAAAACTGGAACTGTCGATTTATTTGATTTGTTTCTAACTCAAATAATCACTTTGGTGAAAGCATCCTAGCTCGAAGAGTAAAAAAAGATAGTATTGGTACAAAACGTATTTACTTACTGGACAGAATTAACCAACCTCCGTTACCACCCGAAGACATTGTAGAAGACAATTATGTTGCTGAAATGCTAATAAAATTCATCTTCATTCGAATTAAGAAGAGAAAAACAATTGTTTTTGATAAGGGAAAACCAAGTGTTCATGTACCGTAGCATGGTGATATACCAATTAGTTCAACTGTACCAGTAACCCAAACGCAATCTCTAGATACGATTAATACACGTTTATTTGTATCAGTACAGATTATTATATTATATTTCGAAGTAGAATAGTGGAATAAAACAAAAAGCATAACGGAATTTATATAAAAATAGAATAAATCCCACTATAGATTCACAAACATCAGCCCTTAAAAGAGCAGTCACCCAAAGAAAAAAACTCAAATTGATATTGATAATTCATAGAAATATCACTACACAGACAGTCAGTTATTATCTTTAACTGCTCATTTGAGAAACGCAGAACAGAACACTGAAATCACGAAATAACCAAAAAAGAAGTTTGACGATCAACGGATACAGAAAAATAGTTGGCATCAATAAAACCGTTTAATCAATATATTTAGTCAGTAATGAGGATGGTTGACCTCACTCTCACTTCCATATTTAAGCTGAGACTCATAGAAGCCAAGTCTAGTATCGACTCTCATCACAGGTCATACATTACAAAAGAAAATGCCTGTTCACAGCGATATCGCAACATGCGGTTCTTACGCTCTCAGAAAGGTTGTTTCGTTTTCAAACTGTCCAAAATCAAATGTTAAATATTAGCAAAACTATTGTCTGATGGACTCAAAACATTCATTCGATGTCAGAAAATTGTACGGTGTCCATTGAACTGAACACGAAGCTGGTACGCCATGACATAACCATGTGCGACTTAACACGTTCAAATCAACCAGTTTGACGCATGACATTTTTTCTGCAATAGAATCACATTTGACAACATTTTGCTACTAATAAATCATAATCTCATCGTTTATCTTGTCGCGATCTCTTCGTAGAAGGGGATCGACTGCGACTGCGACGTCGCGATGATCTGTCCCTGTCCTTGCGATCCCGACTTCTGTCCCGATTCCTGTCCCGATCTTTGTCCCGGCCATTATCTCTGTCCCGACCATTGCTGTCCCTATCTCTGTCCCGACCATTGCTGTCCCGATCCCTGTCCTTGTTACCGTCCCGTTCGCGGTCACGATCGACCCGATCGCGCAATTTCGAATCCTCTCGTCGATCGCGCGATTTCGACTTCTCTCGTCGATCGCGCGATTTTGACTTTTCTCGTCGATCACGTTCCTTTGATTCGAGCTTGCGGCTGGAAAAAATCTTTATAAAAACAAAAAAATGGCAATAAAAACTTCTCTAAACAAACCAATATGCTACTTCTTTGAAGTAATATAAATACTTGTGACAATATCGGAAATCCATAAATTTTTCGGACCCAGCAAAATATAACTTTTGAACTTTGTAACCAAAGAACAACTTGTACTATCAAGTCACCATATTAAAGACAAATAAAAAAGCGCACCTGTCTTCCTTCTCAGTCCCGTTTTTGTCTTCCTTCTTTTCCGGTCTGTTGTTAGTTGCTTTTCTAGGACACTTGAGCTTGTGCTTGAGACAGTGATGATGGCGTTTGTGGTGTCTGCATTTACTGCCGCGTGATCGTTGGTACGGTTTGTCGTCGTCCAGTCTGAAATGCATCCATTAACATACTAAAATGCTAAAATCCAACGTACCTAACAAAAGTACTGGGGTGGATTTTTTGATGTGATTATGCAACGTCAAGTTTTCTTAACTTAATTCAAAACAACGAAAAATCTTTGAAAAATTAGTTTTTACCAAATTATCGGTTTATAATACTTATAGGGTGTCCCACGTAACTTGCAATATTCTGCGAAGCCACAAAAATTTCTGTGGTGAAGCTATTTTAAAAATTAAAAAAGCAAATGATAGTCCAGTTTGTAAAATTTTGTTTGCCACCTACCAGAGGTTTATTGTACAAACAGTTCTCAAGTTATAGCTACTTTTCCAGAAGTAGTCATTTCAAGTTTTCTCAGGGGGGGGGGCTCTAAAAATTGTTCTAGAAACACAGTATTTCATTGAAAAGTTAATATAAGTCTGAAAATAAGTTTGTGTGATCATTATTATCAAAGGTGTTTTTTTATCATGATGGGACATATTTATACGTTGGATAATCGATCGAGACCACGCAGGAGTCATAAAAAAACATGAAAATCTTAAACAAGACACATTATCGATTTATTCTCAAAGTCGTATTTTGAATCAGAAAACTACCTTATTACTTTTAATTACACGGGAAATGTTCAGCTTTCAATTTTCTTGACAAACTAAAGTCATTTAAATAGGTTTCAACCGTTACTGTTGATCACCGAGCCCACTGAAATTTCAGAACTGAAAATAACTACTTTTGAGGAAATGGAAATATCTCGATCTGCGTCATAGCTATGGACTTCTAGTATGCGGCAAAAAAACTTTATAAAATTGGCTTTTATTGCCTTTTTAAATTTTTTAAATAGCTCAACCACAAAAATTTTGGCGGCCTCGCAAAGTATTGCAAGTTACGTGGGACACCCTGTACTATTGATATAATAGCATTCTGTCACTTACATCATCTTACAAAGAACATCACAATTGGATGCTTTTCACACTAAAACCACATTTAAGTATATATTTTATTGCACTAACCCGACTTTTCTATCCCGGGCCAAGTCTGAACGTTTGTCCGTGTCCCTGTCTCTGCTGCGTCGTCGATTTCGATCCACATCACGATCGCGATCTTTGGATGCCGGTGAGTCACGCGATTTCGAGTCAGATCTGAAAGATTTACTCAGTTTTTTTCGATCAAATAACTTAATTTCTGGAATTGTTTTCTGTTAAGCCTCGAAAATGCATGTTTGAATGAGATAATTATGCATTGCAATGACCGAACGAGGCGGGTTTCAATTACGGTTATTACCTTACGCCATCTGAATGGTCAGTTGTACACAATATTTGGGCGTGAGAGGAAAGGAAAGCTTTAGATGAAGAAATGAACCAGAAGGTCGTAACCCGATCAGCGCACTGATAAGTGTTAAGCTTGGTAAAATATTCTCGATGTGATGTTCAAGCCTAGCCCATTTCTGGAACCATTTTTAGTACGTAGTGAATGTACGAAAAAAATTCACGCAATAAGTTCCGAAAAAATAGAGCCGTATAGTGATAATGTTAGCGAACCAAAAAACATTTCACTCCAACCGCTCTTTATCGCGCGCCGTCTGTGCGGCTTCGGCGAATAGCTCCTCGGCCGTGTCCCAGGTCTGTTCGGAGGTGGTCGGTTGCTCGCGTGCCTGACGCTCCTTCTTACGACGCAGCTCGATGAACTTTGATTCTATTTGTTTCTATAAACAGAAAAGTACATAGTCGCAAATTTTTAAATGTGTATCACGGACATACATAAGTACACAATGAGCAGAAATCTTTATCAAAACTAGATTTTTTTCTTTTTAATTTTCGAGATAGGGACAGAACCAAACGAACATATCAGGCAAGTGGTATAGGTTGATTAAAATTTTTTTACACGGTACATTATACGTTACGGACTATGGCAGTTTGAAATACCAGGTTGACCTAACCTGAATGGGAACGGGTATGCGTGGGAACAGAGTGGAGTACCAGTCGAGCTTAGTGAGCAAAGTCTTGCACATCTGTCCCACCGTCATCGGATCGCCACCACCGGCGCGAGGATCGATATCCTCTTTATCGTCCAGGAACGGCTCGTACCAGTCCCACAAATCTTCGGGTGGCTGACAGTACCTGAAAACAAGACTGGTAAAATAACCTTGATTTTTCACAAGAAATACTATTGAATAATTCAAATCAAATTTATTCAATTATTATGCCACAATAGCTGCACTGGATAACAAATTTCAATCAATTAATAATAAGTGAAATAATGGTTGCTCTAGTTACGTGTGAGGATAATCAGCATTATATACCCGTACCCCGCCCCGATTCAACATACGAAATTTAGTTAAAATGCCGTTGGGTAAGCGTCTCCATAAGGCATCAGGACCAACCTAATGTACAAAAATCCGAGTCCACGAATGTAATTGCTGCCCTCGTAGTTGATCATCTGCACCAGGTTCTTTCGAGTCAGTTTGACGGCAAACAGCTTAAAGAGCAGACAAAATGCCGAGCTCACAATGCCGCCGGCACCAACGCCGCGCACCTCAAATACGAATATTATGAAATACATAA
Source organism: Daptonema setosum (assembly GCA_964036265.1). Lineage (NCBI taxonomy): Eukaryota > Metazoa > Nematoda > Chromadorea > Monhysterida > Xyalidae > Daptonema > Daptonema setosum. The sequence continues at coordinate 8,864,461 of OZ038447.1, forward strand.
TCAAATACTTATATTTAATTATGTACATAATTCGACAGCTATAATAATCCATGAATAGAGGAATTAACATTATTCCTGTCTAGATTCCCAGTTAGGGCCGGCTAAATTTTTGGTTGAACGAATCACAAAAAAGTATTTCAAAACATTTTACAAAGATGAAATTAATTGATTGATGGAGTTTCTGCATCTATTTGAAGATAACAATTGAAATCTGATACAGAGGTATAAAACAAAGATAATAAATTGCAAATAACGATACATCGGTACCGGGTATTCGAACTCACCACTCGTACGAACCTGTCCACACATGCCCGTCATACCAGTCAACTTGCGAGTGCCGCGTTCCCACGGCTCCAAATGCAGAACCTAATAAAAAAAGGAATCCCAAGTCCCGAGTACAAATTAGTTTATTATAACAAATTTTATTATAGCGAAAAATTTCAACTAGCGGAAGTCAACAAAAAATTTAACTCACATTGTAGTAAATTTCGTCCAACAATGGATGGAATATGCTGATTTCGGCCAGCTGTTGCTTGAAATACGGCGAGGACACGATGTTCTGAAAACGATTATCAAAATATAGAAGCAGTCAACAGTATCAGGTCACAATCAGAATCCAAGTCGGACAAAATGGCCAATATGTATGTTCACATTTTTCTTTCTTATGAACTCCAGAGCAACGCTTCAGAGTCGTGTCACAAGTCAGGTATCGAACCAAGAACCCCAGCTTTTACTTGAAATAGTAAAGTTTATAGGCACATACCTGCAGTACGAGACTGTTAATGTTCATGGTGCCCTTGTCACCCCACAACGGCAATGTATTGTTGCTTCTGGTCACACGTTGTATGCGCGGTATTGACTCATCAGTCTGGTCATCCTCGTAAAATGCTTCGAATCCCGGTCCCAGATGCGAGAAATCCGACATCTCAACACTCGACGGGTCCACCATTTTGCTAAAACAATAGATAGACACAAAGATAAAAAATCCTTTAATCAATTGAAACCCAAAAAAAAACAAGTTTTCATGACCAATTAGGTTTCAAAAAATTTTTGATTGAGATAATGAATTGAAATAGATAATATAATCGACCAACACGATTAATGCATATTAATAAAAGTAAAACATCAACCGAATTCGAATTTTTGGGAAAGTAGTTTTATTGTCGACAGAATGATCAAATGGTTTAGAGATGACCATATGAGTCCGAAATGACTACATGAGAAAAAAGAAACGATAGCGTAAAAAATAAAGTAACGTAATAGATTAAGTGAAGGAAATAATACAGAGACACATTAATGTTGAATAGAGCATGTGAAGTGGAACACTAGCGGACGAGCCAAACCTCCAAAGGGAGGGGAATTTTGCCAAAGAGGGGGGAATTGGCCGAAAATAGGTCATTTTACCTACACCTTGGGGAACAAATTATACTTTTTGAAAACGCCAAAGAGGGGGGAATTCCACTTTTCCGTTCTTCCCTCGTCCGCCAGTGAAGTGGAATATCATATTGACAAAAAAACGGATTGGGAAATGCAATCAATCACGAAGAAAGTGTAAGCGAATTTCGAACATAGAGGGAACATCGCCATATCACAAGCGCTAAATAGCGAAATGTTTGAAACATTTCGGTTTGTTTCTTCTTGATGGAATCATTACTTAAATCAACATGATGCGAAGGAAATTAAGATATAGAAACATAAAGCATCGCAGTTAAGTAAGGTGAACATATTGATACATGATACAGTGTGTATGTGCGCAATCAGGGTTGGAATTGTATTCCTAGTATGCAAACGTAATGCACAAACATGTGAAACTCTGGAATATAGGTACATGAAACCGAAAATCTACCATACAGACTAAGTGGATGTGGATCAGATAAAATTATGTATATATGATACCGCGAAATTCACCAGTGTTGTCAATGAATGACTTTCATTTCCCGAGATTACGATTGAGACAGCTCAACTCAATCAACAAATATATACCGTTTCAGTAAACATTTGTAAAAACTGACTAATGATCAAATATTTTTCATCATGTCTAGCTAAATTACTACGCGGCATCACTAAGAATTAACAGTCAAGAAAAGAGAAAGTGATTATAATGACAAAATTTGGATGAACCGAAATCAATTATAGCAGTGAAAATGGACGTATAACAATAGACAGAGACAGTTTGTGGGCCGGAGGACTAGATGGACAACCAATGAAGGATGTCAAACGAAACAATCAAAAGACCAACACGAAATACGGGTGCTAATGAACTAACAAATCCAATCGTGCAAAATACATTAGTGAATGTATCATAGAAGTTTTTGGAAATTATCGCAACAATTGCTTAAACGTGTATCAAAAGATGGGATCAATAACGCTATGGCGGATAAAGCGTGAGGACTTCAACAGTAAGAAACAATTTTGAATTATACAATTTTCAAGACTGATTACAATTATGATATGATAGAATAGAAACTCTAAACTGTAAAAATGAAGAAAAGGTACATATGATTATAGGAGGATATCAACAGATGGTCGGCTAAGAATTCATTATAATACAATTCGCAATTGGAAACAAAAAATACAAGTATGGAATCAAAATAGAAGAGGAAACAAAAAAGTAACATAACAACTGAACATAAAGTATGTACTGAACAACTGAACTGAATGTAAAGGATAATTGAAAGCAATCAGCATGCTATCATCTTAGAATATAGGAGCAGTCTATAGATTTTTTCACAGTATGATTTTATTTTTTCCTCTCTGTATAGCAGTTTTCTTAACGATTCAATTGGTCTATAACGAACTAACTATTCAACTTGACAAATCAAGTCATACGAAAATTTTTTACTAACAATAGAATCAAGATTTAACGAAGACCGCATAACCATTTCTGCGCTTGAAAGAAGTATGCTACAGACAAGAAATCCATATATTGACTGAAAGGTTATGCTTTACAACACGCTACAAGGAGTCAATGTGTATGCAACTTTTAACAGCAGTTTAAGATTTACTCCGAAAGCAGACTTTGGTTAGAAACATAATAAATTATTGTCAAATCTTGACGCCAAACCGGGTCTCGTAGAATTCAGTTTGAAATCTGTTGTTCGCTGGTGAATACATTTTCTACTCCTTTATTTACCCCCACTAAAAGTTGCTTTTTTCAGCGGAAAATGGATTTACCTTTGCCTGCCGAATAGGCGCCATTAAAATATTGCCAAGCAATCCAAGAAAATCAAGAAAAAATCAAACAGTTCGGCTTTTGGCAAATAATAATCCGATGTCTTCAATGAAACGAAAGTTCACAATCCATCCGTTGAAATGAACTGAAGTGTGAAGAATAGCAGATCAAAAGAGACTGCGTCCCATGGTTGTGTTAGCCGACATATTATAGAGCATGGATGCGTCCCCGATGCCGTGGCCTGGAGCCCTAGATGGATCGTAGTACGTTGTGGTATTGGATGGCACGTTGTTCATGTTCATGTGCATCATGCTGGGCGACGGTGTGCACAGGGTCGTGTTGGCGCCCGGTGTTGAGCGTTGGCGCTGCTCCCAGTGGCCTTAAAATCAACCGTAATATGAACAAACCTCATTCATATTCATTCACATTAAAATCCCTAAACTGTACAATGTAGAAAAAACAAAAAATACTCGAAATAAACGAAAAAAGAGAAAAATAAAGTTGACATATTGAAATTAGGTTTTCTTCATACAAATGTGGAATGATTATAGAAAAAAATTGGGATGGCGCGAACCGATGTTACTTGCGAGATAATTATCATGTATCAAACTCATAGGTATTTTCTAAAACCACTGACACAAACTGAAAGACTTCAATGTATAAAAATATACCTTAATTAATGTTTATCACGACAACCAACCATTATTGCTTTCCTCTCCGTTGACCACACCAGCCTGTTGTTGGATGCGCTTCAATTCGACCAGGTCTAGCTTCTTTTTCATCGATCCGAAACGAGTTATGGCAAAACCGGCTGTGAAGCAAAATGATTTTAAAATATTATTTTTGTTAATCAACTCATCGTAACACTTTAACAAAAGCAAAAAGCTTCAAAGATCATTCAATCTGACGCTTCAGCCTCCGTGACTTATTTATTAGTTAACTCAACTAAATGAAGTTTACAAGGTAGGTGGTAATAGTAAATTTCTGCACGAGAATCTCAAGCAAGTTAGCCAAATAGTTTTCTTCAACACAAAAATCGTCAAAAGAAGAAATAATTCGGCGTTCAGATTGCCATGTTAGCCTAGAAGCTCTTGTTTATCAAACTTAATTTTATTATTTTTCTCAACTAAACATTTCATTTTAATTTTTGACCATGATCCATCTCCGCAGACAACCAACCAGCGGTGAACTTGTGATCGTTGGGTGTAGCCAGTTCGAACGCCTGAGCCAGACATGCCACATTGAGCGTATGGCACTGCGTTACTTGCTGACGAATGCGATCGCTCAGTCGCAGACTGCAGTCACCCACGCCCACACCGATGCCCGATATCGGACTAAATTGAAAATCAGACATAGGTAAAGTAAAGCCACTAGCGAAAGAGGTAAGAAAGAAGAGGTGGAAATCCGCCCACCCTTTTCTGACAGATAAGGGACACAAATAAAACACATAACTTGTGTTCCTTAAGTTGTAGGTATCGTGGCGTCAGAAATCAAAACTGCCAACTTCTACTCTTTAAAACATTTCCCTCCCTTCGGAGGATCGGATTGTCAGCCAGTGGAAAAACAAAACGTTATGTTATGCAGAGAAATAGAAGAAATCGTCACACGTATCGTGAAGACATTGAATGAACATACAATATAACAGCCACATCCTTTCTCATTTCTCTAACGTTTTGGTAGAACTGTCCGTTGACCCGGAGCTGACCAGACTCGTACCGTCCCTGGCATTATACAGTGGCTGTCGCGGACCATCGTGGCCAAATTTATACGACACTTCGCTCGGTTCCAGCCAGATCATTAACTCTCCTGAAAGGTAAGTGTAAGGTAATCTGAGTAAGTGTCGTGAACATCAGGTTTTTTCTTCAGAGTCAAGTCAGGAATGGAAAGTTCGAGTCGAGGTGCACTATAACAACTAAATTAATGAATGAGAAACAATTGGATGAAATCGGTGAGTTGTGAATGGGCTAAATACAGAACAATAAATTGACGGGCTGGGCTGAATAAAAACAAATTTTCTTTCAAAATTTGACTGACTTATACCACCAACTTGGTATGTAATGGAGCACCTCGTCGACATCTAAGCCCGTACTCGCAGCCGCATCCTGCACCGACAAGTCTACTGGCCAGCCCTCCACATTGATCTAAAAAATAAACGAATTAAATTTCTCCACAATAACGAGAAACTGCTGACAGTGAACAAAGACCTAATTAGCCCTCACGATTACAATCATGAACACATTTATCTATAGCAATATTACACTAATTTAAATGAGGTTCAAAATTCGTCTCATTATCTACAAGTTTGTGACATTTGCTTTTTGATCCGGGAAATTTTAATTGAATAAACACAAGAATGTAAAGCGCGCACTTTGAGTTCGAGTGTGTTGACGATGGGAATGAGCGTTTTGATGGCATCTCTACCATGTACATTATGAATGGGCGCACAGCCATGCAGTCGCAGTACCAGGTTGTTGGTGAGTGCCTCAGCGAAGATGCACACACGCCGTCGTGGTAACTTGGTGAACAAAAACTGGCACAGGAAGTTGGCTACCGATCGAATTTCCTGAAGCAAATATGGATCTGGTGGTCATCGACAGAATGGAATTGAATAGACGTCTGCTAAAAAATCGTCATTTTTGACCTCTTACGTAGATTTTTCGTGCCAAAAGGGAAACTTTTTGAACGAGAAGATGTACTTTCTGTGAACCTAGCTGTTACAACACATTCATTATTCGATTACGTTACATCGTGAAACGATATCGTTCAGTCCCTCCCGTCTTTCTTTCCTAAACAGAGCAGAAACCACTCTCCAGTTGCTCGGGCTTCTCATATAATTTGAAGCAAAATGGCTATGCAAATGTAGCTCAGTAATCGTCGTGCAATAGCATGCATAGTGTAATAGACAGTCAATGGTGTGTGATAAAAATAACCCCGCTAACCCCATTAACCCCTAACCCCGAAGTGATAAAAATAACCCCGTGGCCGGTTAACCCCGTTTTGATAAAAATAACCCCACGATTTCTAACCCCAATTTTTCTTATAAAAATAACCCCGGGATTCCTAACCCCGGGTTAGGAGTTGAAAAAACGGTACGGCTTGAACTCGTGCTTGAACTGTGGGTGAGAGTGAGTGAGTAGAAGAGTCAGTGAGTGGAAGAGTTCGTAAATAGATGTCGAAGTTGATATATTGCAGCGTCTTCGCCTATTTGGTCCCCGATTCGACACCTGACCCATACATTCATATTTAGTCTAGGCTAGAGGCATTTCCGCATGGACAAACGTACGAGCACCTCCGCTGCGCGGTGCTAATGGTCCAAGGCGGGGGCATAAAACTTAGGTTTCAGTGTAGGCTTAGGCTTAGGCTTAGGCTGTGTATTTGGCGAAGGCTTGAGCGCTGCGCGCCCAAGCCCATATCAAATACAGAGCCTAAGCCTAAGCCTAAACTGAAATTTAACTCTTAGCCTCATACTAGGCGATCTCCTTTACTAACGTACAGTCTATTTTCGGAACTAAGCCGAAGCCGTACAAACAATCAAATGGTTCAAACTGCATCAGAATTCGAGATTTTGGCAAGCAGGCAACACCCTTTGCGATTGCCGTTTGAGCAAACAGTTATAATAACCGATTACTGATTAACTTTCATTCTTAAATGTCTTGTCTTAGGGTTATTTTTATCGTATTGGGGTTAGGATCTGGGGTTATTTTTATCAATCTGGGGTTTACCTTTGGGGTCATTTTTATCAATCTGGGGTTAGGAGCATGGGATTATTTTTATAACTTTGGGGTTAGGGGTTAACGGGGTTAACGGGGTTATTTTTATCACAGACCACAGTCAATTACTCATTGTACTCCTACGGTATTATGGAATTGGGGCATTTCTACCGACCTGGTACATGATGCTCGACTTTCTCGAGAAGCCGACGGCTTCTGGACCAAATATCGAAGTGGACGAGAGCTTGCAGTTACTGCTGCCGTCTGACCCAATGGAGAACGTGGAGCAGCCAACACTGGATAATGGCGACGAAATGAGTGAAGAACGGCTGCTACCGGCCGGGGGCGAACGTGACCAGTGATCTTGAGGCAGCAATCGTCCCGTATCTGATATAGATATTTTTATTTAATCTTTCAAAGATATTTGCTGTAGGTAAACCATGCGTTATATTAAATAAAATTCTTGATCAAAGTTTTTGCGAGAAGAAAGTGGTATGTACACGTCAGTTTTTGAGTGAATTCTTCGGCAAAAGATGAGAACTTTGGGGCTTAGGCCTCAATCGCCTTTGTTCCATAGTGTACGAATTTCCGGGAATTGAAGAAACTTTTCAAGATTAAGAAACTCAACGTCGTGTTGTGTTGACGTGACTTGACTGAAGTTTGAAAATGGAATTCTTCGATTCCCGAAATGCCGGAAAAGAAACACCAACCTTCATTATACAGCATGATGACCCGCCTACGTCTTTTCCACGTCTTCGGCGTTCGAAATTCGTCACGTTCAACTTTTCTAAAAAAAAATCATGAGTAAACCGAACACAAAATTAATTATAATAATCGTGGTTCAAGGCGATTGGTTATTTTCAAATTTTCAAATTTCCTAACATTCAAATTTTCAAATATTTGACTTTTTACTGGTCTCGCAGCGAAAACGTGATCACGTGATTTTTTTTCAAATTTTTAGGTAAAATTATTGTGATAGAAATAGTTAAATTACAATTCCAGTTTATCGCAGACGTTTCCTCCCATACTCCATTCACTACAGTATATTAGCTTACCAGTGCTTTTTGTTATAAATTCCGATTTCATTGGGTTCGTCAGAAAGGTTTTGGCGCGCAGTTTGAATTCAAATTTACGATTGGCCGAAATCAAATTTTTCAGGTACTTTCCCGTGACATACGAACGTAGCGCTTCAATCATTTTTCTGTATTTTTCAGTTGATAATATATTTTTAATACCTTAATAATTTATTTTTCAAGAATACCTGACCAGACTTGTGAATGTATTCGGAATTATCGATCATTCATATCATATCATGCAAGTTATTTATAATAATAAGTTAAGATAAAACTCAAAAGGTCTAATTAAAGTTTGCATTGTGTTTTCTCGCTCTCAAATTTTTTTGGTTGAAATGACTATTCAATTTTACTTTGAAAACGATTCCTCTTTCTTTGAATGAATTAAACGTTCCGCTGTCACGACCGTTTCATGTCATCCAGTTGACCCATGATGAATCACATCTGAAATAATAAATGTGTGAAAATTAATTAACTGTGTTCATTTTGACAAAAAATAATTGGTTCGGTGCATTCAGTAGAAAAAACAACCGCAATTTTTGCCGTCCTTGCCGTGTCAGTGAAAGATTTCAAACTCATAACCGGGTTGGGGATTGCCGGCCACAAGGAGGAGTACGTTATTTCATAGTTATAAGAGTGAATAAAAAATCCAACCCTCTCGTATGATGTTTTAATCATCATGAAGCCATCAATAGATCGGGTTCAGTGTTGTACTCAGTTAGTTTTATCAAGAAATTATTGTGATCATCAGACTCAAACATGAATTTACCTTCATACGACAACCCAGTGAAACGCAGCAATGTAGCAGGAAAAATATGAAATGAATGCAACTGCCGTTATTCGGGCGTGAAAACTCGTCACATTTGTTGTCATGTATTTTTTCATAAACGATGCAGTTGATTGTCAACATGTGATTACGAAAATTTTTATGGTCCTCATTTCCCTTCGGAGTCAATTGTTGGTGCAAAGGCTGATTCACGCGCTACCCTCCGAATACTCAGTATTACCTGAATGTGTGCGATTCATATCCGATTGGTTATTTATTTCGCGAAGGAGCCATATTGGAAGTTTTTTATATCAAAACTGCATTGTAATGGGTAAATATATTGCATAATATTGGAATGGATGACTAATCTCAGAAACCAGTGTTACAAATAAAAGTATAAATATAAGTATAGTTTCGCCAGTTTCAGTCACTTGACTGGTTCACACTCGGACTCGCAACCAAAACCGGAAGCATGTACTTTCCCTATATTATGTTGCATTCACAATTGATGAAATTAAATTTAGTTGAATTTAGTTTATAAAATGAGGAATGGATTTTCAATTCCAAGATCAATGGATACGTTTTGAAAAGTGAATTTTTCATGATCGATATCACAAAATGTATCACAACCAATAAGTAATAGGAATTAAATAACATGTTTGGAGACTAAATTTGAATTCGCGTATTTTTTTGAGTTTTGGTGAAACTTTTCCGAGACTTAAATCTGGATTAAATATTTTATTTCTTTATCAAATTGTGAACGAAGTCTTATACTCACACATCCGTTCAGCTGACCAGCAAACACTCCGTGGATCTGGATCTGGATCTGATTGCGGACGAGAAATAAAAACATTATGAAGTTTCCGTTTATTCATGGTATTTAAAATAAAGGTTTTTTATAATGTGAGGTGAATTAACTCATCTAAAAACTAAAAATTCCTCTCATTTGGAGAAAATTACCTAGCCAAAAGTGATTCACACATCCGATAGGGATTATTTAAGAGGTTCGGTCACGCTGTGGTGAACCATTGACAACCCACTCTTGTTCTGGTCACACCACATAAAATAGAATAGACCAACTTTTTGTGCGGCTTACTGAGTACATACAAAAGTAGTTTTTCACCATGTCACTACTTTATACTATGTATCTTTATCATTTGTTCTCATTTTGTTTATCCTTCAATTTGTTTTTCGTTCATATTATTTATCATTTGTTACTTCTGTATGTACCGATCGACGTTGTTCCATGAATCCATTGAACAATGAAACGAAAAAAACCAATTTGTAAAAACCTGTCATTGCAGAGCCCGAGCCGATGGGAACTCAGATCAAATACGTTCAAACAAATTATTTAAAAAAATCTATGAACCTTATAAACAAGTGTACTGAAAATAGCTATCAATTTTCCATATATAGCTTTTTTAACGATACCAACATCATGCTTCAAACCAATAAAATTGTCACGAACATGTTATAGCATCATGAACACAGCTTATAGTCTTTTCTATTTATTCGACGTTCGTTAAAAAGAGTACTTTCACTTTGAGGTAATGGGCGTAGAGGGAGAGAATTACACATAGTTGACGTTATTTTACCGTGAATTCATGATCATGAACCGACGCACAGACATCCATCTTTTCCATGTGCAATATAACAAAATACTAGTAGTCGACCCAATCTTTCACAGTGAATGGAAATCCTCCAAAATAGATGAAGTCGGCCTTCTTTGAGCTATAAAATCCAGGAACTAAGATCAAATATTTACACCCTATAAAGGAGACATTTTACTCGTTTCTTCCCCTGCTCTTCGCCATTTCTGGAACATCAGGGTGATGCTCCTGTCTCTTCAATTAGATTGAAAGAAAGGAAACTGAAACAAGAAAAATTAATAAAAAGATCAAAATGCAAATAAAAAAACTGTTTACTTTCCTGATTCGTCAAGATCTGCTATCAGCGACGGCCCATCTCCCTCTTGGAAATAAAATATCGTGTCTCGTCCTCTCATCGCATCGGCAAACAAACATGATCACCGCGGTTTTCTTTTCTGCCAAACGCCTTTCTTTAGTTCTCTCTGATGTTTTGTTGATGATATCAAATGAAACAGTCATATTTCATTGGTTGCGAGTTGTATTTATGTGAACAGCGAAAACTGTTGGAAGTAAGCATTTTGTTAGATTTTACAGTCAATTTATTTTGTAAGACTGCCAATTATAAATTAGAGATGAAACGTAGCTTCTTTTTTGCCAAACTCATCTCACCAGGCCAGGTTGCACGTACGTAACTCACTTACCGTGCTGTGTACACTGATTTGATTTTACTCTCAAATTACTGTGCATTACGTTGTAAAACCTCTACCTGTCACGAATACCTAGTTGTATCTTTACTTCTGGCTACCTAAATCTGTAAATTTCGTGTTCAATTTCACTTCCAACCAGTGGAAACCACCTTTTCAAACCGCCAAAAAGGCGGAAACCACATTTTCTCCGAGGTCGGTCAATTATTCTAGAGCCGATGCATCTGTTAGTCAAATCTGTATGCACGCGTAGCAATAAACCTTAGGCAAGGTACATATCTTGTTACTGATGTTTTTCTGGTTACTTTTTACTATACGATTAATAAGTTTGGCATGTTTATCAATATTATGTCCACATGTAGAAAGAACAGCTAAAAAAATTTGTCAAGTTTGAACGCGTGCCGAAATTTGAAAGCGCACCAAAAGGATTACGGAAAATTTTTTTAGAGTAACGAGAAACTCTTATCAGACTTTATACATATGGATTGGAATAAAATCCACAGTTTTATAAAAAAATTTAAATCGCCGCATGTTTGTAGAATATAAAACTTATTTCATAACATATGTAGTTATGTAGAAGTTAATCGTGTTTACTACACCCAATACGCGATTGATCTATAATATTTTCTGATCATCAATCAGTTTATAACGACACCGCAATACATTTATTTTATGTATGTTGCGTTTTTATTAACTGTTTTTATAATAAAAATAAGTGAAACGCGGAAAATTTCCCGACCAACTGACTTAACCATGCCGTAGAGAAGGACTAAAAATAGCCGATTTTTGGGTGGCAGCAGCGCGTTTGTTGCGCACGAACTACGTATTATTTAGCGGTTATTTGGGATGTCGCATGTGCAACGAACAAGTACATTTTGTATGATAATGGTGGTTTTGCGTTGCGGGTGCCGTTACCTACAATATTCAACAAAAGTAAAAATATTACTGTAATAGATTGATGATACCAGGCGGATCGGATCGGATGGTCCGTAGAAAGTGGCAGATATTTTTGTGAACAGTTCATTTGGTCGAATAGTCGCTTCGGCATATTTGGTGAGGAAAGTTAACGAAATTTTTTATCACTGCCTGAAATGCAATCAGGTTATATTTTCATTCCTGGATTGCATGTTGAATGGATTGATTCAGAATGATAAAAAAAGTTAGTTGCTACGTAAATTATTATGTAGGAAAAGTGTTAAAAATGTTGCACTCTATATCCAATTTTTGCTTTCCATATCTGAAACACGGATGGTGTTTGGAACTCGGCCGTACGCTATAGGGCGATGACATAGCTGTCAAGAATCTCGATAGTGAAAATCTTCATCTTTAATGTTTTTTAATGCATTATCAAGGTCCATGTATGTCGAACGAACTCAGGGCTGTCAAAACTCCAGTTGTTGAACCCACTAACGGACAAAAAGGGGTGGGAAAAGTGGAATTTCCCTTCCCCCTCTTTGGCGTTTTCAAAAAATAGAATTTGTTTTCTAAGGTGTATGAAAAATGGCCCGGAAACTGGCCATTCCCCTCTTTGATAGAAAAATTTATCCTCGATTTGGAGGATTAGCTTGTCCGCCAGTGGTTGAACCGTTCCTTTCTTTTTGCAAGTTACCCGTCCGCAAAATGGGCGGCCGTTATTTATTTCAAAGAAATATGTCATTAATAAAGTCGGGTGTTTGGTTGTGGGATGTTCGACCCACTCACTTTGATGGGTTGATCGCCCACTTAATTGTAATCTTTTTTCAATGTAAGATCGGTTTGCGTCGGGCAAGTGGATTTTCTCAGCTGTTTTTTTTGTAACCTAAGCATCTATACTGTTGGTTTCAAGGTCGATTATAGAGAATCGCCATATTGCTTATTCATTATCGTATATTTAGTATTCTCATATCCAAGTGTCCCGTTGCTAATCGTTATGATATCCGATTTATGGTATTTACTTAAATGTTCATTTTTTATTACAGATATTCAAAACTGCTTGTAATTTTCGGTTTAAATTATACCGAAGTCCTACGCAAACTACGAAACAAAACGAACAAAATTTCGGAAAGCAAGTTGGTATTGGGTCTTCGAACTTTTGCAAGTGCGCACCACAACAACCCAAAAGGTAAGTGGTTTTGAATGATTTTCATTATTATTGTATTATGAGTGACTGGCTAACGATTGATGTAGAAATTGATGGACTTGTTTGATAAACCGTTTACATTCTGATCTGACTGCCTCACTCACTGACTACTGACTACTGACTCCATAAGGAAGAGTTGATGACTGACTGATTGACTGACAGTTGACTGACTGAGTGACTAATTCACTGCACCAATACTGATTCAATCCAATCAAAATTCAACCAATCATCGTTTCTACTAACGCTCGTTCGTTACGTGTTCTGTTCAATTCTTTAATTTTAACTACATATTTTATGGAATGACGGATATTGAATAACAATTGAAATGAGTTTTTGTGTTAGGAATCAAACGCTTCGATCGAATGCCAAATATTCGAACATTACATATCTTTTCTCACCTTCACCGTTCCTTTTATTTTATTAGTAACATTGGCTACGTGAGCAGTTCTGTGTCAGTACGTGCCTGGTTTTCGAACACCACAGTTCAAATAATCGCACGTAGTTTGAATACACAATTCTAATGGGCCTAATCTGTCTGATTTCTATGTTATCCAATTATTGAGATGTAAATACAAGATGTCACTATTGACACACATTTGACGTAATAAAAACTACTAAAAACTACTATTTAGCTAATTTATCTTGTAATGACCTTATTCCCATGCGTACTCATCATGTTCAAACTGATACTATATAGTTCTTGATTTATGTAATAATAAGACCGGTTTTTGGCTAAATTCACTGACAGCCACATAAGCCGATTTTCACACCGAATATAGACAACAATAAATTAGTTTTTTGTTTTATTGAACATACGTAAATGGTTCTCGATTTGAATCCAAGCAGGATCAATTGAAAACAATCATGATGCTTCGAATCTCAACTGTCAATATCAACATGTTGGTACATACTAAGAAGCTTGTATAAAACTGTGAATGATAAGAAACAATACACAGTTGAAAGCTAAACTCTTTTCATTGTTCATAATTTTCTTCCAGCAAGAAAACAAATTAACAGATTAATAACCAACAAAAGTCTGAGTAGGCTAAGCCGATCAATTTGTTCCACCGATTCATTCACATCTGTTGACCAATGTCAATGACCCTGACCGTCAGAAGATCGTTTCCCAGATCGTGACCACAAGCCGTACTTGTTTCTGTAAAACAGTTCCTTGACTGGTAGCACTGGCTGACGAGTAAAACTTCCAAAGGGAGGGGAATCATTCCAAAGAGGGGGAAATTCATATAACTTACGCCATTTTACCTACACCTTAGAGAACAAACTCACCTTTTTGATACCGCCAAAGAGGGGGGAATTCCACTTTTCTCACCCCTTCTCGTCCGCTAGTGACTGGTAGACAAGTCACCTACAATAATCCTTCATTGAGGGAGTGAGTGAATCGGTGAGTGAGTGAATAGTGAATGAGTAAGTTGTCGATTGAGTGAGCTTATGAGTGACTCTGAATGAGTCAGTGAGTGTAGATGGGAGGAACGGTTTTTTTGAAGATTAGGGGATTGGCAGTTTTTATGGTCTCTTGCTAGCAATTTCACGATAAATTAAAGTATTCAATCACGAAACAAAGACACTTCCACGGCCCATTCTTGTTTGCTATAGTGGTGCAGCTGAACGGAGAACTTGTTTGCCAGCCGATTTTTTCGTCTATACATAGAATAGAAAAGAATCGATTCCGTTCACGCTGCTACGTTTTCTGTTGGCTTTTTTCCTGATCCAATTATTTGTCAGGTATTCCGTTTATTCTCACTTATTCATTTTTCGGTAAGTTGGAAGGCCGGTTATCGGCATTGTTGCTTCAGTCAACTAGAACCGTTGCAACGAGTTTGGACAGTTGGACAGCTACAGCTTGAACAGTCAATGCATCGCAATCATGTAACTTATGCAAAGGTGTGCATGCTAGATTCTTCCATTCATGTGAATAATACAGTTCGACCAAAATACTTGATTCTGATAAAATCGAGCTATAAATTTTCTGGTCATGTTTTCTGAACACATTTGCAAAGTTGAGCAAACAGAAACGCACATTTAGATCATAATTGGTGATGCAGGTAACCACAACTTGTTTTCATAGATGTAAGACTTTTTACCGCATTTCTTAGAAAAAATCTATTGTGGACATTGTGAGAATTGTTGGCTGATTGAAGTCAGGTTTTACTTCTGTTTCATTGGTTCCATAAACACATCTCTCTATATGTTTTGCGGTAATGTTGTTTTTTTAAAAACTGAACATGTACAAAAGTTCAATCCCACGGTAGTCAAAAGTCAAAACCCCGTTTTGTTTTTGATTAAAAAAATCCATATTCGAAAATAACATCACGTGAAAAGGTTAAGTTCATAAAATAAGTAAACAAATCTAACCTCACTATTTCTTATTTTTCGTAAAGTTATTTTTCTTTCGTTCATAGTTTTTCTCTCGTAAGACTTTCTCCACGCATCATTGATTTTGTTTGGGAATCGATCACGTGAGACGTGTACTGTATGTCGTGTCGTGTCCACTGGCGAACGAGCCAATCCCCAAAAGGGAGTGAAATCTCTTCAAAACAGGGGGAAACATCAGTTCT
>OZ038447.1:8885169-8902669 GCA_964036265.1 Daptonema setosum
TTTCTTTACGATTCACGTCAGAGAATTATTGAAAAAAGTATCGTATTTTCGCCTATCGTCACGTGACAACCGTTCGTGCGCAGGTGTGCGATGATGATGACTACATTAGCAGAGTTTGAATGAATGATTACCGAAAACATCTGTACGTGTTATGTAGTTGCATGTTTTAATCTGTCAGTCTGTCATGTCAATCAGTCAGTCAGTTTTTACCAGTCAGTCTGTTATTCGCATGCCCGAAACGAGTTACACAAACACATTGAGGATTTCACATAACTACATACATAACGCAGCTTCCAAGTTGATATTCTATACCATGCAACTCATTCTTATCAGTCAGTCAGTCAGTCAGTCAGCCAGTCAGTCAGTTATTACCCAATATCATGAATTTAATAGTGAAATGAATCTAGCCCACAAATGCTATATGCTTTACCACTCCCTGAATGATTTACTACCGAAAACTGATGGCGTTCCCCTTTTTTAAGCCAGTCATCAGAACGGGTACAGTCAGTCAGTCAGTCAGTTAGTCAGTCAGTCATGTGATATTTATCGGTAGCCGGAAAACACTGGCAGAAAAAAAACGAAAAACCGGCACAACGGATGGGTATGGTTTTGGATTGTAATGAATAAATTTTTCACGTTTTATGTAAATTGAAACTTGTATTTTGTGTTTTTCCACAGAGAAATAATGATTTTTACCCGGTATTCTACTGAAATCTGACGTTTTCTATCCGCTACCGAATAGCAGCGGTGCCCGTGTTTCGTTTTGGTAATATCAGCCCACCACTGGCTGACGGTCACTGATAAAAAGACTGACTCCTCGTGTTTTCCGTTGGTTTTCGAAAAATATTGCTGAGTTTTTTTAATGGCGCCCGTTGTTGGAAAGTCGGCTTGTGCTGGAAGGATACGGTCAGTTCATCATGGTACTTGCCATATGAGTGGGCAGGAGAGATTCATGTAAGGTACACAGCTGTGGTCATCGCATGCTCTCATTGAATGGCATACCACTCAAGATTGACATGTGCTCAGTGCTTTTAGTGATGTTTATAGTCGTTTACCGAAATAAAAGTCATAGTTCATTACCAGATTTTAATGTTCTGGTCTTATGCTGATGTTTTTTCAAGTAAGCCATGTCAGTAAGCTGATGTCATTTCAGCTAAACAAACACTTTGTTCACAAGTATCTTTTTTTGCCTACACGTGACGTACAAATTCTATGACGATGCTTTTACGCCTTATCAGATTTCGTACGTTTTACTCTTCGGTTGTATGTTTATACAGAATTTGTATGGCGCACTAAAACGCTGTCATATTTGTTTGTTTACGCTTTTACGTGGCTGAAATTCGGCGGCTTTGAAACATTTTGAAACGGCAAATTTTTATACCATTAAGTGCCGAACATGTTGAATTAAAAATCAATAAGAATTTAGAAGATGTGAAATTTTTTATCTATTCTAATAGTTATGTAATTTAATTCTAATGTTAAAGACCGAAGAAACTTCTAATGCAATGGATTCACGAAGAAGCTTCTAGAGCTAGAAGGAATAAAAGCCATATTCAACGCAAGTATTATAGAATTTGTTCTATATGTGGCAAAAATAAAAACAATTTCGGTGTATTTCTCAATTTTTCCGTAAGATTGCTAAGTCAGCTCTTGTATTGTAATCGTACTGTCTGCCTGACTGCACTGCACGTGCTCACTTGCTCACGTGCTCACGTGCTCCTGTGCGCGACCACACCTAACGTCTAACGAGCAGTGAGCACGCGCGTGCATGATATTAGCCGCATGCATAAATCTGCTGAGCAAACGATTGGCAAAACATTATTTATGCGTCACGACTTTGTAAGACAGACAGTCAGTCAGTCAGTCAGCCCGTCAGTCAGTCAGTCAGTCAGCCAGTCAGTCAATCAGTAACTGGGGTGTTCGCGCTCTCATAGCCGTTCGCTGACTAGAATATTTATGTAACCACTGTATTATCTGCGTTGATAATTTCTACAATATCCGATTAAAAATATGATTAGCCAGTGATGTCAATGTTATCTGTTTTCGAGTGGACCACCACGTATCTGATCAATAACAAACAGTCAACTGTCAATTAATTAATTGTAAATTTGTAAACTGTTGAATAAAAATTTCAATTAACAGCTATGAACACAAACTTATGAATTTGTAAATATAATATCCATTCATAATAATGAATTTTAAATATTCGGGATTCCGTGGTCAATAGCATATCCTGCCACCTTTTCTTTATGTTATGTTAGGTTACGAGAGTGAAACGTGTAAAGAAATCACTTTGACGCGACAATATTTGTGCAAGTTATGGATGTATCTGCATTGATGCAACACTGTGGTTGCAGGATCAGTAATAGATACGTAGGAAGGAACGCCGTATCGGGACCGCATAAATTGATTCGTAAATGATGCTGTGTTACGCGGTTATCTAATGTGTGGATTTGACGCGTTTTTGCATCCATATCCTGAATGATGGAGCGATTAGCGAGCGAGGTGGTAGGCAATAAAAGAAATCCTCCTTGTTTGCTTAAAACTTGGGTTTCTTACTGGCAGGTACTCACTTTCTTAGCATGTATGTGGGTAGAAGGTAACTTGACGATATCGGTCACTTTCTACTCACAGACACTCCCCTTCTGCATCATTTGCTGGAGTTGCATGATTTCGTGATTGTGACTTCAAAAATAGCTAACTGATCGTATCAACGTTTGAAACTTCAGCAAGTGATCCTGATGTATAACTCACTTATTTCAATCCAGTCATGTTATCACCGGGTAATAACGTTTTTATCTAAGTTCGCAGTCCATGCAGTAAAAATATGTGATACGTACATACATCATATGGGTGATGTAGACTGTAGATCCAAAGCCACATCACGTGGTCACTCCAGCTATTGCCAGCTTCAAACCATGTGATCACGATTTACATATTTGCTTCCTGGTGTCTTGGCATCCATATACAATGTACTTTACTACTTGTACTTATAAACTTCAGTACACCATATTTTCGAACGTTTCTTAATCATAATTTCAACGGAATTATAATTTCACATCATTCGGATATGGTGGTATTAGTATGCTTTACACAAAATCCTGATCTGATTTCTTGATTGAGCTATAAATCTTTAACGACTATTTTGTTAGCTAGTAAAACGAGTCCCATTTTCCCCCAGCTATCTGTGCATTACGGCCCCCACTATTTGATTACCATTTATTATTATTCGGCCTTTTTCCGCTCTCTCATAATGTCGATGACTTACTTTACTTGAATACAATGATTTTCCGGGCTACTGTTATCGGGGCGGACTAGCAAGAAATTGGGTTATTCTTGTGAATAAACTTTCTACGTTCTGCTCCTAGTTTTCCAATGAGATAATACTTTCCAAGTTCAAAAGTAATATTTTTATACAGGAAATTTGTTTCACAATAG
Organism: Daptonema setosum; assembly: GCA_964036265.1. Taxonomy (NCBI): domain Eukaryota; kingdom Metazoa; phylum Nematoda; class Chromadorea; order Monhysterida; family Xyalidae; genus Daptonema; species Daptonema setosum. The sequence goes on from OZ038447.1 coordinate 8,888,608, forward strand.
AGGATTTTCCCTACGCCACTGATCGTTCGATAACATTTCTCCGTCCCACAACTGAGCAAATCGTTAATCTGCGGCGGACGCGTGTTTCAGTAGCGTTTTTTTCTTGATGCAAGATTTTTTTCGGTAAGATGTTCTGTTGATGATTACGTCAATGTGACCAATTTTGTGTTTCAATTCGTGTTTCAGTAGTCTGTACACAATTATACGGTATTCACGTTTGATTAGACCATAGTTACTTTCTTTTTTCTGACAGACAAGGTTAGTCCTCTTGGATTGCGACAGATTTTTTTTTCAGCTTGCAATCAAAATCCTAAAGGTTAATTAAGAAACATACCGGGTGTTCAAGTTTTGTCACCAGCAAACTTTATGGTTTGAAAAATAAATTTGTCGGCAAAAGCTGTAAAAGGAGTAATTTAGTCTTGCTTAAAAATTTTTATCGCCAAACTTGACTCCTGACTTTGAAAATGCCATTAATCGGTCCTTTTATTTACTTACTCTGTCATATCAGTTGGCTACCGAACAGTGTAAATGGTCATTTAAGGTTTTCCGTTCCACATATAAATGTAAGTTACTACCTGATTGCTGCACTTTATATCATGTTCCGTTACCACCGTCATCAAATTGTTTACATATTTTTCGTTGTTTTTAATAAAATTATTACAAACCTTCATACAGTAGGTGATCGAAAAATAATTATTGATGACACACGTAATTATTCTACCGTTCATGTACATGACTGTGCAATCAGTTTTTGTCAACCATTGATTCATACATGATTGACTGAGTCATCGACTGACTGACATCATGGTGACTGTCTTACGATACAAGTGACTGTATTGACTGATCGCAGCTACCGGTGACTGACTCACCGAGGACTGACTGACTGACTGTCAATAACGGTGGGCGTCGTTTACATAACGGCTTTATAGTCCCCAATACATGTTTCAGTCAACCAATGTTTTGAGTTCAGACAGTCAATGATGATCACTGACTGAACTCTGATGCTGTGCTTCTTGTTCCGTTTATATTTATCCTTATTTTCTTGTTCATGTTGTTTCATGCAAGATAAGTGTTCAACTATGGAAAAATATTTTTATTCAGAAGTACTCTCCGTATTCTTTCGTTGACATTCAGACCCGCTTCTGGTATACTTTCAACTTATTCAGCTGTTCAATATAAGCAGCTTACAGGCGATTCCGTCTGTCACCATTTAAAACTCTGAAAGTAATCACTTAATTCTGCTCCATGCCACCTTATCACGCACTTTATGCCCACTTGAGCGGCAACTTTGGGCCCATAAAGGTCCTTGGATTATGGTATTTGGTTGCCTTACATCTACTTGTACCATGCGGTACCCCGAAGTTTGTACGTACGTACATAAGTACACATACCAAATGTTTCACGTATTTCCCAATACTGCCTTATATGTATGTATAGTCGATAATGAATTACTGTTCCAAAAAGGTGCGTGAATTTTCGATAAACATTTTAATGATTTACCGCGCGTTAGCTTGTCGATGGATAAATCGTCAGTCGGTGCACTAATCGGTGCATTTGGCTTTTTTATTCATGCGAAGAAAAGTTTTAGTGCACTTGTCCCATTTCCATGTTCCCATTATTTTTCGAAATATTTTGGATTATTTTGTTAGTTTTATTTCATCTCATTGATTATTTAATTAACACGAATCGATTAGTGTGGTAAAAAACTGGTTTAATTGCTTCAAAAAACAAAAATAAAAAAGACAAATTCAAAAATATGTAAAACTATTCGTTTTTTGAGTGACGATGATCACGACGACTGACGATTTCTCCTTCGACAAAATTATGACATCGTGAATCATTAAAATGTTTATCGAGAATTCACCCACCTTTTTGGAACAGTAATTCATTATCGACTATATGTATGTATGCAGCTGCCTATTGCCCTAGATGGACCCGACAATGCATGCAAAAAAGTTATGCTCCCCACATTTGCAATCGGCCAATCGCGGACGATGAAAGAATTGTTTGTGAAATCAGGTTATCTGGCCATTTAAAAAATTTTAATATATTAAATGAGATGGGAGAAAATGCATCAAAACCATCAGTTCTCATAGTTTTGATGACATTTCCCTCTGTTTGGTTGATTAGCTTTTCCGTATCTGCTATCTTTACCGTCAGTTGAAAAGCCCGACACAGCGATGGACGGAAATTGTTTTTCAATTTTACGTGCCTGTTTCTACATGTACCCAACGCATCTGTGTACTGAACTGACTGACTGACTGCCTGATTGCCTAGGCAGTCTTGCTTATTTTCTCTAGTTGTATTTCTCTTCCCGTTTTTGATACATCATTCATAGATGATAAGCAGGCTTGATTTATTGTTTTTTTGTCTCTTATTGTATGTTGGCATTTTGGGCGGTTCAGTTTTTTACAGACTTCTGGTTTATTGGAGTAAATAAACTGTGCTCACTCCTGGTTTGCGCCGCGATAATAAATCGAGAAAATTAATGAACGTTGCCGATGGGGAAAAAAATGGCGCGCATTCAAATTAAATTCAAATTCAATCTCGTGATGTCACATGCACTGTTTGTCTGAGTAATACTTGTTTTATCAAAAATGCAGTTGTGGTTGCTGCGTTTCGTTGAAACGATTGCATAGAAGCAAAATAAGCAATCAACAACTATCGAAAAATTGTGAAAAAGTAAAAAAAAATTAAGAGGCTTCGCTTCGTTCGCTGCTTCTGCTCATCTGAAAGAACTCTAATATGTGCGCTAACTTTGTTTATAAGTTTTTTTTTCATCTTTTTGAAGTCATTTGATTTTCGGGAGGAAGCTTAATGTGTGTCGCACTTTTGAGTGTTTCGTAGTTGCATGTTCATTTAATTGGAAGCATACATGACTTCATTTACATTTAATTGCACATGAGTACATCGGTATTTTCCGTCTTATGAAACTTTTGTTGGATCAGGATTTGTACCTTATTCGAGTACCATTACTGACCTAATTACAGAAAAAAAATTTATATCGTAAATACATTTTTAATCAACGAATATTGATTAAATTACCAGCTCTCTTGAACACGTTTTCTTATACATTCTTCGCGGCTATGATAAAAATCATCTCCTTTATTATCATCGCAATGTAGCGTCCTTTTCTCATCAACAACCTTGAATTTGTAATTGGACGCCGTCAAAAAAGTTCAGTAACTTATGAGTTCTCACCTTACATATTGTTGTAGTAATATGTTTATTCGATTAGTACTTGATGCTATATTACCTCCGATTATTATCGCGTTCGCTGACTTCTTTGAGTCATGTTCAGCGAACCAGCGAGGTTCAGAGCGAAAATAACATCGCTACAGTATGAATGTGAAGTCATTTAGTAGAGGTGTTGTGCTTCGTGATTCTGTGAAAATGTTCAACTTCTTGTTTACCATACTAAGGTTTGTGATTCTGGCTGTAAAGTGTGTTGTGCATGAATTCGTATCAAATATGACATACCAGAGTGCTACAGTATCCTGTAAGATATGAAATGTTAAACGACTTGTTTTTTATATTCCTATTTCCTCACAAAACTGTACATCAAAGGAATTTATTTCAAGTAGTATGCACAAACAAATGAGCGAGATGATTCTTGATAGCATAACGATTGTCTTACCAATATGCCTGACTTCCACAAAATTTAATATTGTGTTTCCAATTGTCATACATCTTAGCTTTCTTAACACTGTTTCCTTAGTCAGAGTCATCCAAGTCAGTCTAAGTTAAGTTATCTAAGTTAGTAATCTATTCATTGCTCAACCACAACCAACTTGCAGCACTAACAGCACCAACCAATAAACCAATCAATCAATCAATCAATCAATCAACAACAAAACTCAAACGTTTTTCCCACCACCCGCACTCAGAACCCAATCGAACGCGTTTTAGCGTTCGTCGATGAACTTTTTGAAGTCAAAGCTGTCCAGCCTGAAGCCGAGCAGCACCGACGCACCGCACGCCGCACCGCGACCAAGGAGTTCCAAGTCGCCCTCACCCGTCAAGCCGCATTCGATCGGATCACCCGATTTCGAGCCGAACAACAACAACATCGTTGACAACAACAACAGTGTCATTGTTGAACAACAACAACAGTCACCACCGCACAAGATCGCCCGTCAGATCCAGGCCGTCAAACCGCAGGTCCCGCCCAAACCACAGTATATTGCACCCGCGTCGCCTGTTAAGGTTCAGTTGTTTAATTGAATTTATTTGGCTATTGAAGTTTGGTACCTATACGAACAGTAGAAAACTTAACGAACAATGGAAATCTTAGATAAAAATGAATTGAATTTATTCAGTAATTGATTAAAGAATGTTACATGAAAGTTCCTCAGGTAATGTGACATAAATAGTGGACAGAACTTTTACTACTTCTGCTAATAACATTTCTAATAAACTAGATTCCCTGTTAAGGAACACCAGGTACGAGCCAAATCAGAAGATCGTGAATCCGTAGATTCATTCGAAGACGACAGCCCGAAATTCGTCAAGAATCAGTCAGCCAGGTATGTAGTTCTTCATCTTTTTTCATATTCCTTGAAACTTATGTTTTTGGCTATCAGATTTTTTAATTATCAATGCCACTAAATATTTTATAATTTAGTTTTATTGTCAGATTGAGCATCACTATCCGACAACCGAGACGTCCAATCGACACCAACGCACCTTTGCTGAGTAAGACAGCGGTGAGTGAGTGAGTGAGTGAGTGAGTGAGTGAGTGAGTGAGTGAGTGAGTGAGTGAGTGAGTGAGTGAGTGAGTGAGTGAGTGAGTGAGTGAGTGAGTGAGTGAGTGAGTGAGTGAGTGAGTGAGTGAGTGAGTGAGTGAGTGAGTGAGTGAGTGAGTGAGTGAGTGAGTGAGTGAGTGAGTGAGTGAGTGAGTGAGTGAGTGAGTGAGTGAGTGAGTGAGTGAGTGAGTGAGTGAGTGAGTGAGTGAGTGAGTGAGTGAGTGTGTGAGTGAGTGAGTGAGTGAGTGAACATGCTGATTTATATTTTCAGTCAAAAGAGGATTATCAGGAACAGCGCATCGCAGCTATCCGTAAACGATACAGCCAGTTAGGTCCAATCGCACCGGTTAGTCTTATTGTTGTTGTTGTTGTTGTTGTTGTTGTTGTTGTTGTTGTTGTTGTTGTTGTTGTTGTTGTTGTTGTTGTTGTTGTTGTTGTTGTTGTTGTTGTTGTTGTTGTTGTTGTTGTTGTTGTTGTTGTTGTTGTTGTTGTTGTTGTTGTTGTTGTTGTTGTTGTTGTTGTTGTTGTTGTTGTTGTTGTTGTTGTTGTTGTTGTTGTTGTTGTTGTTGTTGTTGTTGTTGTTGTTGTTGTTGTTGTTGTTGTTGTTGTTGTTGTTGTTGTTGTTGTTGTTGTTGTGGTTGTTAATGTTGTGGTTGTTGTTGTTGTGGTTGTTATTGTTGTTATTCGTTATAATAATATTAAAAGATGAACTTTTTGCAGACGATCAACGAAGAAGAGCACAAAGAGAACTACCGTTTCTCAACACCAGCCATAAACTTAAGCCAGAATTCATACAACATGGTCAACGATAGCAAAACCGAAATGTCAACCAGTGAAGAGACGAATGGTCATTCTAATGGCACCAGCAATGGTCATGCCAATGGTGATGATGGTGAGTGAGTCACTGACTGACTGACTGACTGACTGACTGACTGACTGACTGACTTACTGACTGACCTACTGACTGACTGACTGACTGACTGACTGACTGACTGACTGACTGACTGACTGACTGACTGACTGATTGACTGACTGACTGACTGACTGACTGACTGACTGACTGACTGACTGACTGACTGACTGACTGACTGACTGACTGACTGACTGACTGACTGACTGACTGACTGACTGACTGACTGACTGTCTGACTGACTGACTGACTGACTGACTGACTGACTGACTGACTGACTGACTGACTGACTGACGTGTTTCAGTACGAATGCGCGGTCGTCGTCAGCCCGTGCCACCATCACCACTGGCACAAACCAACGGCAATAGCAATGGCACCACTAATGGACTTAATGTCGAAGATAACACGCATTCAGCACTCAGGTTCATTTATTTTCATTTACGGCTTTCACTGTTAATAAAAAACACCTATTCTGAGTGAGCACCACTGTTTACGATATTATAGAAAAAATTATCTCTACGGAAAAGTCCCCAAAAAGACGCATGTTCTATTATCCCCATCGATAAAGGATTCATTTTCAGCGCCGTCAGTCGTGGTATGGCTATGCTCAATGGATCAACGCAAGACGACGGTATGGAAGGTTAGATTCGACAGTTTTATCATAATTTTTTTATGTTTGTACCTTTTTATACCTTCTCATTTTTTATCCCTTCCCATTTTGTGTTATAAAAAAACTTTAATTGAACGTCAGCTATAAAAAACTTCCAGTGTTTTCATCCCTTATGATTTCACGAAACATTTTTATCCCTTTCAATTCGGCTGTTAATACAGAATGGTTATAAAAAGTCAGCTATAAAATCCAGTTTACTCACCCCTTTTAAGTTAACTTATCCTTTGTATCCCTTCCAAATCTGGTGTATAGAAAATTGATATTAAACGTCAGCGGGAAGAATTCTTCCAGTTCCAGTGTTCCTAGAAAACGAGGACGCCATTGATGAGAGTGTTGAACATTTGTTTGGTGAGACAGCTTATACGGTTGCGCTACCAAGATTTGCTGAAAATCCTTAAATATCTAAAATGTGTGAGGCAAGCATGAGAAGCCCTACTTATCAGAAATGTTTAGCTTTGGTAAAATTGAATGAAAACTTCCGCCTTCGCCCTTACCACTCCCAGTCGATGGATCAATCAATGCATGTCAGGTAGTCTAACCAGCTAAACTTGTCGTCATGTTTATAAAATTGTAAATCCTCATTGTAAATATTCAGCGTATTCAAGAGTGTTTTCATATGTGAAGAAAAATTGACAGAAAAAATATCATATCAAGCATCATCTCACACGCTTGAAATTGGCGGCCGTCAGCCAAACTAATCGAATGCGCCAAGTCCTCTTTTTCCATATACATGAATTATACAGAAAATCTAATCTTAATGATCAATGTTTCAATCAAAATTAGAAATAAATTATTAAACTGATTGCAGAAATCCGCAAGCTCGACTCGCAGCTGGATCATCTGAACGACTACATGAGCAAGGTGGAGATGCGTGTTGCTGAAAACAACAATAAACTGCAGCAGGAGTTGGAGAGACAGCGTGCTGAGAGGCAAAAGCGTCGTCAGTCGTTCCAGGAGGTCACTCACTCACTCACTCATTAACTCACTCACTCACTCACTCACTCACTCACTCACTCACTCACTCACTCACTCACTCACTCACTCACTCACTCACTCAATCACTCACTCACTCACTCACTCACTCACTAAAACGGTTTCAGAGACAGCAGAGCATGCAATCCGAGGACAATGACTTCCAGAACCAACTGGCCGCCATGTTGGCTCGTTGTCAGCAAACCCGCAATGATTAATTTTTTTTCTCAATTAATTGAATAAAAATTGCATTATTTCCGCGTTAATCAACCATTATTTTGAATCAAATAAAAGCAATTCCACATCAATCTTTGAAAGTCTTTCGTTGATTGGTGCGTAAACACACGAAGCCATTTATATTCCATTATAAATACGATTTCATGTCGATTCCGCAAGTGTTTATTTCACTTCATGTTTTACCCGGAACAATTCTACTTTTCATGTCTCTGTTCACATTTTGTGCGTGTGATTAGAATGTGACCATATTTATAATAACTGTGAGAATGTTTTGTCAAGATATTGATATTTGTCTTTATCTGGCATTTACAGTACCATGCAGATTGGTTCACTAGCGGACGAGAAGGGTAGGGGGGAGTGGAATTCCCCATCTGTGACGATTTTAAAAAGTGTAAATTGTTCCCTAAGGTGTAGTAAAATGGCCTGAAGCCTGCCGATTCCCCCTTTTTGGAAAGGTTCCCTTCCCTTTGGAGGTTGGGCTCGTCTGCCAGTGCATTCATGGGTTGATGGATGATTTGGTGTACATAATTGATTAAAGTGTCTGTTTTTGTGCGAAAGTGAAATCCCAAGTGATAGTTTTGTTTACTTATTGGTGTTTTGGAAAATATTTTTGGTCCATTTAGAGGTAAAACGCCGTCTTTCGGTGCATATTCAGCAAGCACTGCTGTTTTAGGCAGAGTTTTATGCATTTCTTCCCATTCGCGTTCGAACTGATTTTATAATTAAACTTGGATATACCGTTTGCCCCGCCCCATGTTGTGAAAATGCGATTTGTAACCTCAAAAAAATTACACATTATTGGACAAACTTTAAGATGATCAAAGTTTTGCAACATTTCCCTTTTCCATGCGTGTAATGAAAAATAAGATTTAATTTGACGTTTTTCCCTTTACCTATGTACTACATGTAAAATTACAGTTTCATTCGCATGTACAATTAATATTTTTGTGCGTTGTTGTTAAGCATTTTTTCAAGTTTTTGATTCCCCATTCTATATAATTTTAATCCAACATAACATTCAACTTATAAAGCAAGATTAATATGATTCAACTACAGTCTTAAGCCCTATTTATACTTCAGCGTAAGCCGTAGCGTAGTGGGGGCGGAGTCTATGGGTGTAGGCAAAGCGTACATCTATGCCATAGATCTACGCGTAGATAAAAATTTGAGTATAAATGCTCGTTCGCTGCGCCTCAACTAAATTCCGAAAAAAATTATTTATGGGATCGAAAACGTAAGAAAACAGTCGAATTTATATTGCCTTTGTTTTTTAGTGCCGGCGCGCTCGTGTGTCTGATACCAGCGCGTGTTTTAGGGCTTGTTTGCCGTTTTATGAATTTACGTCATGCTCGGTTTAGCTCGGGCGTTTTAGGCCAACTTCGGATGTAGTTTGCACAGGAACAAAACTGAACAGAAAAGTGGTCAGAGGGGTTTATTGACCTCCTGAAAACATCTGTGATTTTTTCAAGCTCGAAAAATGGATTAATTTCGGTCAAATTTGCTCAGCGAAGTAATGCGTGTTTTCTTCATAAGCTGGGGCGAAATCTGCATAGCGGAGGGGTGACTAATCGAAGTTATTTTTCATCAATAACTTTATTTATAGGTTTTAAACAACGGTGAGACTGTCTCTGATTTTTTCAAGCGTCAGAAACCGCTCAAATCAGCTCAAATTAGCCCATACAGAAATTAAAGCATTTGAACATCTTCGAAAACAACTTCTCAGCAAAGTTTCGCGAGTGAAATGAATTTCTTATGAGTTAGAATAGATTTCCCAACATATTTTAATATTTTAAATGTTTTTCTTCGATTTCCCTTATCTATCTACGCGTAGAATATCAAATCAATTTGATATTGAGCGTACAGGAGCAAATTCTATGCGTAAGCAGGAGGCGGAGCCTACGCATGATGAGAATGCAAATCTACGCGTGAGCGAGTATAAACGGTTGACCCGTAGTCAGGCGTATATAGCGTAGATCTACGGCTTACGCTGGAGTATAAACGCGGCTTTATTACTTGGTGATTCGTGAATGAAATTATTACATTGTTTTTATCTAGGCGTTTTTTATTATTTCATTATGTACATTATCACAAATGAAGCATCGCATCGAGTACGATTATGAGTTTTCATTTAATAATGCTAAATTCTTCATGCAATCCTAAGCAGATTCAAACGCCAAATCAACCAAACGTTCTCGAAATTTATCATGGCAGATAAGAGGGAAATGATAGGCACTTAATGACACGATAGTCGCAATCTGCGTTAACACCTTACAAACAGGTTATAAGCATGTAAACGCAATAAACGAATCAATCGGAACACGACAACAACAACTCATAAACCCGGTATAAAGTTTACACATTCATTCACCGGTGTTGGAAGAGCAAATATTCAAAAAAAAGGAATTCACTCAAGAAAGGGATTTTGGCAGTTCTTTGTGTTAGCTACCAGCACCTTGGGAAAACATTCTACAGTTCGAAATGGGCAAAGAGAGTGAAATTGGATTATTCTTTCCCCTTTTCATCCGCTGATACATTTGATAAGTTGATTATAGTGTTGGTTACGACAAAGTAAACAGTACGGACCCCTGAAACGCAAATTTTATCTGTGCTTCAGACCCGCCCTGACCCTAATGGAGTGCTTATATTGTTGATTACAAAGCGGTGGAAAAGCATCACAAAGTATATTTCCATGGAATTTGAAACTTTTTAATCGTTTAGTTATTGGAATATTGGCAAACAAATGAATAATAATATTCCGTTTTCCAGGTAAAATCCCCCTGGATCCATCCATTCATCCGTCATCGGATCTCCAGCGATGGAGGGTGTTCCTTTTCTTATCACCAACGATCGACCCGAGACCGTTTCCTCCATAAATCGGGGCCTTTTATTGATACCTGCCATTACGGGAGGTCATGTTTGAGTTGGTATTGGTGTTGTTGACAGTGCGAATTCAGTCAGGCTCTTGCTGGTTCCCATTCCCGGTTTAGAGCTGTTGTGGTCGAGGATGTGATTGTTGATGTTGTTGTGGATGTCATTGTAACTGTTGTTGTTGTTGTTGTTGTTGTTTTTACCCACCCTGTATATTGTTTAGAGTCGTATCTAGCATATAATATTTGTAAGTGCCAAACGAATGATCATGGAATCGCAATATTAGACTCTGTATCATATAAGCTTGAATATGAATGTAGGTAGACCTACAATCAAGCATTCGTAATAACAGGGTGCCGCCATGCTTGATGGAAGATTGTGCCTCCCAGATAAATTGCAAAGCGCAACGACCCTTTATTAGGACCATAACATGCCCTAATATATATTGTAAAACACTAGCGGACGAGGGAAGAACGGTGAAATAGTGGAATTCCCTCCTCTTTCAAGAAGTAGATTTGGTTCCTTAAGGTGTAGGTGAAACTACCTCAGACCTGTATACTCACCTCTTTGAAAAATATTCTCTTCCTTTGAAAGATTGGCTCGTCCGCCAGACCGCCAGTGTTGCAAAACAATGTGCAAATATCAGATTTTTATCACAACATAGCGTACCTGAATATCCGTGTGCCTCGGACATGATTTTTATGAGACCCTTTTGATCTGTGTCTGTGTCGATTTCAGATCCTCAGACAATCGGCAAAATTAAGAAACTTTCCTATTGACCACTGTCGAGAGAGAGCGCTCCCATAAAAGAATTTTTGTTTCATTAATTTCTATTTTCGAATATAATCGGGTTCAATGTTCCCCGTATTGCAGCAGCGTACATAACTGGTCAACAAGTGTCCGGTATTTTTTCACATGACCATGACGATCATCACCAGGGAATTCTCCCAAAAGGACTGATTTCAGCTCCGGTCGATTCAGATTAATTTATTTATTCAATGTAGAACAAAATCAACTTTTCGAAACTCGCCATAGTGAAATAGGTATTTCAACAATATCCAGCCCCTGCCATCATTCACTAGGAATCATGGATGTATCTAATCACTGGCGAACAAGCCAAACATCCAAAGGAAGGAGAATCTATCCAAAGAGGAGGAAATTGTCAAAAATTTAGTAGTTTTACCTGCACCTTAAGGAACAAACTCAGCTTTTTGAGACAGCCAAAGAGGGAAGAGGGGAAATTCCACTTTTTCTTTCTTCCCTTGTCCGCTAGTGTATCTAACGGACAACCATTAATCGGTCTATCATGAGCGCAGGTGTCGCGTTGACCTTGATACCTGAATGTGCAGCTTATTGACTGACTGATGTTAGCTGTCTCTGATTGCTGCCAGCTGCCTGCAGTAACCGCACGCACTGACGGATTAAAACAAAGGATGAGGAATTTTTTCCTCTTTGGCGATTCAAGATTACAATCGCCTATGGTGGATTCAAAAGAGCTAACTATTTTCTCCAGAGTAATAGCAACCAAAACTTCAAAGGGACGATAATTTTTTTCAAAGAGTGGGGAATTAGCAGCTTTGATGCCATTTCACCTACACCTTGAGACCCAAGTTCAACTTTTTAGGATTGCTAAAGAGGATGAATTTCACCTTTACGTTCTTCCCTGGACCGCTGGTGCTTCATTGTGGCACCTTTATCTTTTTTTGCGTCGGGAATCAAAGAGAGAGTTTGTTTTTTATTCCACTTACTCTTCCAATGGGAACCAAGTTTCGCAAGTTGTGAGCTGCAACAACAAAAGAGCGACATCTACCTTCTACCCTTCCTCGTGAGCTATTTCCCCGTTAGTGCTTTTTGAGAATTGGATGGTTTGACCACCTGCAGCTGCCTGCAGTCATGAATGATATGCCAATGGTGCTGATGCATGTGACATGGGTCGTGGCAGGCTGGTACCAAAGCTACTACTGATTACTACGTAGTATTACAATCACCCATTGACTCGATAGCGGGTCTTCTGGATGAAAACACCATAATATACAATCGTTGCATTGTACACTCTGAGAACCATAGTCATTGCGTTGTGGTAAAACCATTTATCAAAACATCCGACTCTTATGACTTAGATTTTGACAGCGCATGGATATTCGTAGCTAGATTTACAGATGCATGTAAACTTTGCAGTTTACAAAAGATGTATTGAAATACCTTCTTCTTTAGCTAAGTTGAACGTGTTCCTTACACTGTTGTGAAAAGGGGAATTTTTATCAAAGATGGGATTCAGCAGTTTTTAGTTAATTTTACATTAAGTTCATGAAACAAATTTCCTTTTTTGGAACTGCCAAAGAATTCTATTTTTTGCAGTTTTTTTGCTGGTGACTGATTGGTTAACCAAGAACCTGCCTGCTCTGCATGCATTAACCTGCATTCACCCATGATCGCTCCCTTGTCAATAACCCGACATCATCGATGGCTACAAACCCGAAGATCACACGAACCCGATTCGGACTTGTTAGCGGATGAAAGTAGACCGAATTATGTCATCAACATGAAAAAAAATTATTACACTTAGATTCTAAAAACATAATTCTTGCTTGAAACCCTTAAACGAAGGTACATTTTAAAATAGAAATTCAAAGCTCACTTGCCCATAATAATTTTCCATCCACCTTAGCTCAATGTCCCACATGTTTCACCCGTGCTCATCGATAGCCATGGTGATTACCTTTGCTTTAACCCCCTTTAGCCCCCGTGTTGAAATTAACGAAATCCCCAGCGGGCTTTATTGTCAGTTGTCTGACCCCCTGAATCTGCAGTCTATATCAGGTGCGGATGAGACACAATTGCAAAACAGTTGAGAACACTAGCAGAAAGTAAACGCAGACTTCATTCCAAAGTATAAAAATCAATTGGAAAATGAAACTGTATATAAAAAAACTAGAAACATGGTTCTATTTTCTGTTCTATCCGCTGTTTAGTGGACCTGACCAGGTGTTGTCCTACTCCCATATTGGGCCCCGACTAGACGGTTCACTTCCGGGGTTCCACTCAGGGCTTCAACCCCTGATAACACTAGCGGACGAGAAGGGGAGGAAAAAGTGGAATTCCTCCTTTTAGGTGGTTTTAAAAAGTCGTGTTTTTTTCTTACGGTGTACATAAAATGGCCTCATTTTTGCCTAGTCCACCTTTTCAGGGGAAGTTTCCCCTCTCTTTGTAGGTTTGGCTTGTCCGCCAATCCCTGATAAGGCTTGATACACCTTATTGTTATGGCCAACCAATCATTGGGTATGAGCTCGTGAACCTGGTACAGAAATTTCGCATGAATTAGAATTTCGTTATGTCATGCTATCACCTGTTTATTCGAATTTTTGTCCCAATGGTGTCTAAGATCGTGAACTGAGAAAATTGCCGCTAACTAAGGTTACCCACTCTACACGTAACAGTTGTTTTTCGGTTATTTCCGTATCTTTAGTTAAATGCCAAAGTCAATGAATGTGATGTGAATATTTGTTTTTCCATTACTCATTCATTGGTTGATTCGTACATTTATTATCATTCATTCATTCATTCATTCTTTCATTCATTCATTCGTGCAATCATTCATTCACCTGTCTTATTGCTCAATCCATTCGTTCCTTCAAGTATATTCATTCATCAATTATAATT